>OX123196.2:61736556-62336556 GCA_944739405.2 Euclidia mi | reverse complement strand
GCTAACGTAAAAGCAGGTGGATAAATAATCAGAAGTAAATTAAATTAGTCAAGTTAAATTAGATAACATTATTAAACTTAAATTATACTTAAATTAAACTATAATTCATTAAACTATAATAATTGTGCAATATTGCCATTGGTGAAGTATGTCACTTTATTAATATTATTTTTATAGCATCGCGCCTTTTTCCCAGAAGGGGTAGGCAGATTATGAATTTTAGGTCCTACGCAATAGTGGGCTAACCCATTACCTACCCATAATCGAACTCGAACGTCCCGATCTGTAGACACATACGCTATCCATTGGAACACGAAGGCAGTCACCATCTCCATTGTCAATAATATTTTTTACAATTTTATGACGGTCAGAATTTTATTTCCAGAGTTTTGCGTGCCCCGAAGTAAGTTTATAAGCATAGCGGGCTCTTTTTGGCCCGCAAATAATCGGATTTAGTCTAGAAATTTCTTGTTGAAACAACGGTCCCTATCAATGGAGATTGTGGAGAAAACACGGACAGTAATCAGATTACTGATCGTAATTAAATAGACAAATATAATTATATCTATTTAGTACTTTGTTGCATTTGGGCGCAACCTTTGTTGTATCGGAGATCTGATTTGAGATCGCCTTTTTGAAAGTTTTGGACACAGACAGATCTTAAGTGATCAGGTAACTGAAGCAGTTGTGTCTGTTCTTAGTTGCGTATTCGTGTATGATGTGTCGGATATCATACACCAGGAATGTTTAATTTCTGTGTGTTTATTCGATTATTCGCTTTGATGTCCAGTTGCTCCCACTTATCATAAACTGATTTCTAATGAAAGATGTTCAGTGTCTGTGAAGGATAAGTAAAAGTTGACTATTTCCAAAGTCAATAAATGTTTAACAACGTTGCAAAAATTTGTGCTTTTGATTCTTTTTCTTCAACCCAAATTGTACGTCAGCTTGTGAACTCGAATAAACTTTTCACGTATCATCTGACAGACAATTCAATTATCATACTGCTGTATCATTTAACTAATTCTATAAGAAAGAACAATAAAAATCCTACCTATACTCAAATACTGTTGCGTATTCATCTCATATCTCGGCCAGTTCGCCATATCATGATGCCTCTCATCTGCCCTCGGAGTCGGATCTCCAGTCTTGGCGAAGGCGGCTAGCAGAGATACTGTCATTTCCGCTACAGCCACGTCTCCTCTGGAGTAGTTCCGAGGTGCGTATTGCATGCCGCCGACTAGGGGTAAGCCTAGGAAGTACGGCAGTGTTTCACTGGATACGCTGCCTAAACGCTGTTAGGACAAAAAAAATATATTTTAATACGTGTACTTTTTCTTTCTTTACACTTCCTACCACAAAATATATGACACTTTATTCGCAGCCACGTTTCACCCAAGTACCGCTACATCTCCTTTAAAATATTCTCATAAACGCCTAACCCATAGGAACCAATGAGTCCAAAATTGATGAACGACTATGTAAATGAGTCGACAGCGTAAAGTTATGACAAATTCTGTAATTACGTAGATTACCCGAAATTTATGAGCTCGCACGTAAATCAAGCGCCATATTACATGCCTCCCCGTACATTTATTACTCAAGTTAATTAATTACAAGACACTCTCTATACGGGTGTTTCATTAAGTAGTTATACTTTGCAAGTTTGTAGACGGTGAAAAAGTTTTAATTACGGTCACAAGAATTTGAAATAAAATGCTTTCAAGGTCAAAATGGTTGCAGGAAATTTATAACAGCTGCGATTTACAAATTTTTGTGTGCAATTTAATCAAATAATCTTGAAGTTACGTTACGTAGTTTCATAGGGGCATTCATATTATATTTTTTGTTTTTCTTATACTCTTGTGACAATTTAAGGAACATGATTAAATATGATTTTCGTTATATCCATACATTCTCAATGAAACGGTTGTGTAAAAAAAACTCATTTTCAATACTTTGTTTTATTTACAGTTAGCGGAAAAAAACTATTTCTAATATGAAATATTGCTTTATCAAGAAAATAATGATTCAATATGTTTCTAATCCATCAGAAATATCCATGACGCTTCAAACAATTTTAGTTCTTTGTTGGACCTTGAAAGTCACTATTTACCAATACGAAGAAAATTAACAACTTTTATGATGAACCTCTAAAAAAACATGTTCGTGTGTACGTGTAGGCCGATAATAAAGTCAACATACCTGAGGATAATCAGCATCTTTGCTCTGATGAGCGAAATGCGCAAAATACGTCCTAGCCCCTCTTCTCGCATGCAGTTGTGCGACTCGTAACGCCGGTGCAGTGACAGCTGCGTCACTGAGTGACTCGAGCGTCGCGTCTCGAATGTTTATAGGGTGTTGTATAGGCTTCTCCCAGTCTGTATATTCGTTTCGGATCGCAGCAAAGATCTCGTTACGGTGGTACCGGTAGACGTTCCGGACGTATGTGCGGAGGATGCGGTTTCTGTGACAATTGAAATTATTTTGAACTGGTGGTCTGATTAATCTAATAAAAATATGCTTGTGGCAGTATAACAATCCATTATAAGCTTCCTAATTGATATGTTTATAGAAATACAACAACAAATTTATGGTCGGTTTCACTCATCTTGAGACAAATGCCGAGACAGATTAAGTTGGTTTCCAAAGCAAAAATTACGTGTAAACTTTTTGACAAGTTAACTTCTGTTAATTTGTCATCAATCAAAATAAATGTTGCTGTACGGCCGCCCTCACATCGGGCGTCAGCGTCAACGCTGCGGTGCCGCCGCGTCTACGTCGCGTGAGCCGAGCGTTCTTCAAATGATGAGAGCGTTCTTAAAGAATGCTCAAAGAGGTGCTGCTGCGTTGACGCTGACACCCAATTTGAGGGCGGGCAACAACATAAAATCTTATTGTTATCATTATTATAAATTGTGTTTTTCATTTTCTAGCCGAACCCAGATGACTGTATGTTATTGGTTTTTCTATGCGACTTTGGGGAAAGAATTATTTATGAATTTTAATTTTATTACCTATGTTCTTCTTCAAAGCCATGTCTAATATCCTCTTCGGTAAAGAACTGGTAGCTTTCCGTAGTAGCCACTACTACTGCTAATGCGCAGTCCAGAAACGCTTCGCTAGCATGCAGTGCCCTTGTAGGCGCTTGAGCTTGGCCTGATGAGTCTTTGGAAACTGGTACAGAAGGAGCCCAGCCCGCTAGGAAACGTGCCCTAGGAGCGTCTACCGCGAGAAGAGCGGCTAGCGGACGGGCTCGAATGCATTCGACGAACCTGTGAAAGAAACAATAATATAAAGAGGGCAGGTGGTTCGACTGTAGGTATGTTTTTTTATGTAATTGGCTGTCGCGATAGTACAGTATAATTATGAAATGTATCCCATACCAGTTCTCATCATTGGAAGACTCTGGCGTACACCGAAGTGCCTGTGCAGTGTGCTCTCTTGATAGTGCTGCATCTGGTGCCAATGCTGTGGGACTAAGAGCTGACCCGCTTAGCAACAGCACTCGGGAAACCAGACCTGAGGGACGATGCACAGAAATTTTAGGGAAGATGCATATTTTATTATCTTGAAATCAACATTACAGATTCCTACAATATTCTTGAGATCGTATGAGCATTTCATTAAACTTATTTCTGACATACGCTCGAAAACGTTTCTTCGAAGAAATAGATATCTATATTTGAGACACGTTTCCATCAAAAATATATAAAAATAGAACCTTGGCATTGTCACGATCAACTTTATTCCAGTAAAGACTAAACTTCAGGCTGTTTGGCTGTTCGCAAAATAGTAAATACAAAATAATAGCACGCAAAGAAAAACATTATATCGTATTTTATCTGTATTCAAAGCAAACTGGAATGAAACAGGATTCCATGAACAACACAGAAATTGGAAGTTGCTTTCGTAAAATCAAGCTTCATATTGTGATTGGAACGAGTGGCGAAATTTCGACAGAGGCCGATACTTTATACGTTTCAACTCAATAGTGGGCAATAGCAAAAATATAAATATAGACTTTTACAATTTTATATTTGTTGGAGAATAAGTTTGTATTTTTTGTGTAGTTTTACCGGAGTAAAAAGTCGAGTCACGAGGTAAATATTGTGCTGATTGATATTTCTTTATTGTGCACAGTTATATTAAATTAAATACAATAATTGAAAATTACATTACCACTTTTTATAGTCTCACCTCGTTTCTCGTTTTGATTAGAGTAAATTTATTCCTAGCATGTTTTAAAAAGGTCTATATTGGTAGGCAAGGACAGAATGAGCGAGCATAAGAAAGAGAGAGAAGACGAGCTTATTCGAGTTATTCCAAGATATTATAAGTTTAGCTTAAGAAAAAAAAATTGATTCTGCTGAAGCTTGAAAAAAACTACTCCTCAAATGAAGACATCACAGGTTAGTTTATATTTAGCACAACTTCTAGATATCAACTGATAGAGGAAAATTTTGCAACAGGGATAACGCTCGAAATATGATTTACGGAGAAAAATAAATTGAGTAAGGGTTTTGCCCGTTTGTGTGTATTGTTTATATTATTTTGCTTTATTAGTATTAACACATGTGCGTGTTAAGTACCATACATACACGGCAACTGCGAATTAAGAGAAATTACTTCATATTTGTATTATATTGCATCAGCCTAGCGACCGCCTAGCGACCGGAAGGAATTGCTGAACCAGCGCAACGTGATGTACGAAGTGCATTACTAAATCGCCATCAAATATTGCCTCAGCCTAGCAACAGCCCTGCGACCGGACGGGAACGCTGAGCCAGCGCAACGTGACGCACGAGGCGCATCGCTGCGACGGAAACATTATTAAAGAATAAATTCACTTTTGCTTCAGACTTCGAACAATTGTCACCTTATTAGAAATAATTAATATTGTATTTTTCTTTATTCATTAAATTTATTAAAATCATTTCGGTTTTTTTTGCAACTTGTCTGCCGGACAGACTTAATTGGCGCAGTCGGTAGGATCCTCGAGGACTAGGGAATATCTACTAGCTTTCCTGGAGCTGTCAAGCCCTGAAACGAGGACCCGAATCTACACGTCGTGCCCAGCAGCAAGAGTATCCAGCCATCGATACCGCAGAGCCGAGATGCAAACCCTGTGAGTACTTTAAAATCTTTTAGTGATTTGCTCACCTTTTTCCTTTTAAGTTTTCCGCAAATTTTCCAAGATTTTCCATCCGAGAGAATCGCGGAGCGATAAGTTAGGGGATAGTTATAACAGTAGGCAAAGTGCACAAGATTCAAATAGAAAAATCGATTTAGAATCTGCGTGTACGGTAGGAAATTCTGTTGAGAAGATGTCCGAATTAGATAGAATATTTAAGGCCCTCCGCCTAGTCCCGGAGTTTGATGGTAACGTAAATGTTCTTACGCGTTTTATTAATTTGTGTGACGAATTAGTGACCGAGTTTGTAAGTTCAAATGAAACTGCGTCTAAGTTGAGTGAAGCTGCCCTTCTAAACGGTATCTTAAACAAAGTTACCGGCCCCGCGGCCCGCTTAATCAATGCCAATGGTATTCCATCGGATTGGCCCGGTATTCGTAAAGCCCTCATTAATAATTTCGCCGACCAACGCGACGAAACGGCATTGTATAATGACTTGTCTCTTTTAATACAAGGTAATGACACGCCACAAGAATTTTATGAGCGTTGTCAAAACCTTTTCAGCACGTTAATGACGTACGTTTCATTGCATGAAAGTATACGAACCACAGTTGAAGCCAAGAGAGATCTTTATAAGAAATTAACCCTTCAGGCTTACTTACGCGGCTTAAAAGACCCCTTAGGTGCACGTATTCGCTGTATGCGGCCAGAAAGTATAGAAAAGGCCCTAGAATTTGTACACGAGGAACAAAATACGCTTTATTTGCAACAACGAAATAATTCAATGCCAGATAAAAAAGCGCAAACTCAACCCACGACCTCTAAACAGTTACCCACTCAAGGCTTTAACATTGCCCATCCTAGGCCATTTACATTCAATACGGGTGTAGCTTCTAGACCTCAATTTGGACCTCAAATGATGCAAGGGCCGCCACAGTGGCGACCCAACTTTAATAATCAGAATCAACCGGGACCATCGCGCACGCAACAATCCGTAGTGCACCCCCGAATTATAATCCCGGTAACGCATTTAAATTTCCCCCTCGCAATAATGGCCCTCAGCCAAACAATCAACAACCGCGTCCTATGAGCGGTGTTAGCCATTTTGTACCGAAAGCATTACCTCCTAGTACAGGGACGAGGGGCCACGACTGGTCTAAGTCAGGTAACCCGCCACCTACCAATTATTTCAAATCCAGGGAGATGAATTTTAATGATTGTTGGGAGTACGATTATGGCCAATATTATAACGATTCTTATTATGACCCTACTGATTATTATAACGAAAATTATTATGCTTATTATGACCCAACGTCATCTCACGAATCTGAAATTGTATATGATAACTCTAGCTCAGATCCAAACGCATCACAAGAGGTTCATCAGGATTTTCCCGAGACCCCACAATTAGGCAAACCAAAATAGAAGTAAATTTGCAGACCCAACGTCAATTACCGTTCATACAGATTAACGAACCCCCTTTAAAACTATTGATTGACACAGGTGCCAACCAGTCCTTTATTAGCCCGGATGCTATTCAAAGTTATTATAGGAATATACCCTTGAATTATGACCCGTTCGAAGTTAGTAATGTACATGCAGTGACGCGCAGCGACTACTCTATTACGCTGCCCTGCTTTTCAGAGTTCAATGATAAAGATGAAATCACGCTTTTCGTGTATAAATTCCATGATTATTTTGACGGACTAATAGGATCCGATTTATTAGACAAATGGGGAGCAAGCATAAATTTTAAAACTAAATTATTAACTACGCAGAACTCATCAAACCCTATTCAAGTTTACGATTCTCGCAACGCTAACCTGTATGAAGACGTAATACCAGCCTGCTCATCCAAACTAGTTAAATTACCAGTCAATTCGCAAGATGGAGAGGTCATTATTCCTGAACAAATTATTAGTAATTGTCATATCGCGGAATGCTTAACTACAGTGAGGAATAATCGCGGTATTATAGAAATACATAACCCTAACCATAGCGATATTATATTCTCTATGGACCGGCCGGTACAAGCGCAAATACTTAATAACGAGTGCACGCGTACCGAACAAGTGCCCGAACGCGTCAAGGAAGTACTTTCACGATTGCGGACTAGTCATCTGAATGACGAAGAACGCATTAACTTAGAGTTGCTATGTACACGTTATGCAGATGTTTTTTATCTGGAAGGCGAAAACTTAACCTTTACTAATAAAATTAAGCATTCAATTAGGACCAGTGACGAAATACCTATATATACTAAGAGCTATCGCTATCCTTTCATACATAGGCAAGAAGTACAAGATCAAATAAGTAAAATGTTAGACCAAGGTATAATACAACCGTCAGAGTCAGCCTGGAGTTCACCAATATGGGTGGTTCCCAAGAAAGTAGATGCATCTGGCAAAACGAAATGGAGAATAGTAGTTGATTTTCGGAAATTAAACGAGAAAACTTTGGACGATAAATACCCAATACCAAATATTGCAGATATTTTAGATAAATTGGGCAACTGCCAATATTTTACCACGCTAGACCTTGCGAGTGGTTTCTATCAGGTCCAGATGAATCCCGCGGATATACCAAAAACTGCATTCACAGTAGAACACGGGCATTTTGAATTTTTAAGAATGCCCATGGGTTTAAAGAATAGTCCGTCAACCTTTCAAAGGGTAATGGATAATGTTTTAAAAGATCTACAGAATACTATATGCCTAGTCTACTTGGATGACGTCATCGTTTTCTCTACGTCACTCCAGGAGCATATGGTTAACCTCGAGAAAGTGTTCATAAGATTGCGTGAATCTAACTTCAAGATACAAATGGACAAGTCGGAGTTCTTGAAGTTAGAGACAGCATACTTAGGTCATGTAATGAGTAAAGAGGGCGTCAAACCAAACCCAGATAAAATATCTGCAATCCGTAATTATCCTCTTCCGAAAACTCCTACAGAGATTAAGAGATTTTTGGGACTTTTGGGATATTACAGAAAATTTATTCCCGATTTTGCCAGAGTTACAAAGCCAATGACACAATGTTTGAAAAAGGGTTCAAGAATTACTTTAGACCAAAATTATATTCAGTGTTTTGAACACTGTAAAACTCTCCTTACGAATGATCCCATACTGCAATACCCAGATTTTTCAAAGCCTTTTAATTTAACGACAGATGCGTCAAATTTAGCTATCGGAGCCATTTTATCGCAAGGTTCTGTCGGTTCAGATAAGCCTATTGCTTACGCGTCTAGAACCCTGAATAGTAGTGAAATAAATTACAGTACCATCGAGAAAGAACTGCTAGCTATCGTGTGGGCCACAAAATATTTTAGACCGTATCTGTTTGGTCGGAAATTTAAGATTATAACAGACCATCGACCCTTACAGTGGGTAATGAATCTTAAAGAGCCCAATTCACGTCTTACTCGATGGCGACTTAAATTAAGTGAATTTGATTTTTCAGTTGAATATAAGCAAGGCAAATGTAATACGAACGCCGATGCGTTATCCCGAATAGAGTTGCACAATGAAGAAACTAGTTCACTTGTTGCCAACCCGTCTGAAAAACCTCCCTCATTACTAGATGACTCTAACACTGCAACGGTTCATACAGACGCCGAAAATCCAATTTTAGAAGTTCCTATAACAGATTTTCCTCTCAATAAATATCATAAACAGATAGTTTTCTCCGTAGTTGATGAAGTTAAAAGTCGCCCTTCGGTTTCAAAGCCCTTTGAATCTCATACAAGAACACATATCCAAATCTCCAAAAATAATCTCGATCGAGACGTTGTTAACGCTATAAAAGAATACGTTAACCCTAAGGTAAAGACCGGTTTACTTATTATACCTCCTCTAGCGATGTATGAAATTATCCCGATAATACAGAATCAGTTTAAGAGCTCTGCCATGGATTTAGTACTAACAAAAGTTGAATTAGATAACGTAAAGGACTATTTAAAACAACAGGAAATCATTCGTAACTATCACGAAGGCAAGACAAACCACCGGGGAATTAATGAATGTTATTTGTCCTTATCAGGCAAATATTTTTGGCCCAAAATGAAAGACCATATATCGAAATACATAAATGAGTGCAATATATGCGGCCAAGCCAAGTATGATAGGAACCCCATTAAACAAAAGTTTCACATAGTACCACCTCCCACAAAGCCGTTTGAAATAGTTCACCTAGATTTACTAAGCGTAGAAACTCAAAAATATCTTACAATCATAGATGCTTTTTCAAAATATGCTCAAGCCTATCACCTGAAAGATTCAACAGCGGTTAGTGTTATACAGGCCTTATTAATTTTTAGTACGCACCATGGAGTTCCTATAACAGTTGTTACCGATAGAGGTCCTGAATTTACAAATCAGTTATTTTTGGAGTTCATTAATCTGCATAAAATTCAACACCACAAAATCCTAGCCTATACCCCAAATGAAAACGGTATGGTGGAAAGGCTGCATTCAACATTACTAGAACACTTGCGTGTTTTAAAGTTAGAACATCGCGGTGAACCTGTTATCAATCTGATGCCTTATGCAATTCTAGGTTACAACAACTCTGATATCGGAAGCTGTAGAAACACTTGATGATCGGCACTATGTAACAAGTTTTTCTGTACCAACCAAAGTTCGTCTGTCCTGTACACAGGATCAATACAACACATTACAAGGTAGTTTCTTGATCGTCATACCGAAAGGATGCACCGTGCAAAGCCCACGCTTGACCCTAACTAATCGAGATGACCGTATAAAAGGACAAATACTGAAGATTATGAATCTGCCACTCGCAGCTGAAGCTGAAAACAATCTGGAAGAGAAAAAGCTAATACTCAACTCCATAGATCTACACAATCTACAAGCCAGCACCAACGAAATATCTATCGAAGCGCCATTTACTTTGAGCAAGAATGATTTACACAGCGTGTACTACACGATTACACCGCTGTACATTGCAATATTCGGTGCATGTGCACTGAGCATTGGATTTCTGATACAAAGGAGATGGAAACTGCGGTCGCAAGTCGCCATAGAAAACAAGAACGACGCTTTGGAACATGGCAGTCATTACGCTGAAATTCAAGAACGCCCTGTCGCCACCCGAAATACCTTTTCAGCGATACTTTCGAACAAGTCCGCCAGTAGTCGCTGATCTTCGGGAGGGAGATGTTAAGTACCATACATACACGGCAACTGCGAATTAAGAGAAATTACTTCATATTTGTATTATATTGCATCAGCCTAGCGACCGCCTAGCGACCGGAAGGAATTGCTGAACCAGCGCAACGTGATGTACGAAGTGCATTACTAAATCGCCATCAAATATTGCATCAGCCTAGCAACAGCCCTGCGACCGGACGGGAACGCTGAGCCAGCGCAACGTGACGCACGAGGCGCATCGCTGCGACGGAAACATTATTAAAGAATAAATTCACTTTTGCTTCAGACTTCGAACAATTGTCACCTTATTAGAAATAATTAATATTGTATTTTTCTTTATTCATTAAATTTATTAAAATAATTTCGGTTTTTTTTGCAACTTGTCTGCCGGACAGACTTAATTTGCGTTTCATTTCACGTTGTTTGTTTTTACTTCCAACCATATCGATTTAATATAACTTTTAAAACCATTATGTTTTTATTTGTTTAACTTCTTGCACTACAAAAGATATATATATATATATATATATAAACGTGAGATGATTCGCCAATTTACACAACAAGAGATTGCGAACCTTCAGCTTAAAGGTAGACCGATTATATCACATCCTGATTTTGAGAGGGAGCGCATTCCATAACAGAACAGATTGAACAAGAAGGAAGAGTTAACAAACCCTGAAGTATGAGAGGGACATAAAAGGAGACGATTATTTGCTGATCTGTTTATCATGATTGGAACTTAAATATTGAAGATAGAAACTATGATACGAGGGAAGAGAGGGAGAGTTAAGAAAAGAGAAAACTGTAGTCAGCGCACGTAAGCTGCGGCGTTGGCGAATAGGCAACCATTTAAGTTGAGAGCGGTAGTTATTTTCGAAGATTGTAAACAAATCGAATGCAGTTATTAAGAAGCCGGTCTAGTTTATTGAGAAGGTCTGCATTCAGGTCAAAATAGCACACATCACCATAGCCGATAATAGGAATGATTAAAGTCTGCATGAGCATTACCTTGGTGTTAGTAGGAAGAAAGTTTTTTAGCCTATATATAATGAGCGTAAGGATCACGTAACTTTTTGACTTATAGATGTCACGTGGGCCCGCCAGTTGAGATGGCTATCCATATGCAAGCCAAGATTTTTCACAACTGGGCTGAAGGGTATCCTGATCTGATTAAATATTACTGCCAGCAATGTTGCAATATCTAACCTGTTGATGATGCGCTGGCTTCCTATAATTATGGCCTGGCATTTTGCAGGATTCACGGTAACACCAAATCGTTCTGACCAGTCGTATATAGCGGACAGGCTTTGGTTTACTTCCTCGATGGCCGAACCGATACTGTCAATGTCTGCTTGTGCGTATAGTTGCAAGTCGTCAGCGTACAAGTGATACGAACACTGAAGATTTTGGGTCAGGAGATTTATAAAAATAGAGAATAATAATGGAGAAAGAATACAACCTTGAGGAACGCCAGACTATAAGTCACACCATATAGATGAAGACTCATTATGGCAAATACACTGCTGACGTCCTATGAGATATTTGGAGAACCATTCGAGTGCCTCAGGTGAGATCTGAAAACTGGAGAGGATTGAAAGAAGGATTTTGTGACTAACCGAGTTAAAGGCGTTCGTGAAGTCAACCAAAGCTAGCACCGTAACTTTGGTGTTCTCCATTCCGAAATATAAAATTTTAAAGTTGTTTCTGGACACAGGCCTCAAGCACCTTCGAAAGAAAAGGAAGGATTGATATGGGACGGAAATGGTTGGGAAGAGTAGGGTTAGGAATCTTAAGCAAAGGTATCACTAAGGTTTTACGCCATAGGTGGGCAAACGCACCTATGTCGAGCGAAAAGTTGATGATGTGTGTAATAGCAGGTAGCATTTCATTTATTACAGTGACGATCATCCTTCTACTAATGTGATCACAGCCTACGGCGTTGGATTTTAAGGATCTTTTTAATCTCACCCGAGGTAACTGAAGAAAATTTAAAAGGCTCTAAATCAGGACGAGGAAGGTTAGACAAGAAGTCTACAGTGCGACATTTGGTAAGATGATCAAAATGGTTAGAAGAAGATAAATGTTTATTTATTTCATCTAAACCAGTTGTCAACTGCAGATCAAAACTTCGTTGTTTGCAAATAACTAGAGTCCCAAGGAACTTCCAGATATTAGCAGGAGAGGAAAAATTTATGCAGTCGAGAATATGGTGGCATTTGGCGTTACGTATCACCTGATTACACCGATTCCTTGCAACCTTATATCGAGACCAATAATCATCGGTGTGATGGTTTTTTAATTTAAGAGAAGCACGATCCCTACGTTTCATTGCTATCCGGACCTCTTTCGTGATCCAGGGAGCAGGTGGACGCTTTAGTTTAACTTTCCTAACGGGCGCATGAACATTGTAAATTTTGAGCACAGTGGTGTTGAATTTTTCAACCTTGTCCTCAATATTCGTAGATGCCATCAACTGATCCCAGATTATGAACGACGCATCTCCTACCAGCTTATTCACGTCCATACGCCCAAAGGAACGCACATGCAGAACCTTAGGAGGGGAACAAGGAGGCATTAGGATGTACGAGAGTAAGATCAAATCATGATGGGAGAAACCAGGAGCGGGATAATGGCCATGTTTAGATACTAGGGAAGGAGCAGAGGTGCACATTAAGTCTAGCCATGTATCTTCCCCATCAATGTTGTGATGAGTTGCTTGTAAAGGCAGAATGTGGAGGTTACATGACTCGAAAATCTGTAAGAGTTTACGAGTTCTAGAGGACTGAGGAGAAAGGAGATTGGTATTGAAATCGCCCATGATGATATGGTGGGCATATTCTGACCTCAAGGATTCCAGTATAGATTCTATACTGGAGAAGTAGTCTGTTGAGGGAGCACAGTAAATAACCCCTAGTACAATTTTGTCCCCCTTGACCCAAACCTCAAGAAAAAGGTATTCAGCTGATGAAATTGAATCAGAAGGTAAGATGGCGAGTATTTTATAGGGAAAATCAGCGCGAAGATAGATGGCAACACCACCGTCCCTCCAACCGGCTCGATCGTTCCTAATTAAAATAAAGCCCGGTAGGGGATAAGTGGTTGAAGGGAGTTGAGCCAACTCTCTGAAACCAGGTTGGCATGAGCATTGGCGTTTGAAAAAACTTCTAAAAAGTCACCGTAGTGGCTGGGCACGCTCTGAGCGTTCATGTGGCACACATTTAATGATTTCGCTAAACATGGATCAAAGGAATGTTTTAAGAGATCACCTAGAGAGCTGAAACTATCATTATTGAAAGATTCATTGGCAGAATAATAAGAATCATCGACAGATGACATAATCACAAAAAAAAACTTAACTAGGTACTATAAATCCCTACAGACGGTTACGCCAGCAGCAGTAACCTTTCTTAAAAAAAAATTGATTTGGCTATTTGACTACACCAACTGCCTGCTTTCTTTCACATAATTTATTAATCTGTATCACCTTTACTATCCGGCATCATAAGCAGCGCATTGACCAGCGCAGCACCAGCCGCGTGGCCAGCCAATGTGACTCGTCTAGGGTCACCACCGAACGCAGCCACGTTCCTCCGAACCCAGCCTAGCGCGGCCGCGACGTCGAGGATAGCAGCACCACCAGCCAGCTGCACCGGGTCTGACTTCACGCCCGGAGTTAAATAACCTGGTGGAAATCAATTTAATTTAAGCTGCACTTCATACTCTTTGAGAGAGTCAGTTTAAAACTCTATCCATATATGCAATTATTAGCCTTGATGTACTTAGTTGTAACTCCAGAATGTTTACGTATAAGTAACGTCAAACTTTATGTTCAATGAGAAAATTTAAAGATTTCTCTAGTAAATATAGCAAACGTTGTGTGAATATGGATTGACAGTGCTATCAATAGCTCACAGGATACTCACCTAACAAACCTAACCTATGGTTGACAGTAAAGACTAGCAAGTGGGCCCGCACCGCCAACACCGCTGCGTCGATGCTGCTCTATACAAATATTTGAAAAGCTATCAATAGCTAAACTGGTACTTACCTAACAAACCTAACCTATAGTTGATAGTGACGACTAGCAAGTGTGCCCACGCCGCCAACACCGCTGCGTCGATGTTACTCTACACAAATATTTGCAAAGCTATCAATAGCTCAAGCGGTACTCACCTAACAAACCTAACCTATAGTTGATAGTGACGACTAGCAAGTGAGCACGCGCCGCCAACACCGCTGCGTCGATGCTGTTCGCGGTGCCCCACTCGTGGGACGCGGCGCCGGTCCACACAACCACTGCGTACGGCGCTTCTACGCCACGCGCACCTGTGTAAGCAAACATAGATATTATCATCATCCTCTTAGCGTTAGCCCAGTTTCAATCTGGGGTCCGCTTTCTAGTCTAACCGGATGTGGCTGAATATTAGCTTGTCCACAGAGAAACTGCCTGTCTGACCTCCGCAACCCGAAGGGATAGCGATATTCCATGGTTTAGACTAGTGTCAGTTTATTTAGAAGGTACTGACGCCCTATAACGACTGTCAAAGATCTTCATGACGACCGACGGCTTAACGTGCTCTCCGAGGCACGGGACAAGCGATAGTTAACAATTCAATACGCACATAACTCCGAAAAGTCATTGGTGCGCGCCGTGGATTCGAACCTGATACCCTCTGCATGGCAGTCTGTTGGTATATCTCGGCTAAACATAGATATCAGTCAAAAAGAAAACAGAAAACACAGACATAAACCCATCTTTATAAATGTACTTTAATTTGGTGTATAATAAAGAATTTTATGTATCTTTCTATCTAAGCACATTACTATGATTCAAGAAAAATAGCTGTCGGTGTGTAGTCCATAGTTATTCCATTTTTAATACACAAGAATTTAACTGGACAATTATAAAATACATTGAGATAAAACATTCAGGCTTTCAGAATTCAAGGCTCGTGCAATGAAGTTTTGCTTTGATTTCCTCATGAAAGTACAGCGGCAGAAGGCAAGGAGGGTAAAAGCACAAACGTTATTCCTAACATTTTAACGGATATACAAGGTTTCCCTGCTAAACGTCAGAAAAGTCGAATGCACAACGATTTGAATAATTTCTGAGAGTCTATCATAACAAGCTAAACATTGCATGAAATACATTCTTTACTAAACGGCGAAGCACACGTTGCTATGTTATTTTAAGGTATTAAGCTATACCACCACAGAACAGGCAAGCCCTGCAATTTTATCAAGTTAAGTCATTTCAAATTTATGTTAGACGTGCTATTCCAAAGAATACGATGTAGTAGTAAAATTCTGTACCGTTACTTAAAGAATAACAATTCATAGCAGTAGCCAGACAGTTCATTACAGCGGTCGCATGTTCAAGAGTGAAATTATTACTGGAAACTGGATGAAACCTTCCGCTTGACAAGCACGTCCGGGTTACAGTACAATGTAGTTACTGCACATTGTATGTTACCAAAGGAGTAAATGAATTTGTACAGACAATAAATAAATGGGAAACATAATAAATAGATAGAAAATATGGTGAATACTTTTAATCTTTCGCGACTTGTACACATAGTAATATATTTATGTTACATGTCCCTGTCGTGTAATTATTTGAAAATATACTATCAAATATCCACTTTCACAAGCTGTAACTTTTAGCTCCGCCGCAGGTGCGGCGACTGAGGCACATATTGATGATTAGTAAACCGTTAGGAACTGCTACTAGTGAATTTCATTCGGTATAAAATACCTTGGCAAATCTAGCACGACCTCCCGTACTATAAGTTAACTTCTAAACATTATTTGAATCACACCGATATAAATATATTTATGTAACAGGTCCCTGTCGCGTAATTATTTGAAAATATACGTAAAATACCTTATATTTCTCTCGACTTGTCGGCATGGGTCTCGAGATGACTCATGACTGTCCAAGAAAGTATTGTGCCCAATGTACACATACTCCCTTATTTTTGTAAAAATGCAAGAATAATTTTATTCACTGGCAATAATGTTATACCCCCATCACCATTCTTGATTTCATCAAAAACCAGCGATAATTTTGATTGATAAAGATGTTGGACGAACATGCTGGTGGTTGCCACCATATAATGCTACCATAAATTTAATATTTGGCTAGAAATAAAATTCTTCGGCGGCTCAAATATTGCCGTTGATAAGTGCTAAAGGTTTTGGCACAGAGACGATGAGTCAAAATCCAGGTATTGTTAGTTTGATTCCTATTAAAGATAATTCTTTAAATTGTGATGACAAAAATATCAATAACAATTACTATGTGCTTAGAAATAAATATATAAATTTAAGGCCTAAGCTCCACTTAAATGACTTGGCAAATAATTTCACACAAATTCTGTTTCAATTTTGCTTTTATTTTGGAAAATAAGGTCTATCCAGAGGCGATGAAACCAGGCCTATTTATATTTATTTGTAATCTGATTGCAATAGAACAGGTACTTAGTTTTTGAGGAAGCGGCCATGTGTGTGAAATTCTAAGAAATTAACTAATATATTAATTAGTGAGTTTCTGGTGGTCTTGGTGTGCAATTCTAAGAAATCAACATTAATTAATATATTTATTAGTTGAGTTAGCTAGGCCGCCCGCAAGGTGAACCGATGATCTGGTTAAGATCGCGGGAAGCAGTTGGATGCGGTAGGCTCAAAATCGGTCTGTGTGGAGAAAACCTTGGCCTATGTCCAGCAGTGGACGTCTTTCGGCTGATATGATGATGATGTTATTAATTTGTGAATTTGCTTACCGCTACCGGGTACGTATATGTTGAGATATAGGCAGTCTTCGCTTTGGTTCGCAAGTAGTGGTACCGTCGCTTTCAGCTCGTTGTACAAGCCCAGCGGCATCCTTGATAACGCCGCAGTCCTGGTAAACAAATATCAAGTTTATATTTGGTTATAATGATGTTTTGTACTTATTTCAAAATAGTAAATTAAAAGGAGACAAATAGTCTGAGCAGCTGTAAAGTAATTTAATAGTGGAGTTCGTTCTTTAAAAATCTGACAACTCTATAAAATTAATAACAGAAATTGGCGCGAAGAGATTGGTCGACATCTCGCGTGACCAGGAGGCTGGAATGTACTTCGCCCAAAAGATGAGCATTGCCATAAAATGTGGCAACACTGCCAGCAGTCTGGGCACGCTCACAATCGACGATGATGTGGAGGACTTATCATGACGCCCTCCTAATTAGATTATTTTCTATTTTGTATGTTCTGGTTATCATTTTTAAGATTTCACTTTAAAGATAAGTTGGTTTTTGTTTGTTATTTATCGTCATCAGCCCCTTACAGTCCAATGCTGGACTAGAACTCTCCTTTGAAAGGAGGAATTGGCCTACTATACCACGCTGGCCAAACGGATTGGTATAGGGTTTTTATCAAGTTTTCCTTCTCTAACAGTGCTGTTCTCTGCATAGTATGGTCCCTCTGTCGGCTCTTACGACGCCCATGGGATAATATGGGGTGGTGACATTGCGTATTCTTAATCCGTCACCACACGGACATGTGTGTAGTGTTTTTTATTAAAAACTCTTATTTTGTAAATTCGAATTTAATAAAGTTTTATCTGTATATATAAAATTCTTGCGTTACTGAATGAATGAAAGGAAACGCAAAGCCGAAACTATTACGCACAAGAAGCTTTTTGGCATGCATGTTCCTTGGGGTCCGTAGAAGGGACTTTCCGAAATTTTCACGGAATCGGGCAAAAACGGTTAAACTAAAAAATAATGTGCCAGTGTAACTTTGGGCATCCTCTCATCCTCAGTCTAGTAAAATATTATAAATAAAACAAAGAAGCTGCTCAGTATTTTCAAAAAGATATTATTAATAAATAAATAAAAGTAAGCTCACTTGTTCGATATGTCGGGATACCGCTGTGGACAGACGGGCGCGAACCCGTCGGCTAGCCGGGTGCCGGACCAGTTTGGGGGCGGCGGCGGGGGCGCAAGCCGCGCGGGGACTCCCGCGTACGGGACCCCTAGGAACACCTCCACGGGCTCCAGGCGACGGGACGCCGGCTCCACTATTATACCACGGATAGCACCTGTAACAAAATATGATAAAGTAATAGGCCTGATGGTGCAGTGTACTGTATTGTCTAAACTAAAGCGTTAGCTTAATGGACAGACCTACAGTCAGCTACGTCGTATCTCAAGACTACGGCGTAGCTACAAGTCGATAGTTAACCGACATTTGCGTAGCAGCTACGCAGAGAGCCTCGGGATGGAAGCCATGGCGCGCAACAAAGACTTAAGAAGTTATTTGCGTTTTTAATTGCTAAACGTTGAGGTAAACATCGTGAGGAAACCTGCATGTTTGAGACTTGTCCTTTGTTCTCAAAAGACATGTTACCCGCACTTGGCCATCGTGGTAGACTATGGTCTTTCTCTATACATAGTGAGAAGAGGCCCGTGCTCAGAGGTAGGACAATTTGTCAAAAAATTAACGTTTATGTGTACGTAGAAGTAGTCACTAGACAATTCTATCACGAATAAAACACTGGCACATAATTTCTGAAGCATAATTTTCCAATTTGCTTTCAAACTAGTAGATAGCTTTGATAATGATCCATGTAATGATAATGCCATGAATAAGCATGAATGCAGATTAGATTTCATATTTATATATGAGATTAACATTGCATTAATGTAATACGAAAATTAGTGTACGCTAGTCCAATCACTGTCAAGTACAAATTATCATGTATTATGTGGCCTATGTTTTGATATCTCGATTTACTTCAAATTATGAAATTGCTCCTGATCGTTATTGTGCTAAATGTGATGTTATTCTATGGCTTACCCATTGGTTTTCTATGACTTGCCCATTGGTTTTTTTCGTTGATTTAAAGACGTTGCTAAATAAAAGTGCTATACTAAGTAACATGAAAAGTTCTTTCCAAGAAACATCAACATCAAACTGCTGCAATCGATGTAGAAGCACGCAAAACAAGTAACGATTCCCAAAATAATGCAATAGTTCTCAACATTTTCAAGTCAATGTTTTAATTATCAAATTAGCTGACAGATGTCCACTATTGACTATATGCCTTCTCCAAGGTTCTTCACACAGATTGATCTTAGGGCGTTATCATACTAGCGGTTTGGGAGCTGTTACGGGGTGGGGCGGACGCGCAGCGAATGCGTCGCGAACACGCCGCGGCTGCGCAGCGAGGACGTCGCAGACGCGTGCCAAATAAGTTACGTTTTTGTTGCATATTTTTAGCAAATTATCAACGTACAATACATCCAGTAACAAAATGGATTCCGACGAGGAAACACTGCACATGATAACGCCCTAACAACTAAGCTAACATATTTGAATCACTGAGTTTATCTCATCAACGTCATAATGTCCCGCGGCTTTATTTCGACATACATTTTGTAATCAGTACGAAGCAGATGTATTATTAACCTGTCTGACATTGCTGTCACATCTTATCACAGCGCAAACCGTCAAACTAAGATGGGAAAAGTGACTACGCATGCGGAAAAAGGGACATAATAATATACATACATATATACATAGACTCACGCCTGTTTCCCGGAGGGATAGGCAGAGACTACGGAACGCCATTTGCAACGATCCTGACATATCTCTCTTGGGTTTACGCGAATGTTACACATTGAAATTAAACTACAGTTTACGGATTTTATCGCGTTATATTACTTTCACTGGTTATTTGTTATTACATTTAAACAGAAAGATCTAGAAACTACATTTTTATTACTAGCCGACGTTTCGAATTCTTTACAGGATTCATGTTCACGGCAGACTGAGGTGATATTTGTCTTTGTCTTGAATTTAAAAGTTATCTCAAAGTACCCGAACATTTTTCAACTATTGGTGTTACTATCTACGCAGAATGTGCTCACTGTGTCTTGATGTCTTCTGGTGACTTTGTCCTTTTTGGGTTTCATTAGCCTGATAACAGGGTCTCAAGCTGGAGGTACATTCCAGCCATCTTCCCTATTGAAATTAGGATGTTTTTTAATTTCAATAGCTTCACGTATCATTCTTGGAATAAAGCGGTGTTCTTTTGCGAGTATCTGTGGTTTATCAAATCGCAGGTAATGGTTGGTTCCTTGTTCTACATGTTCACACACAGCAGACTTCGTTGAGCGTTTGTGTTTAATGTCAGCTATATGTTCCTTTAGTCGAATGCCTATGCTTCTCTTGGTTTGTCCAATGTATGAGAGCCCACACTCACAGTCTATCTTGTAAACCCCGGCCTCTTGTAAGGGTAACTGACACTTGACAGATGGTAATAATTGGCTTATCTTCGTTGGCGGCTTGTAGAAAGTTTTGATTGAAGCTCGCTTCAAGATGTAGCCAATCTTGTCGGTCACGCCCTTGATGTATGGGAGGACAGCAGGTTGTCTCTCTACTGTGGCTGGCTTGTTCTTCGGGGATCTGTGACGTTGGCGCGGTGGTCGGAGCTTGTTGTCTTGCAGAACTTGCTTGACATGTTGAAGCTCGGCGTCCAGGTGTTTCTTGTCACAGATCCCCCGGGCTCTCTGAAACAAAGACATTCCTACGGTAGCTAACTGTTTAGGATGGTGGTGAGATTCACCGTTTAAGTACCTATTTGTATGTGTCTTTTTCCTATACACAGTGTGGCTCAAAGAGTTGTTTTTGTTCCTGATAACAAGTACATCTAAGAAAGCTAAAGAATTGTTTGCATCTAATTCCATTGTAAATTTGATGTTGTTATGAATAGAATTAAGGTGGTCTAGGAATACATTAACACTATCTGTTGGTAAAATTGTAAAAGTGTCATCTACATACCGCTTGTAGAACCTCGGTGTGATGGTGGCAGTCTGCAGGGCTCGCGCCTCGATGTCCTTCATGAAGATGTCAGCAACAACAGGCGATACTGGAGAGCCCATTGCCACACCGTCTACTTGTATGTAGTATTTCTCATCCCATAGCAGATAGCCGGTTGTTAAGCAGTGTTTTAATATTTCTGCATATTCATCGGGCATGTTGTTCTCTATTAGCTTCCTTCTAGTTATTTCAATACAGTCATGTGCTGGTAAGCATGTAAATAATGACTGTACATCAAAACTAACCATAGTTTCCTTGTCAGTGAGATGTAGGTGTTTTATTTCACTGACAAAATGGTAGGAATCCTTTACATGCCCTCTCGTCTTGCCTCTCAGTGGCGAGAGATTCTTCGCAATGTGTTGAGCCAATCTGTAGGTTGGTGCCCCTATTTGACTGACTATAGGGAGCAGTGGAGCATTTTCTTTGTGTATTTTCGGTAGACCATACAATTGAGGAGGTTTTGCACACGATGGTATTAAGTATTTCACGTCCAGATTCAGTTGTTCGGAGTATTTCTTGACAATGTCACTCGTTTGATTGAGTATTTTGTTGGTAGGGTCTGTCTTAACCAATTTATATGTACTTTCATCCGATAAAAGATTTTCCATTTTTCGTTTATAATCGGATGTGTCCATCACTACCGTTGCATTTCCTTTATCTGCTCGAAGTACTGTTAGTTCAGGTCTAGCCCGTAGGTTCTTCAGTGCGAAATACTCTGGTTTTGGTAGATTCCTTCTCGGCACTGTTGACTGACGCAATACAGCAGAAACGTCCTGACGTATGACCTCGAAATCTTCCTTACACACATTGTTTTTGACTAGACAATCCTCAACGTTGCAAATAATGGTCTCATACGGTATTCTGGATGGTGTTTTCGCATAATTTAAACCTCTGCTTAATAATTTTTCGGTGTTTTGATGTAATGTGTGTTTTGACAGATTAACTACTGTTTGTATATGATCGGCGGACGGTAGCGTGTGATTGGTCCGTGCAAAAACGTTCTGTTTCATTTTGTACTGGTCATTTGATTTTTGTTGTAATTTTTCAAAATGTTCTATTTTGTTACGTTTGCACGCGTAATATTTTGATGTTTCTCTGTTATTTATTGCATTGATGCATTTTTCAAAATCAAATGGAGTTATCAATCTGTATATTTCGTTAGACAAATTCTCAACATTTCTATTTATTCTGCGTAAGTCAGCGCGGTGTTCGTGTATCTTATGAATGAGTAACTTTTGACATGCCTGTTTTAAGATCTTAGCGCTCCCACGTATGTCCTTCTTGGCTGATATTTTGCAGCATGTGGGGATGAGATCGTGATCACGGCATCTCTTCAAGAAATTTAAAGATGTTATATATCTTACGCGCTTGGTTTGTAGATCTTCTAGCCGGCGTATTTTGATTGCTGTTTCCAGTCCGTACTGGTTAACATAATATTTTCTTTCATAAATTCAAGGCAAAGACAAATATCACCTCAGTCTGCCGTGAACATGAATCCTGTAAAGAATTTGAAACGTCGGCTAGTAATAAAAATGTAGTTTCTAGATCTTTCGGTTTAAATGTAATAACAAATTACCAGTGAAAATAATATAACACGATAAAATCCGTAAACTGTAGTTTAATTTCAATATCTCTCTTGTTTAGTTCACTCCCATCAAGTTTCTCATGCATGCTCTTCTGTTAAGAGTACTTCAGACCTGTCGTTTTTCAGGATGTTTCCGATCTGGTCAGAGAACGTCCGCCTGGGTCTTCCCCATTGTCGTGTCCCATTCACACTTACCTTATATATCTTCTTTGTCAGTCTATCGTCATCCATCCTCTCCATGTGTCCAAACCATCTTAACATGCCTTTCTCAATGCTTGTCACTACATCTTCTTTTACCCCACAACACTCTCTTATCACACAATTCTTTACTCTGTCGGTCAAAGATACACCACACATACTTCTCAGTGCTCTCATTTCTACGGCATTTATTCTACTTTCAAATCTCTTCTGCCATACCCAACTTTCACTACCGTACATAAGGGTAGGCACTTATACCCCTATGGTGTATGTAAGACAAAGAAGAATTAATAGTCATGTGATGATGATGTCATTTATCCTAGATTAAGACTATATTATATTCAATGTACTAATTATAATTAAATGAGTATTAAATCATACTTGAAGTGATCACGTTGTTTCTCTTGACTCACCGGAATCGAACCCTTATATAGCGACGTTAAAGGAATCGTTAATCTAAACATTGAGTGGTTTGTGAAGTTTTAGCCCTGGAGTCGTCGCGTGGATTACATATGTAATCCACCTATATAAAATCGATAATTTCTCAAAATCGGTTTGCGCCAGCTAAGTAAGCCGCTAGATACTTTCAAATGAATATTTGGGAAACTCGCTCAGTGCAATGCTAGCGCAGGTCGGGCCCGGTGGTCGCTCATAGGAGCTCAGAGAATGGCGTGGACTACATTTGTAATCCGCGCGACCGATTACGTAAGTATTTTTTCCTTCTTTATTGTTATAACAAGTTGTATATTTTTATCTATAATTGACTTAATTGCTATAATTAAACTGTATTTATGAACATTTGTTGTTAAAACATAAGTTTACTTATATTTTAGTATAAATATGGAGGATAATCGCCGAGCTGCACAGATAGAAGCATGGATTAATGAATTTTGTAGCGCAAACGAAAAATGAATCGATTTGACTCGGATGAAGCCACTGGCTCATAAGAGAATCGAAGAAAATCATTACCAAACATCCTAACTATCAAAATACAAGACTTTTTTTATTGTATATCATGTAACTCAGGCAACTACCTTGACATCGATCAACGTAGTGCGTCATTTCCATGACTGTGAAGAAGCCTCAGTATAAGCACCAGAAAGATGTGTACCACGTGCAACAAGTTTACATGTGGGCATCACTTGAAGATTATAATTATGTCTATCCTGAGCAGAAAATCGAAATTAGTAGTTAGTTTTTCATACAAAAATTATGTGTGATCTCAATTTGAGTAAACAATTTCATATTTATGCTTATTTGGAGACGATTTTTGTTTTGGTTAATTATTTTGCAATTAAGGGGTTGTGATTAGGACTTGCTACTAAAATATTTAAATAAAGACCACTACTGAAAGTATTTAAAAAAAAAAATAAAGAGCTTTCTCTATTATTTTTATATCAATCAATATTATTTTTATATCAATTTTAAAATGGACTACGTATGTAATCCGCGCGATGACTTACGTTACTTCTAGATGCGCGACTACTGTAGGGTTAAGACTAATAATGATTTCTTAACGTTGGAACGATTTCTTACTACTTGCTGCAACTTTCGTATGTTTGAACTGTTTTTCGCGGGTTTTTCGTTTTACAAAGAGACAGTATGGGCAAGCAACAGTCTAAAGAGCAAGAAGTGATAATAGCGCAAAACGGCGCTGGAAATTCCGCTGCTACGGACCAGTTGTTGCAGCATGCAAGTAGCAACACATAAAAAATTGTGTTGTTTTGGCTGTTGGAGGAGCGGTATTGCTGTTGCGTTTGTACAGAAAATGCCATAGCAATTGGATCGAGAGAGGCATCAATGAGTACGAGTTGCGAAGATCGTTGAGCTTGTTCCGTAGACAGGCCACTGGTATCCCGGCTGCTGGGACTTCTCCGGCGTAAGTACAAAATGGGTGATTTGTGCCAAAATAAGTGCGTACGGTACTAAGTGCGTGAGGTAACAAGTGCGGCTAGTGTAGTCAAAAATCAATTATTCATAAAATGTGTATCGTAAAAACATTTAACACCTATTTTACTCGTATATCTTAGACATTAGTTTATTTTTAATTTGACCTTGTATGTGGACGATATTTTATTTTTCTTATTTACGCCTAATGTCATGATATCGTGACGATTATATTATTAATATCTAGACTTAAGTAATATGTTATGGCAAATGAGGTTAAGGAGGTATTTGATAAATTAAAGTATTTTAAAGATTACCTCACCAAACTAGGCCCGAGTCGAGGTCATCTACTATAAGAGAAATTAAATTACATGAGACAAATGATATATATATACACAGTTTTGTTCCTCACAAAAGATAATTAGTTTAAAGATAAAGAGTAAGGAAATCGATAGTGATGAAATCAATATTGTGACAAACTTATGTACAAAAATAATTAAATTATATTCAAAAATTGTTCAGCTTTGTTCGGATAGTACAGAGGTTACGATAAACAGCATGGAGAAATTTGATCTAAAAACTGCCAATGCATTGTTGCCCGTAATGACAGGGGATATTGATACAACCAAACGTTTAATCTGAAGTATTGAAATGTATGACTCTATGATTGATGATAGGGGCAAAAAGCGACTGATCCAATTTGTTTTAATGTCCCGTGTATCAGATAGCGCCAAGCTGCGCATGCGTAATGATTATTCATCTGTTACAGATTTAATAAGTGACATGCGTAACATATTGTTGCCCAAAAAATCAGACACAGCGATCCAGAATAAGCTGCACCATGCGAGACAAAATAACAAGAGTATTTAGGAGTACGGTTTATAAAAGATTCCAGAGCTACGGCGCTGTAGTGTGGTAGCCTAGAACCAACCTAATAACGGCCGCCAACAAGCTTCAGAAGCTTCAAAGACTTGCATGCCTAGCGGCCACGGGCTGTATGAAAACAACGCCAACAGTGGCACTTGAAGTGTTGCTGGATCTGCCTCCATTGCACCTGTTCATACAACAGGAAGCAACGATGTCGGCAGTCCGGCTGAGAGCCCTGAAGCTCTGGAAAGACACGAATACACCGCACACTAACAACTTAAATACACTCTTTAAAGAAGTTCCTATCACACAAGCAATAAGCGACCGCATACCGAAACAATTTGTTTTCGACAAGAAATACAAAATCCAACTGTACGAGGATCTACACGGAGGAGCAGTTAACCACAACGAGCTCACGATCTTCACAGATGGGTCCAAAACGGATACAGGTACGGGTTCAGGAGTATTCTCCGAGGACCTAAACATAAACATGGCAGCACCGCTGGGAGCCTACAACACGGTCTACCAGGCCGAATGTTTTGGCATAATCCTAGTTGCCACAGCAATCATGGCACGTGAGGTAAGGGAACGATCCATTAGGATCCTCTCAGATAGAAAGGCTGTCCTCTCAGCCCTCAAAAGCCATACTATCACCTCGGCACTCACGCTTGAATGCCACCAGAAACTAACAGAGGTAGGTAAACTAAACAAATTAACACTGCAATGGATCAAGGGCCACAGTGGCTCAAGAGGGAATGACGCAGCCGACGTACTCGCCAGAAGAGGGGCCACTTTAGAGGTGGTGGGACCCGAGCCCATTATTCGCCTCCCTTCTGGTTTTTATCGCAACCTGGTAAGAAATAGGACCAGGACCAAACACAACCAGTCCTGGATTGGTATTGAAACATGTAGGCAGGCCAAGGAGGCTCTTCCCGCAGTAGACGGTAAGATAGCCAAACAAATCCTCCGGCTGTCCAAACAACAACTACGGACAGTCACGGCCGCCTACACAGGACACGGATTCTTTAATAAACACCTATTTACTATAGGTATCACCGACAGCCCGCTGTCTAGGGCCTGTATGGCAGCAGACGAGACGGCAGGCCACCTGCTCCTCGACTGCCCTGAGGTCGCACAGTACAGGCAGCAGTACCTGACCAGATACAGCACCCTGAGGGAGGCCGTGGGCCACATCAAGAGTCTGCTGGCCTTCCTCGAAGAGCTGGGGTGGCTCGAATGAAGACACCATTCCCACCCGCACGCAAAATACACGCCAAGACGTGGAGTTGCGGAAACAGCCCGTGCCATCAAGTATCAAGTAAGATTCCAGAGCATATAACATATTGAGGCCAATAAATGAGCGTATTGCGATTAAAAGATTTGCCGATGGCCTGCGTAACAGTCGAGTCAGTACGATTATTGCAGCACGAAATTATAGCACTTTAAAGGATGCCATCCAAGGTGCATTGGACGAGATGGCGCCGAATGCAGAAGGCGAACGAATGATGAGCTTCCATCAAAACCGAGGTAGGTCAAACCGTTATCAACGTGGTAATTTTCAGAATAGTTTTAATAGGGGTACGTTTAGAGTATTTTCAAATTCACAGAATTATAATAATCGTGGTAGTGGTAATAACTGTAGTCCAAGTGGAATTCGTAACTTTGATAATTCATCTAATTATCGCGGTCGTGATGGTTTTCGTGGCCACACAACATTTCGTCGCCCGGCCCGATAACATCAGATTAACTTAGCTGATTCGAGTAACAGCAGTAATAGTTCTCAGTCCAAACAAAATTCTGAAGTAAAGACTGAAACTGAGAATAAAAATTTGGTTTTTCGTGCATGAACAAATTTAAATGTTTTTCAAGTGTCCCGCAGTTGGTTACTTGACACCGGCGCGTCATTGTACATAGTAAGGCAAGATGCATTAGAAAACTGTAATATTCCACTCCATGTAGAGCAGATTAAACTAAATGGTATAGGAGGTCACGTATATTGCGAGGGCTTTCTTTATCTTACATTAAGTTATGGTAATGTTGAGTATGAGCATAAGTTTTAGGTATTTAAAAACTTTTCTTGTAGAACCGATGGCATTTTGGGACAAGACTTTTTGAGTAAATTTAATTGTATTTTAGATTGAGAACAAAATGTTCTCTCATTCACCAAACGAAACGCAACAGTTTGGATACTGTTACTTTACGTCGATTTTCTGTGAGCGGGTAGTACTTCCCCGGTCGAGCTGGCCCATTCGTGCTGAAATCAGCAAGGATCTACTACCTTTACTTTATCAAATTCCAGCAAACTTTATACAACGCTTCAATTTGGTAAGTACATATACATATGATTCGTAAAAGCGTCCAAATTGCGTAGAAAATGTCTCAACAATACACGCATTAATTACGCAGCATAAACTGTTTATGCTCCATTGGAAAACTTTGAGATTATGGACGCTGTCAATTTTTTTACAGTCATAATGTTATAGTCTAGTTGTAGTCGTAAACACTGGTGTCAAGGTTTTCAATTATTATACTTTAACACTTTTGTTGTTATAATAAAAATACAACTACCATACTCTCATTCACAATGTTCGTTCAACGTATTCACATCCGATAACATTTTCACGAGACATTGGTGTCTCGCCAGTGTAAGCCATTTTGCTGTGAAGCGATTGGTCACTTCACAGGAAAATGGCTTACACTCCACTCTCATCGGCATCCAGACAGAAACGAATAAACAAATTGGCAGAATCAGTCACTCAGAGCATCGCAAAAACCAGCGTTTATCCCATTTACTCTCATCCAAACAATAATTAATTTGATCTGGCAATCCTACATAGCTTCTAACATGATATAATTCAGCTAACATGTTACTGGGTCAGGCGTTCGTTGACTGGCCGGACCAGCCCTGATTGGATTGTCCCGAGATTGATGATATTAGACTTCCACGGGCCCCTCGGCCACAAGGCCGTAGGCATAATCCTCACGGATTATTTCGTATGCACATAATCTCGTGGTCGTACCATGTTTACTTGTAGTATTATGATTTGCGTAATACAGGCATTATAACGACTCTCCTGGGTTGTTCAGTGTTCATTTTATTACAGCTACATAAATGTTATTAAGTTTACAACTTTATTACAAGGGAACAAGGTTGGTGTTGTGTTAAACATTTACTCTTGTACCGGTTGTACGGTAATAAGCTTTGCGTTTAGTTCTTGTTTACGTTTTAGTGGTAATACACGAATTGAAATGCTTGTACGGGAATACGGAGCTGAAGTTATTCGCTGCCAACTCATAGATTAATCATGAAATTGGAATGCATGTTTCCATTTCACCGTTGTATTATTTGAAAATTCAATTGTTTTGAGAATAATTAATTATACGAATTATACTCATATTTTATTATTGCCCCCCCTTATGTTCTGTCATCCTTTATGAAGGTTTCGATTCTCTCCCAGGACGAATATTTGTGTGATTAGCACTATTATTCGTGTGTCTCTAGATATATTTTATCTCTAATATGCATAAATCTAAAAATAGTAATAATAATGTTCATCAGTTATCTGGTTGCCTTCGTTATATATCGGTACAAGCTCGCCTTAGCTCAAGATCTAATAATAAAATAGAATATTACATAATATATTTGCAAAAATTGCAATCTAAAGAGTATTCTCTGGAATCTCTAATTAGAGCCTCGAAGCTGGGGTAATCTGGGGTATTAAGTATCTTGTTTCTCGTATTATCTTAGATTGATATTTTATATACCTCTGTAACCTGACTACTTGTTTGTCGCTAGGCCGCAGATTGAACCCAAATATGCCTACGTAACATTCTCATAAACTATCTTGTATATTTTCTTCCATGTGCTGGGCAGTTAGCGAATGTTTCCACTTAGCCAGACCAACTAGTGTAGTGTGCGTTACCTGCATTTATATGAACGATGCGTGAGATTGTGTGTGTGTGTGCGGTACCTGCGTGTGTGTGAACGATGCGTGAGTTTGTGTGTGTGTGTTCCCTACGTGTGTGTGAACGATGCGTGAGCTTGTGTGTGTGTGTGTGTGTGTGTGTGTGTGTTACCTGCGTGTGTGTGTGTGTGTGTGTGTAAGATGCGTGAGCTTGTGAGTGTGTTACCTGCGTGTGGGTGAACGATGCGTGAGCTGTAGCGCGGGCCGGCGGTGACCAGCGTCGTAAGCACCAGTGTGTATGATGCGTGAGCTTATGTGTGGGTGTGTGTGTATTACCTGCGTGTGTGTGAACGATGCGTGAGCTGTAGCGCGGGCCGGCGGTGACCAGCGTCGTAAGCACCAGTGTGTACGAAGCGTGAGCTTGTGTGTATGTGTGTGTGTGTACGTAAATAAGGATCCGTATCATAATATCTCATCATATCAGCCAAACGACGTCCACTGCTGGACATAGGCCTCCCCCAAGGTTCTCCACACAGACCGGTCTTGAGCCGCCCGCATCCAACCGCCTCCCACGATCTTGACGAGATCGTCGGTCCACCTTGCGGGGGGCCTACCTCTGCTGCGTCGTCTGGTACGTGGCTGCCACTCCAGAACCTTTCTGCCCCAACGGCCATCGGTTCTTCGAGCTATGTGCCCTGCCCACTGCCACTTCAGCTTGGCTATCCGGAGAGCTATGTCACCGACTTTGGTTCTACTGCGGATCTCCTCATTTCTGATTCGATCTCGCAGGGAAACTCCAAGCATAGCTCTCTCCATCGCCCTCTGAGTGACCTTGAGCCTTCTGATAAGGCCCATTGTGAGCGACCACGTCTCTGATCCGTAAGTCATCACTGGCAACACACACTGGTCAAAGACTTTCGTCTTGAGACACTGCGGGATATCGGACGAGAAGATATGTCGTAGCTTCCCGAACACTGCCCAACCGATTTGAATTCGACGATTGATCTCCTTCTCGAAGTTGGACCTACCTAATTGGACTACTTGTCCCAGGTAGATATACTTGTCGACAACTTCGAGCGTAGAGTTCCCAACCTGAATAGGAGCAGGTACAACATGGACGTTCGACATGATTTTCGTCTTGTCCATGTTCATCTTAAGACCTACTTGTTGGGAGACTCTACAGAGGCCATCGAGCATTGTGCCTAGGTCTTCCATGGTCTCAGCCATGACTACGATATCGTCTGCGAATTGAAGGTGAGTGATGTACTCGCCGTTGATGTTGATGCCGAGTCCATTCCAGTCCAGAAGCTTGAAAACATCCTCCAGCGCAGTGGTAAACAGTTTCGGGGATATGACATCCCCCTGTCTCACTCCTCGCTGGAGTTGAATAGGTTTCGAACTCTGGTCCTGGAGGCGGACTGACATAGTGGCGTTTTCATACAAACACTTCAGCACTTCGATATATCGGTAGTCAATCCGGCACCGTTGGAGAGACTGTAGCACCGCCCAGGTTTCGATCGAATCGAAGGCTTTCTCATAGTCCACAAACGCCAAGCATAGGGGCTGGTTATACTCCTCGGACTTCTGTATAACCTGCCGCAGCGTATGTATGTGGTCTATGGTACTATAGCCTTTATGGAAACTGGCTTGTTCGGGAGGCTGGAAGTCGTCTAGCTTGCTCTCGAGACGATTCGTGATGACCCTCGAAAACAGCTTGTAGACGTGGCTCAGAAGTGTGATGGGTCTGTAGTTCTTTAAGAAGGTTTTATCCCCTTTCTTAAAAAAAAGCACCACCACACCTCTGTGCCACGCCTGTGGCGTTTTACCCTCGAGAATGACGGAATTAAATAGCTTCCGAAGGGCTTCTCTAGCGGGTGCACCGCCAGCCATCAGAAGCTCGCTCGTAATTCCGTCATCACCCGGCGCCTTGTTGTTTTTGAGCTGTTTGAGAGCCACACTAATCTCGTGCATGCTGACGTCCGGGATATCTTTGGTATAGTGTCGGGTCAATCCAGCTCTAGGGTCTGACGCTGGAGTACTTGCGGGTTGTTGCGTTGTCGTGTATTGTCCATAGAACCTTTCGATCTCCTCCAAGAGCTCAGGCTTGGACGATACGATTCTGCCATCTTCCGTCTTCAGCTTTGTCAGCTGACTCTGCCCAACAGACAGATCCCTCTGGAACACTTTGGATCTTTTATTCTGCTCGATCGCATCACGAACACATTTTGTGTTGTATTGGCGGAGATCGCGAGTCAGAGACTTAGAGATCTGTCTGTTGAGGTGCCGATATTTCGGCATGTCGTCGGAGGATAGCAGAACCATCTTGCGCCTTTCCTCTAACAGCTCGAGGGTCGGACCCGAGATCTTGCTGGTTCTCTTGCTTTTCTGGGGCTTAAAGAATTTAGCCCCTGTTGTATGGACAGCATCTACGAACCCGTTACTGTACTCGTCCACATCTACGCATTCGCCCAGGCATTCGAAACGGTTCTTGAGTTCGAGCTGAAAGCTCTCGGGGTTTTGGATATGAACCGGTGCCGGTCGGAGCGTGGACTTTATCAACCTCGACCGTTCGAGGCTTGTACAGATATTCAATGTGCCTCTTACCATTTGGTGATCGCTCCCCACTTTAAGCGAATTGATCACGGAGACATCATTGAATATCTGCCTCTTCGTCGACATGATAAAGTCGATCTCATTTTTGGTGGCACCGCGGCTTTCTCGCTTCTTGAAGAAGGAATTCATCATATAGAGGCCTTCCTTCTCCATAAAGCTAGCCAGCAAGTGACCCCGGAAATTCCGATGTCCATAACCAAATTGCCCCACTCTCAGCTCATCACCGTCGCGTTTGCCCAGTTTCACGTTAAAATCTCCCATGACCATGTAATGGGTTTTGAAGCCATGTATAGCCCGGAAGACATGTACGAGGACATCCTCGTACATGGCTTCCACCTCCTCATCGGGGTGCGTCGAGGTCGGAGCGTATACCTGTATGACCTTCAGCGAATACCGCTTAGATATTCTGAGTATAAGGTACGCTACCCTGCTCGACACACTCCCAATATTTACCACGTTGGTCACGAGAGATTTGTGGACGATGAACCCGACACCACCTTGGGACTGTTGGTCGCCCTCCCGGTAGAAGAGCAAGTTGCCGGAATTGAGAACTATCGAGTCCTCCCCCTGTCTTCGGACTTCAGATAGGCCTATGATATCCCATCGCAACTTGCTCAATTCTTCTTCGAGCTCGACAATCTTCTCGTCATCATAATATCTGCAATAACTCAAACATATTGCACTCATAACTAGTAAATGAATATAACAAACTAGAGGACGCCAGCAGCTACGCATGCATTTTTTTTAAAATTTACCCGTTTTGGCCGATCCCGTGGGAATTTCGGGAAATCCCTTCTTAGTACACCCTTACGGTCCCCAAGGAACATACATGCCAAATTTCAGATTCCTGCGCCCAATAGTTTCGGCTGTAGCATGTCTGTCAGTCAGTCAGTAACGTAAAGATTTTATATATTAAGATTACGAACTATGCTGATTATAAATATAGTAACTATACTTATTCCAGATATAGTTAGTAAAATTTCTTAATAGCGTAAGTAAATTATTTCTATCTATAATAGTTATTTCGGTCTTGATATGTAAATCATATAGCATCGACCAAGATATTGCAGTTATGCTTAGTATTAAAACCGGCTGCGTCATAGATACGTAAATGTGTCTTAAAAGAATATATAGATCTTGTTCTGCTAATTCCGAATATGTACTTATCTCAATTCGGTGCAAGACTCGAGTAATTGCACTTTTCGTAAGGACGGCAGCGCGTGTGTGTGGACGATGCGTGAGCTGTAGTGCGGGCCGGCGCTGACCAGCGTCGCAAGCACCAGTGTGTACGATGCGTGAGCTTGTGTGTGTGCTACCTGCGTGTGTGTGAACGATGCGTGAGCTGTAGTGCGGGCTGGCGGTGACCAGCGTCGCAAGCACCAGTGTGTACGATGCGTGAGCTTGTGTGTGTGCTACCTGCGTGTGTGTGAACGATGCGTGAGCTGTAGTGCGGGCTGGCGGTGAACAGCGTCGTAAGCACCAGTGTGTAGGATGCGTGAGCTTGTATGTGTGTGTGTGTGTTACCTGTGTGTATGTGTACGATGCGTGAGCTGTAGCGCGGGCTGCGCGAGCCGGCGGAGACCAGCGTCGCAAGCACCAGTCTGTACGATGCGTGAGCTTGTGTGTGTGCTACCTGCGTGTGTGTGAACGACGCGTGAGCTGTAGTGCGGGCCGGCGCTGACCAGCGTCGCAAGCACCAGTGTGTACGATGCGTGAGCTTGTGTTTGTGTGTGTGTTACCTGCGTGTGTGTGTACGATGCGTGAGCTGTAGTGCGGGCCGGCGGAGACCAGCGTCGCAAGCACCAGTGTGTACGATGCGTGAGCTTGTGTGTGTGCTACCTGCGTGTGTGTGAACGACGCGTGAGCTGTAGTGTGGGCCGGCGGTGACCAGCGTCACAAGCACTAGTGTGTACGATGCGTGAGCTTGTGTGTGTGTGTGCTACCTGCGTGTGTGTGAACGATGCGTGAGCTGTAGCGCGGGCCGGCGGAGACCAGCGTCGCAAGCACCAGTGCCGCGCACCAGCACCACGCCGTCCGCGCGCACTCCATGCGCCATCACGCGACGATTGGCTGTGGACAAAGAAATATAAATTTTGATACTAATGACATAACATAGGATTCAACTTGCAAGGCCACTAGATTCTGTCTCGTTTAATGAAGAAAAATATGTTGTAATATGTACTGGCTACCAAGCCTAATGTGTTCTGTATTCTTTTTAAAGTTTGAATTATGTTTTGTCAATTTATGTCACTTCATTAAAATTATTGAGAAGTCAAACAATATTTTTATTCAAAATATTAAAATATTTATAACAATTCGTTATCAGCATGAATTTGATGAGCTGGTTTAGTTTATAAAGTGTCTAGCTATTAAAAATATAGAAAAGCAATATACATTGTGTGAAATATGGATGGCAAAAATATGCGGCAGTCTTCCTTTCCTTTTTCGTGGCTCAGCCTAAGTAAACGAGAAGACTATGGTGAGTGGAAATTTAAGATTAAAATGTAGGTATCTTATGCACGAAAAGTTGTGGGAAACGATCTGTGGCTATCCCGATGACGATCAAACCAGTAAAGAAACGAGAACTCGTAATGACCAGTTGGCCCTTGCCGAAATTTGCATGACCCTCAATGGACCTGCAATAACCCATGTAAGGAAATGCAAAAGTGCTTCTGAGGCTTGGCAGGCACTTGCAGCTGCATACGAAGATAAAAGTATGGGCAGAAGATTATCACTTGAGCGTAGATTATATCGTTTAGAATTAAAGGATTTTGATAACAATATTGAGACATATATACAGGGTGTTACATATCCATCCGTCCGATCAATGAAGGGGTTGTAGAGTAGCGTAAAATGATGAGATATTTGTCATTATTTCACGGAAATTCAACATAAAATTTTCCCATGTATATTTAATTAATTTTAAATAATATCATATCAGATTACCCATGGCAACACTAAAGACTCATAAATCGTATTAGCTAGGTATCTACCTAAAGTTCATAAAAATTTGACGGCAAAAGCGGCGCCTTTGAGTGCATAGGCCAACCGACCGCCTCCTTTGACAAAAGCCGCCGCCGCGCGTCATCGTCCTTTACACGTGCCAAGTATTATTTTAGGTATAAACAGATTTTATGCACTTGATGCAACAGCTGATCTTTTGCTTCGACGGTTTAGGTAAAACTCCGTAAAACAAAGTACAGTATTAAGGTTTTCTGTTTGTTTCGTGCGAGTGCGTGGCCAAATCTGGTGTCACTGTTTTCAAACTGCTCGAATACCTACGACATGGCCTAACGATTCTTGGATGCGGCTTTACGGGCCGTCGGAAGCCCGGAAGCGCTTTCATGCAATGTCACACGCGGTCACCCATCTAAGAGAAAATCGTCGCGCTATGACTACGGTACTTACATTAATAACTACCTACTTTTTAATTGGTTTAATCTTACGTAACTAGGTACCTACCTTAATTGATAAAAATATCAACTTGCTGTAAGTTGCGACGGTCATTCTCCACATGTCCGCCGCCCACGTCCAGACACTTACGGCACCTTTGCACCATATCCGAACGCACACTTCTTAACACTCCTGGGTTTAAACTTCGGAAAGCAGAAACGATACGCGCACGCATTTCTTCTTCAGTGTCACACGGTTTTTGGTACACTATTTGTTTAACGTGTCCCCACAAGTAAAAGTCTAAAGGCGTTAGGTCCGGTGATCTTGGTGGCCACGAGATAGGCCCGCTTCGTCCAATCCACTTGCCAGGGAACTGTGCGTCAAGATACTCACGCACAGCTCGTAAAAAATGAGGTGGGGCACCGTCGTGCTGGAACCACAAGCTGCGGTGGAAGCTTAACGGCAACGAATCTAACTCGTCACTTAGAACTTCCCTCAAAAATCTTAAATAATTGGTACCGTTCATGGTTTCATTTAAAAAATGCGGACCAATAATACGGTCGCCGAGGATTCCCGCCCACACATTGATGCGCCAACGATGTTGAAAATGGCTTTCTTTCATCGCGTGTGGATTTTCAACAGCCCAGACGTGTTCATTGTGACAGTTGAAAACACCCGTCCGCACAAATGAACATTCGTCGGTAAATAACACGCGCTCCAAGAACGTAGCATCCTCTTCTACTTTGCCAAGTAGCCAGTTGCAGTATTGTCTTCTGTGGGCATAGTCCGACGGCATAAGTGAGTGAACACGTTGGTAGTGAAAAGGATGCTGTCCGTCTTCTTTTAATATCCTCCACACTCGCGCGTTACTGGTGCCCAGTTCACGTGCCGCACTCCTGGTACTCTGCGTGGGATCCTCAGCGAATAATTGTAAGACCTGTTCCACTACACCGTCGCTACTTTGTGGTCTGCCACCATGATTGCGATTCGAATCATCGCGAGCACTGCCCGTGTTGTACACCCGGTGGTGAAGCCGTTGAAACGCGCGCTCCGACGGCACGGGTAGACCCCGTGGTCTGGCATACCGCTCCTCGTACTCCCTACGAGCACTTGCATAATTGCATTCACTCCTACCTAAGCACATCAACATGTTAAAGTATTCAGGGTTTGAATATGACATACCTAACGAATCTACTATTTCACGCGGAAGTCTAAACAAAAGGAAAGCTAGCGAAAGACTGAGTGTTCAAGAAGGCAAATAGTTAATTCGTAAATCAAATAGGTAAATAATTAGAGATGTAACAAATGGTATTCACTGGAGTACTGTTTCTATCGATATTTTATGTTATTGTTTACCTGATAGAATATCGGTAGCTAAACCCCTAAAACGTCAGCTTTGTGTAAATTTATGTTTTTATTTGCTGTTAATAAATAAAAACATTCCATGGTTTAGACTAGAATCAGTTTATTTAAGGTTTATGTAAGACTCCGCGTGACGACTGTCAAAGATCTTCATGACTGTTGCTCCGACGGTTTAACGTGCTCTCCGAGACACAGGGATATTAACTATTTATTACGCACGTAACTTGGAAAAGTCTTATTATCTTATTATGTATGTATTATTATTGATGCGCGCCGTGGATTCGAACCCGATACCCTCTGCACGGCAATCCGTTGGTATCATCACTAGGCTATCATTGGCCTAGTAGCCTAGCAGGCTATCATTCTAGTTTTAACATGTCATGTTAAAATTAAATAAGTCGATATTATCTCTTGATCGTAAACATCACTAGAGCGGTCCCTTTGTGTACGGCGGCTCGCTTGACGGTAAAATTGCACTATTTTTAAAAGGCGGCATGCCCTTTGACACGGTAAGCGGCGAAAGCCGACAATTTTTAATAAATTTAAAGGCCTATCCACACGACACAATTTTACGTCCAACTTGACTAAATCACTTGATTAAATCGTGACGTGTAGACGCCAGTCGTCCAACTCAAGTTCATCGGGTGTGCGGACCACCAGATTTTAACCAATTGGGTGGACGGAATGAAATTCAGTCATTTGATTGTGTCATGTAGACGGGCAAAGCCAATTCCATTGAAAATTTGATCAGTGGTAAAATTGTGCCGTGTGGATGGGCCTTAAGAATCATAAAGGATTCCGCTATTGAGGGGAGTGTTGTTAGTTTACAGAATTTTCGCCAATTTCGGGGTAATGTTTCTCGTTAGCACTGAGCTAAGGAAATTTATACTGATGTTTTATGATGACCTAGATTTTTTTTATTATTTTTCCTGGTATGCCTGATAAGTCAGTAATATGACCTTTCGAGATCAGACGGGGGTTTATGAAACACACTGTAGATGCAATATTGGCTACGGCTCAAGACCTATCTGATATAGGTAAAGATATCGAGGATGCTTCTCTTGCTGCAATAATATTAGGTGATGTTACAGAGAGATATGTTCCGCTAATTATGACTTTGGAAAAGTCTAATACTCCGATAACTACTGAATTAGTTAAAGGAAGATTGCTGAGTGAAGTTTCCAAACAAAATATTGAATTGAATAATATGAATAGTGCTTTGCGTACATTAGAACAGAGTACAAGTTCAACTCCAGCTACTAAGAGCTCACAGAAACATAAAAATAAAAAGAAGATAGTGTGTTATAACTGTAAAGAGCCCAGTCATAAGTCACCGGACTGTCCTCACAAAAATAAGGACAATAAGGGAGCTTACGCAGTTACATTGTCTTCGGCACTGAATAGTCTTCCAAAGGAACAACGAGATATTTGGTACATTGATTCTGGAGCAACCAATCATATGACTTCTAGGGAAGATGTTTTGCAAAATGTCAAGAAGTTATATACAGAGACTAGTAAAGTTACAGTTGCAAATGGAGAAAAGGTAGACTGTACAGGAGTTAGTGAAGTCAAGTTTAATACTAAAGATGGCATTGTAGGTACAATTTCTAATGTAGCAATTGTCCCAAAACTGAATTTGAACCTTATATCTGTGAAAAAGGCTGTAAATAAGGGTTTTACAGTAGTTTTTGATAAAGAAGGTTATAATTTCTATACAGATTTTTCTTGTACAGGTAATATAGTTTTACACGGTTCTATTCATGGAGTTTTATATACTTTGAATTGTTCAATAGATACGTCTGAAGATTTGTCAGCCAATACTGTGCATTCTGGTTCATTAAAATATCACCTGTGGCATAAACGTCTCGGACATCTTTGTCGGTACGGTATGAATAAGCTTAAACAGGGACAAGCTATAGGACTGGAATACGACGAAGTATATACGAGGGGAGTTCAATGTATTCTCGGTATAGGTATGAAGGAAAAGGCGGAAAATTCTGAATAAATTTTATTTTTCAATATACTCCCCTAAAATCTCAATACATTTATTTGTTCGTGAAAGTAACTTTTCAATTCCCTCTGAAAAATATTTTTCTTCATGGCCCGAAAAATGTTCGTTTATTGCTCCCTTCAACTCTTCATCGTCCGAAAAATACTTTGCACGAAGGTCGTTTTTAAGATTAGGGAATAGATAATAATCACTAGGGGCCAGGTCCGGACTGTAGGGTGGATGATTGATTTCTTCAAATCCGTACTCCCGCACAGCAGCCTGGGCAAGGCGCGCCTTGTGAACCGGCGCGTTGTGATGAAGCAGCAACACACCTGCGGTTAATTTTCCACGTCTTTTTTCTTTAATTCCTTCCTTTAAATTACGCAGGGTGGTTGCGTATGATGCAGCAGTAATACTTTGACCTTTTTTTGTGTACTCGATTAGCAAAATTCCCTTAGAATCCCAAAATACCGTGGCCATGAGCTTTCCTGCGGACGGAGTGACTTTGAACTTCTTTGGCGGGTCTGATCCTTTTTTGTGCCACTGCATAGACTCTTGCTTGCTCTCAGGGTCATAGTGATGAACCCACGTTTCATCACCAGTAACAATCCAATCGAAAATACTTTGCGGATTTTCACCACAGAGGTCCAAAAACTCCTTACAACAGTCAACTCGCACTTGTTTCTGTAGCGCGGTGAGCATTCGCGGCACCCATCTTGCACTGACCTTTGACAAATTCAGGCGCTCATGAAGGATTGTGTGAATAGTACCCACGGATAGCTTAGTCATTTCTGCTTTTGTTTTCACTCTTACACGGGCATCTTCAAGTACAAGTTATTCGACTAATTTGACGTTTTCTTCAGTAGCGGCACAAATTGGCCCACCAGCGCGGGGGTCGTCTTCAATGCTCTCTCTACCCCGTTTGAATTCACTTCACCACTTCTGAATTGTAGATAATGAAGGCGCAAAATCTTGGTAAACAGCCACCATTTCTTCATTGATAATTTTTTGAGTTTTTCCTTGTTTTGTGAGGAATTTTATCACTGCACGATGCTCGATTTTTTTCATCATTGTCGAATCAGTCATCATAGTTGTCTTTTCGCAATGATATCTTGAATACTAATGGTGGCAATTAAATGAAATCTTGTATTGATACCCTCAAAGAGTGTCATTAACTAATGAGATAATTAAATTACCCTTATCATTAGTATATCACCTCGATACCGAGAATACATTGAACTCCCCTCGTAGAGAGCCTTGTGTAAGCTGTATTGAAGATAAGCAAAGTAGGAAACCTTTTAAACCTATTGCTTGCAAGAAATCTACCTCTTTATTAGAAATTATTCATTCAGATATTTGCGGACCTATGTCTGAAGTTTATTTTCAAGGAAACAGGTATGTAATTTTCTTTATAGATGATTATTCACGTAGAGTCTTTGCTTATTTTATGTCAACAAAGACAGAAGTGATGAGAAAGTTTTGCGAGTTTCAGTCTTATGTTGAGACTCAAACTGGGTCCAAAATTAAGATATTAAGGACTGACAATGGGTCTGAATATGTTAACAAACAGTTTGAAGATTATTTGACTTCAAAAGGGATAGAACATCAGACATCTGTTCCTTACAGTCCTCAGCAAAACGGTATCGCAGAAAGGACTAATCGTTCTATAATAGAAAAAGCTCGCTCAATGCTGACGGGAAGTTCACTATCTAAAGCCTATTGGCAAGATGCTGTCGACACAGCTGTATATTTTAAAAATAGAAGTCCTCACGTAGCATTAAAAACACACACACCTTTTGAAAAATGAACAGGAAATAAGCCAAATATTTCCAATTTGCGTGTGTTTGGTTGTCGAGCGCTAGTTCAGATACCTTCCTGTCATAGGAAGAAGTTAGATCTGAAAGCTGCTCAGTATATTTTTGTTGGGTACACTAATGACCCAAATAGCTACATGTTTAGAGATTTTCTATATCCTAGAAGGTTAATAAAGGCCAGAGATGTTGCATTTTTTGAAGAATGTTTTACTAATATTAAATCTTCGTTGTCGGAAAGTGTATAAACATGTTTGCCTTTACCCATAATATTATCGACTGAATCACACGAAGAATCTTCGCCAAGACAGGTTGAACCTGACTCGGTAGGAATTGAGCCTGTGGAAGATTCTAACCCTGATGATAATTTTTCTGATGCAGTTGGTGATGATTCTCAAGATCATTCTACACAGCAATTTCCGAATACTAGTAGAGAACAAGATGATACTGGTTGTAGATATCCTCTACGAAGTAGACTGCGTAATCTAAAAACGGAGCTAATTGATGCTGACGAACCTATTTGTTACGCTGATGCTCTGAATTCAGATCAACGCAATAATTGGATAAAAGCTATGAGTGATGAATATCAAAGTTTAATTAAAAAGGGTACATGGGTTCTAATAGATAAACCAAACAAAAAGATTATTCCTTGTAAGTGGGTTTACAAAATCAAAAGAGATGAACAAGGTAATCCAATAAAGTACAAAGCGAGATTGGTTGCAAAAGGTTTCAAACAAGTAGCAGGGGTTGATTATGACGAAACTTTCTCTCCTGTCGTGCTACATTCATCTCTGCGAATGCTATTGGCATTGGCAGCGGAGATGAATCTAGATATACATCACTTGGATGTAGATACTGCATTTTTAAACGGAGATCTAGAAGAAGAAGTTTACATGTTTCAACCACAAGGTTTTAACACTGAAGATGAAAAGGTTTGTTTGCTAAAGAAATCCTTATATGGATTAAAACAAGCTCCACGAGCTTGGAATATAAAATTAAACAAAACTTTGTCTTCCTTGGGTTTTAAACAAACTCCTTCAGAACCCTGTGTATATACGAAACTTTTTGCTAAAGCTTTTGTCGTATTGGCACTATACGTTGATGACATTTTAATTTTTCACAATAGCAAGGAGCAAGTACATATGGAGGGAGCATTTCAAAAAGAGTAGAAATCGTATATGCATCTCTTTTCTCTCTAATTACAGAACTGCATATGTTCGAGTGTGATAGCCATAGATCTTTTATACAGCCTTGAATGACATATGCCAAAAAAAATTTTATGTCATGTCGATGTTCGTCCAGCTGGAGTGAAAGCCGTGTCGAAATAAACTGCAATTTTAATTGCTACAAAATATTACAATTGAAGAAATTACCACTTCTAAACATTAAAATATTACCATAGTTTGTAATGCCGTCGGATGTAAAAGCCGAATCGGACTATTGACCGAAAATGGTCAAAAAATATCTTACCACCGGTAAGTCATAATAAGTAAAAATGTAGATATCTGCCGTAATAATTCTACAATGATATTTGTAAAGCTTATAGGTACTTAAAGATAAAGATAATGACCACCGTTGACACATATTTTTATTCCATTAGTCACAATGAAATAAATATAACAGAAATATTTCGATAAAAAATATGAGGATAGTGTTGTAATACAATTTTCAGTTAGAAAACCAGTTTCTGAAAGATTATAATTTGAATAATTTGTTATTAATTGTGATATTTTGTAGATTTCCAAAGAATGAAGGTTTGAAACTAAATTGGGTCCGAAATATGAGAAAGGGAGAATGGCAACAGTCCAATTCTTCTAAACTTCGTCGGCTTGATTTTGCGTCTCCTTGTTATCAAGAAGGATTTCAAAGAAAAGTTTTGCATTCTTATGCTGTGCCTACTATTTTTACTATCCAGATATCTAATACTGAGGTTTATACGTCTATTTTATTATTATTACTTATATTTTTATCAATCAATATATACCAACATTGCAACTGTTAAAATATGCTATAGTAATCATATATACATATATGTATATCATTAACAGATTTGTGTTGTAATTTTCAGAAATGTCCGAAATAACGAAACCTTATTTTTAGAAGCGATAATAAAGCTTCAAGAGAGAACATGGCTTGCACTTCTGGAACTCAGGATGAAAATATTGTTCGTAAATGTTAACTGTTTCCGTCCATGTACATCCCATTTTGGTAACATATAGTATCACACCTGCCGGTTATCGTGTGCGTCACTTTGTGGAATAAATAAATGATTTTGACTATTTTGACTTTATTTCAATTATTTTCCAATACACAATGTCACAAAGAATGAGAACATAAAATAACTTGCTGACTGCAAATGCACTGATCAGTGCGAACTGCGAGACATAATAGATTTTTAATTGTGTATTGCAACGTGTCTTGTCGGTATTGCAACATTCAACTAGTTAAATAAACCTAATAGCGCAGTTTTTCACTCCTTCAAAAATTGTTTATTTATTTATTTTATTTATCTTTATTAAGAAAACCAACAGCGATACAAATCGTTTAACAATGTCATGGTATAACACTAATTATATAGCCAATAACAGGTTTCCCTTAGAAACTTAAAATATATAATGAATTGAACGAACAGTTCAGATTTACATTGTAACTTACAGCCATAGAATAGCACAATATAATTAGTGTGAATAAGGAACAGTAATTCTAACTACATTAATAAAAATTTATATAGGTATGCGCTGTCATCGACACAAGTTGACACATATTTATGATGTGAATATGTTGGCCAATCTAAAATAGTGCTTTTGTAAACTTGTGTCGACTACCGCACATATCCTCTTTACACTTTCGCCATATATATTTCATAACTCTATAAGTACAAATTCTGTATGTCTATACAATTCAAACCTATTGGTAAGATGTAATAGAGAGTTATATCAAAAAAAACCTTAAATTAATCTAAGATGGATGAGGTTGTGAGTCTTTAATTGACTTTGTTACTCGCGATTTGAAGGACATCTTTGAACAGCCAAATATATCTACCTCGTGGCACATGGTGTTAAAGGTTCGAGCGGCGCGGGTAAGTACACTATTACAAAAAAAATAGCTAACTTTGAGACAATTTGAGGTGAGTTTACTTGTTATTTGACATTCTTACACCCTACACTAGCGATAATACTAAGTCAGCATACCTCAATCTATACAAAAAACTTTGTTGTGTCTTACACAAACCTCAGTGAACCTTTCTTGCTTTGTTAACTTAATTTTGTCAAGATGATGACCAGAAGGGCACGCTTAGATGATGAGAAATTACAGGTGACCCTTGTAGAACTAAAGAAATATAAGGATTTGTGTCAGTCACTACAAAGTGAACATGATGACAATGAGAAAGAAATGCTAGAGATTTTAGGTAAAAACTCTCAGCTTAGGAGTGAGATGGCAGAAATACACTCTAATTTACTCACTACCCTTGATGAACGGGATAGATTACATAAGATTGTAACACAATTTGACAGGTGCAGTGATGAGTTTGAGAACGCTCTAAAACGCATCACTGAGTTAGAGGGTCTCCTAAGCGAGGCCAATGATCATATTAACAGATTAGAAAGTGCAAACCAGTCTATAAAATCAGTAACCACACAGTCATTATTTGATGAGCTGGTTGGCAGCGCTCCAGGTATGGTTTCTGCTATCTCCGATGATGACAGTAAGAATATAGTGACTATTGATCTTACAGATTCTAATTCAACTATTCAGTCATTTAGAAACATAAAAGCTTGTAATAAATTGAAGAAGTATATTAAAATAAATAAATTTATTAGGCAAAAGGAAAAATTATTAAGAATGTACAGGAAATCAAACATAAATCTAGATTATTGCAAAAAATATGTTAATGTAAAAGAACAAATGTCAGTATGTCTAACTAAATTAGATTCAAATCTAGTGAAATATGATGCTGATATTCATTGTCTGCAGATGGAGATTGATAGTTTACAAGATTCTTTGGCTAATATGACAAAAAAATATAATCCATCACAAAAACAAATTAACGAGCATATCTTAGCAATGGATGAGTTAGTGGACTTGTGTAAGTACAATGAAGAGAGGCTTCAATCTTTGACTAATAATAGTCATGGTAATGAACTTAGCCAGGGGCCACATTCACAGTCAGCTACTTTGAATCATTGCTCTGATTTGCTGTCACTCTCTGCTGCAGTGGATGACAGCACCATTAATTCCATTAATTCTTATTGTAATTCTGGCACTTCTTTCTTACCCCACATTACAAACACCGACAAGCTATTAATGTTTAGCGATGAGATAGGTAAAAACATGAGCCAATTGTTGAGGCAAAGGACAGGTATGACTATTACTAACTTATGTATGCCTGGAGCAAGCTTTTCTCAGATTATGCAATCAATTTTATCTAAATCATACTGTCCTGAATCAACAATAATTATATTTATTGGGAGAAGAGGAAATGCAAATATTAATTTATTAAGAGATATTTTGACCAATTACTGAATTTAAAAGTAAAAAAAAATCTGTTACTTGCTTTTCCTTACAGTAAGCTGTGGCCACAAGCTGAAAATGATTATAGATTTAAGATTAATTCCAAATTACATACCATGACATGTTATAATAATTTAATTGACATTATTGACTCTAATGCTCTAATTAGAAATTTTTATTTGACATATGATAATTATTATATATCACAATTTTATAAAAGACAAATAGCATCATCGCTAGCTTATTGTATTAATAACACAGCCAAGGTTTTGGCTAACCACACTGCTTTTATTGAGCAGTCAAATTTGACATGCAATATAAGCTTGGAAACTGTTCCAAATTCTATAAATTGAATTCTGAGACAATAGAGTCAATCTCTGGCAATATATTTAATAAGACATTGAATTCTGTACCTAGTTTAAGTGACAAAAATACAACTCCATCAACCTTACCTACAAAAACTAATTTAAAAAATTGTATCAGCCTGGTGCATCAAAATATACAAGGGTTGATGGGTAAGGAGTTAGAATTGGAATTGTTTATGAACTGTAACAATATTGATATTTTATGCATTACAGAACATTGGCTAAGAAGCCACCAGTTCATATTCAATTTCAATAACCACCAGGTTGCAAGCTCGTTCAGTAGGGAAAACTTTATCCATGGTGGCTCGTTAATCATAGTTAGCAAATTTCTAAAATTTAAAGAAAGGACTGACATTGTGAGCCTCTCTGTTGAGCGAGTAGTAGAAATCACATGTGTTGAGTTTGAGCAGTTCATTGTTATGAGTGTATACAAACCTCCATGTGCACCATTTGAAAGTTTTTTAGTTATTATGGAGGATGCCCTTAGCAAAGTTTGTAATTGCCGTAAAACTGTTGCTATTTGTGGAGATTTTAACGTTAACATATTAGAAAAATGCTCTTCAACTATCAAATTTTTAAATTTATTTAAGTCATACAATTTATCTCATAATTTTTATGAACCAACTAGAGTGACTGCCACAAGTGGTACTTGTATTGATAATATATTTACTAATATAAAACCATTACACAAATCTTTGATTAATATGCTTCAGTCAGATCACAGTGGGCAGTTAATCTGTTGTCTAAGAAAATGCCCGAAAGTCCAGAGAAAAATTATTAAATATATACCAATAAATGAAAATCGACTTAAAACTTTTAAAGACAATTTATCTCGAAAAATGCGTTGGTTGCCTCATCATGACCATCCGGATCAGTTATATAGCTCTTTGTTTGACTTGATTAATGACGAATTTCAGACTGTATTTACATCCAAAAAATTAAATGTAACTGACCGTCTGATGTTTAGTGATTGGGCAAATGAAGGTATTCATAAAAGCCGGATTAGGTTATATGAACTGTATGATGAAAAAACTTATAATAATAGTCAGAACTTTATTAATTATGTAAAAAAATATTCCAAAATATTTAGACAAGCTTGTAGTACAGCAAAATCTATTTATTTGAGAAATAAAATAAAATTATCAGAAAACACTATAAAGGCTACCTGGAATGTCATCAACAATGAAACTGGTAGAGCCAAAGCACGCAGCCGTGACTTCTTATTAAATATCAATAATGTGAGTGTTGCAGAGGACCTGGAAGTAGCGACAGAATTTGAGAAGTTTTTTTCTAATATACCTATAATAACTACAGGGTCGCTTGACTCATCTTCCATGTCTGCTGAAATGCTTCTTAGGGACTGCGTGCCAGAATGTGGTGCAGCCTTTGAATTTACCGTTGTGACTACTAAAGATGTTATTTATCAATTTAAAACTATAAATATGAAAAAGACAATGGATTTGTGGGGATTGTCAGTGAAGACTGTTTCATCTATTATTACCATAATAGCTCCACATCTTGCAACAGTGTTCAATGGTTGCGTCGCTTCTGGAATATTTCCTGATTTAATGAAATATAGTAAAGTTATACCTTTATTTAAATCTGGCGACACATCAGACCCTTCTAATTTTCGACCTATTTCTGTATTGCCAACGCTTAGTAAAATTTTTGAAAAATTAATACTTAGTCAATTGCTTAGTTTTTTTAACAGACATAATCTTCTTCACAAGAAACAGTTCGGATTTACGAGGGGTCGTTCAACTACTGACGCAGGAGTAGAGTTACTCAAAAGTATATTTACAGCTTGGGAGAAGTCGCAAGACGCTTTAGGAATTTTTTGCGACTTGTCCAAAGCCTTTGATTGTGTACACCATGATACTCTGGTCAGGAAATTATATCATTATGGCATTAGGAACAAAGCTCTTAATCTCCTGGTTTCTTATTTGGGCAACAGAATCCAGAAGGTTCAGATTAATGATAAGACATCGCCAGGTTCTGCCTTAAAAATGGGCGTCCCGCAGGGTTCAATACTCGGACTATTTCTATTTTTGATCTATATCAACGATTTACCCTATTACGTAAATAACGATCATGAGATTGTGTTGTTCGCGGATGACACCTCTTTAATTTTTAATATTAAAAGACAACAGAGTAATTTTGACGAAGTAAACAACGCACTCTCTAAAGTTGTTAATTGGTTTAATGTAAATAATTTATTACTCAATGATAAGAAAACTAAACTCTTAAAATTCTCCATGCCCAATGTTAAACAGATGGAAACCAATGTACAACTGAAGGAAACCAGAATTGAGCCCGTCGGGATAACCTTATTTCTAGGTATTATGCTTGATTCCAAACTTCAATGGGGTCCGCATATAGAAAGACTTTCGGGCAAACTTAGTTCTGCAGCTTATGCGGTTAAGACAATTAGACGCCTCACAGATATAGAAACAGCTAGAAAGGTCTATTTCAGCTACTTTCATAGTATTATGTCATATGGGATTCTTCTCTGGGGGAATGCTGCAGACCTTGACACAATATTCGTTCTGCAGAAAAGAGCAATAAGGGGTATTTACAACCTCGGTCCTTGTGTTTCTCTAAGAGAAAAGTTCAGTGAGATAGGCATTCTAACTGTTGCTTCGCAATATATATACGAGAATCTGTTATATGTCCACAAGAACATTGACACATTTAGTAAAAAAAGTGATCTACACACTGTTAATACTAGACATAAGAATAATCTTATAGTTCATAGCACCCGCCTCCACAAAATAAGTAGCTCTTTTATGGGGCAGTGTATACGCTTTTATAACAAGCTCCCTCTTAATATAAGAAATTTATCTATAAATAAATTCAAAATTATTGTTAAAACTACACTGTGTTTAAAAGCATATTATAAAATTACTGATTATATAGGCGATAAAAATGCTTGGGATTGAGCTGCTCTAATTCAACACAAAAATATAAATGATGTATAAACTGAACAATTTTAATTTGACTTTTCGTAAGCACTTTAAAAAAGTTTACACGAAATAAATATTCATTTCATTTCATTTCATAAATATTCATTTCATTTCATTTCATTTCACAAGCGTAGTTGGTGGAATGCCGGGGAACATGCAGAAGTGGTGTTTGACGGGTGCGACGTAATGGAGCATTGAATGTGACCAAAGATAGCAATTCGGGGCAGTTTAAATTTCCATTTAATAAATCGTATAAAAGACACATGTCCATTAGTTTACGCCTGTTATCTAAGCTAAGTATATCGTATCTCTCACAATTGGTATAATAAGACGACGGAGGATTACGGCATTTATAGTTAAGGTGATTGAGAAATTTCTTTTGGATACGTTCTAATTGGTCTATGTATATGATGTAACAAGGAGACCAAATTGGACTAGCATAGTCAAGAGTACTGCGTACATAAGAGAAATATACGGTTTTCATTGCTGCTATGGTTTTAAACATTTGGCAAGACCGTAAAACAAATCCTAGGTTTTTATAAGCCCTCGCCCCAATGTAATCAATATGTTCTGCGAAGAATAACTTACTGTCAAACAGAACTCCCAGATCACGTACCGTTCCATCTTTGTTGATCGCAATGCCATTAAAGTTATATGAAAAATGAAGAGGTTTTTTTTTCTTGTGAAAGTAATTGTTTGACATTTTATGACGTTCACAGTTATTCTATTTTGGGCATAATAATTATACAAATTATTGAGATCGCTTTGCAACTCTACACAATCGTCAAGACTAATGAACGTGTGAAAAATTTTTTTGTCCTCTGCGTACATTAGGTGTCTTGAGAATTTTATAGAATCAGCGAGGTCAAATAAGTACGCATTATAGAAAAGTGGCCCCAAATGCGATCCTTGTGGAACTCCGCTGGGTATTGTAGTGAAATTCGACCGGTATCCCCCGATTACTACAGCTTGGGACCTGTTGGACAAATACGATTGTATCCAGCGCAGTAAGTCTCCACGTATCCCTAGTCAAAATAATTTGCTAAGCAGGATGATGTGATCCACGCGATCGAACGCTTTTTCTAAATCAGTGTAGATCACATCCACCTGCCTACCCTTATCAGCATTTTTAAGCACAAACTCCGAAAAACATGCCAGGTTTGAAATCGTCGACCGCCGTTTTAAAAGCCGTGGTGAGATCCTGGTATATGAGCCTCTATATGAGAGTATATAGTATTATATATTAGTTTTTCAAAAACTTTTGCCACGGTATTTAAAATAGAAATAACTCTGTAATTTTCAATTTTGGTGCGTGAACCTTTTTTATATATAGGGATAGGGATTGTATTTATGTTTCAGTGTTGTCAATTTAAGAGAAATCAAAGGTAATTATTTTCTGTCGGATTAAAGGAAAATTGTCAAATTGTGATACCGAGCAATGCTAAACTGCGCTGTATACTGTTCCTATCTAGGTACAGTCGAACAACTGTCCGCTAGACCACAATAAGGGTGAGAATAGCTCAACAGGACATCGTCTCTTCCAGTGCTACTTTACACAAACATTGACATTCGTATACAAAACCAGTTTCTATTGTACTTCGACTCTATGAGCGAGCCAAGGGATTTTTTTCGAACTGGTCCGACTTGTTTGATTGCACATACCTGGAGGATTCGTTTACAATTACAAATAACAAGTAACCTACTTATTGTACCAAATGTACGGTTTAGACAAAACTTCATTTTATTGTAATGCAAGTACTTTATATTATTTGGAAATTTCTAAAATGCGAATCATCATAGAGGTGGATAAATTATACTCTGACTACCAGTTCGAAGTGGATACTTGAATTCCTCCTGTGAATAAGCGGTAGGAGAGGAGCTTCGCGAAGGACATTGTCAATTCGATTTCCAACTTCGTAATTTTATGAGAAAATTTTAATTTACGATTAATATTGCATTATTATTTCAGCCAAAATACTATCTTTGCTGGACATGAGACAAGTCTCCTCAAGACAGTAATCATATCTTATTATTACCTCTCTTTTTACAGTATTTGTTTGTTTGTGGGCACCTAAGTACTATACTCTAAATAAAAGCTCGTAAAATAATATACTACTGGTATATTACTTAATCAAATGCTTATCTTGTCTCTACATACCGAATCATATACCAATACCAATCAAAGATTAATGCATGAGTACATCACTATTGACAGTCATTTCTTCTTTTGAAAAAATTGCGACATGAGTATTTCAAGAGGTAATAAATACAATACATGTGTCTCGGTTACACATATGACATTTCCTACAAGTAAAAAGAAATAACGATATGTTTCTTGATTATGCTTAAAGCTATCCCTCCATATGTACTTGCTCCTTGCACAATAGTGACAAAATATTTGACAGTGTCAAAAACGATCTTAATAAATTTTTCTCTGTGAAAGATTTAGGAAAAATTAAATATTTTCTTGGCTTAAATGTGCAAAAATGTGGAAATACTGTTAAATTGAGTCAGCACAGCTATATACGTAATGTCTTACGGCAGTACAATATGTCTGATTGTAAATCAGCACAGACTCCATTGACTACAAATAAGTTGGTTCCTGCAGAACATTGTGAGTCAATATATCCATATCAGAGTTTGATTGGTAGTCTTATGTATATTACAGTGAACCTTCGACCAGATATTTCATTTGCTGTTAGTTATCTGAGTCAGTTTAATACTAAGTTTGATAAGACGCACTGGTTAGCTGCAAAACACGTATTACAGTATTTGAAAGGGACTATCGATTATAGTATTTGTTACAAGAAGACTGGGAAGTATCTTACTTGCTTTACAGACGCAGATTTTGCAAATGATTGCTCAGATCGTCGCTCATATACCGGTTTTTATACTGAGTTTGGAGGAGGTCCTGTGTCGTGGGAGTCTAAGAAACAACCTACAGTAGCGCTTTCTTCCGCAGAAGCAGAGTACATGGCATTGAGTTCCTGTGCTAAAGAAGCCGTGTATTTACGTCGTTTCCTGTCAGAGATAAGTAATATTTCTAAGGCACAAGTAACAATTTATAATGATAGCCAGAGTGCACAAATGTTGGCCAAGAATCCAATTCATCACAATCGTACAAAACATATTGATATACGATTTCACTTTATTCGTGAAAAGACTTCAGATGGTACTATTCAATTGAAATACTTACCTACAGCCGATATGCCCGCTGATGTTTTAACCAAACCTTTAAGGCATGTAGCTCATGATATTTGTGTGAAGGGCATTGGTTTAACTGTATAGTACCCAAATTAGGCTAATAGCCATTAAGTGGGCGTATGTTGTAATATGTACTGGCTACAAGCCTAATGTGTTCTGTATTCTTTTTATAGTTTGAATTATGTTTTGTCAATTTATGTCACTTCATTAAAATTATTGAGAAGTCAAACAATATTTTTATTCAAAATATTAAAATATTTACAACAAAATATATTGTAATACTAATGAAATAAGACAGATTTCAGGTTGCAACGAGAAATTGATTTTGTTCCGCTCAATGAACAGAAAATTTATCTTCAATACTGATAGTAATCATAAGACATATTTAAGATAACAAAATCAATCTAAATTTGTCTCGCTTATAATAATTTTACGCTTAATAATATTTAAGTCATCTCGTGACCAGCGATCCACGCCGGAGAGTTGATATAAATAGAACCTCTATTTTTAAATAATTATAAGACAACCTGTTAAGGCAGCGATAGCCTAGTGGAGATACCAACGGACTGCCATGCAGAGGGTATCGGGTTCAAATCCACGGCGCGCACCAATGACTTTTCGGAGTTATGTGTGTATTGAATTGACAATAATCGCTTGTCCCGTGCCTCGGAGAGCACGTTAAGCCGTCAGTCCCGGCTGTCATAGGGCGTCAGTACCTCTAAAATAAACTGACACTAGTCTAAACCATGGAATATCGCTATCCCTACGGGTTGCACAGGTCAGACAGGCAGTAGGTCTGTGGAAAAGCTAATATTCAGCCAAATCCGGTTAGACTAGTAAGCGGAGCCCAGTTGAAACTGGGATAACGCTAGGAGAATGATGATAAGACAACCTGTTCAGTAAATAAAATTATGTATTTTTGATAGCTGTCCTGGGTTTCATTGTATTCTTTGTGATAACATATATCGTTCAAAACAAAAATATACAGACCAAATCCAAATTTAAAACGAAAAAATATCTTTCTATGTATGGATTGTAACAAGACTCTTAATGAAGCCGACCTTTACACATGTATAACGTTGATCAAATCTAGACCACATTTGGAAAAATAATTGCTAGGAAACGACTTTCGTTCTTTGGTATCGAAAAATATTCGTGTAAATATGTTCGGTTCTTCAGATTTTAGCTTGATTTTTGTAAAATTAGGAAAAATTATCTTTCATTTTTAAGAATTCGGTAAAACTATTGGATAAGGCCAACAAATACGCGTTATAAGTACCTACACATAGATACAGAACAAATCATCGTAGTCACCACCTAAAGATTAATCCTGAATGTGAAGAGAAATCATGTCCCTGTATCTATCTGGGTTCCACTTAACCGACAGGTGAGTAAAAAATGTTTTACTCTGTTCTCATTCAGAAATATTCACTGCCAGTGTCTTTACAGACCGATAAAATCAGAGATATTTATATAAAAAGCGTATAATACTTTGATAGTTATAAGATATAGACTAATAAAATAAAAATAAATTTATCACGAAACTCAAAGCTTCACGTCAATCTGATTGTCAAGTTGTTATCCTCTTCGGGAAAATGAGATAAAACATAAACATTCGGAATACAATATGGTGTCACTGAAATCTTGACAGTAATCTTATAGACAAATCCCTGGAAGTTTTCATGATACATAAAAAGCTCACAAAATAAGGTAGTTTCGATGTCTAGACTAAGCAAGTCTTTACTTTCTGGACTAGGCCAGTTCCCAGTCATCATTTCAATCATTCATTCTCCTAGCGTTATCCCAGTTTAAATCTGGGGTCCGCTTTCTAGTCTAACCGGATTTGGCTGAATATTAGCTTTTCCACGGAGCGACTGCCTGTCTGACCTCCGCAACCCGAAGGGATAGCGATATTCCATGGTTAAGACTAGTGTGAGTTTACTGAGAAGGTACTGACGCCCTATAACGACTGTCAAAGATCTTCATGACAACCGGGATCGACGGCTTAACGTGCTCTCCGAGGCACGGGACAAGCGATAATTAACAATTCAATACGCACATAACTCCGAAAAGTCATTGGTGCGCGCCGTGGATTCGAACCCGATACCCTCTGCATAGCAGTCTGTTGGTATCTCCACTAGGCTATCGCTGCCAGTCATCATCTCAATAAAATCCTTAATTCTTTTTTTACGACAAGCAAACTGTGTGATTACTGGCTGGCTGACGTCTAGCCTTAACTAAAGTAGGTGGAGCTTTGCTTCCTGATAAAAGTATTACGTAGCGTTTTATGTAATTGGAAGTGACTGACAGACATTACCATGGTGAAACAAAAACTCAGACACCTACAGAGTTCTATTAAAAAACATATTATTATATAAATATAAATTCCCGGCAAACAATATGCCAAAAGTAAAAAGTTGTAAGGTGATTAAAATATAAGAGAACAATAAATCTGAAAATATCTGTAAATAAAATTTTATTCACAAATACGAAACAAAAGAAATTCTCGGAAAAAGAAAACGTAACGGAATGATCAGAACTCAGGATCCACTTCCATGTTGATTAACTTTTCTTTGTATCAACATGAATGGAAATTCTGGGAGATGAGGTGAGGGGCTTACATCAAAAGCCGATCACACAATAAGGAAGTGAGGAAACAATCATCAAACACAATCAACAATACGCCGACGCACACACGGTAGAAGCAGCAGCACACCGAACCAACTTTCCCAATTAATTTGGTTCCGTATCTTTGACAAGCGCCACAATTTGGGCGTTGGCGGCAAGCCACGACCAACTCGTTGAAATGTTTACGGTTCTGGCAAATTGGTTTTCTCTTGACAAAAGTTAAGTTTAAGGAAAAAGCGGCTTAGTTTTTGTCGCCGACGGCCGGAAGACAAATAGTCTTCTTAAGTCGAATACACGCGAGCTTCAATGGGACTCAACAGAACCCGACGTCAGGCACCCGTCACCACACACTTAAGAGGTTATGGGTAAACATTTTCTATTTATAAAACAATTTCTTTGTAGACAGGCTTCTAATAAAATAAGAAATAAATCAAAATAAATATCAAACACCTACAAAACAAGGAAACAACCTTTCACTTTGACCGTGTTCATTCGCGTAGGTGCCTTTGATTTGAGAGAATCTTTAAAAATGTGCCATCGTTTAAAATGTTTATATGTTGAAGAAAATCATAAATATTTCCTCGGAACCTTCAGTGTAGAGTTAATAAAAATCCTGATATCCAAAGGACGTATTAGAACCTAGCCACCTGTTAAGGATCGCGCGTAGAAACATGCTCTGAATACTAAGTTAGGCTACCTTTGCAGGGTTGGGCGACATACATATGTTAGTTACATACGCGAACTAACCCTGTTTTGTCATCCAATTTTCTGATTTGTGACCGGCACGCATAAAATGTTTAGCTGTGGTCGTTCCACTTAACCCAAAGTACAAATGACATTCTTAAAAAAGTATGATCAATCTACCAGTGAAAACGAATGATCTAACCCAGGCAAAAGGTCAGCGCAAAAAAAGGTGCTACACATAAAATAAGTACCTACGCGAATAAGACTCGTTCATAATTAATATCGTATGCATACAACACGCGAACGTTATAAAATCATAAACTATACCAAGTTTTGATTAAAGACAAAGTTTTCATGACGTAATAAATTGAACGCAATGTTTGCACCGTTTCAACGCAGCTTTAATCCGTGAAAAATCATTGACAGCCTCGAATTGGAAAAGTATGAGCTCAATATAAGTTTTGAATGCGATTTATATTTTTGTATTACATGAACATAATGTGTGGAATTGGATCAGTTACCTATTTAATCAAAAGCGTTGAATTGGAATTGACTAATGAATACAAATAGGCTACTTAACCACCCACAAATAAACTATTGTGATAAATTTGTACGGACGCCAACAGAAGACAATAATAATGGAGAATGAACAACTGAAAAACTAGATAGAACCAAAATATTATATTTTATTTACAAATAGAAAACACTGAAACAACACAAATGTGATTACTAAACCTAAACCCTGTTGTATATTACAACAGAAGAAACATTCACGAAAATCCACCTGCCAGTTTCACCTTCCCTACAACCTTTTAAATTTCATTTCGACGTCTCACATACAGTGGAATATATGCCGCGTTTGGAGACATTTGCATGTACATTCCCTAGGAGCAGATATCGTCGTATGTAGGCATGGTATCGGTCCCAGGTACCTGAGGAGCCATATCGTTAGGCAGCACGCCTGGGACCCTAGCGATACGTCGACAAGCTCCGTCGTCATCTGCATACGAATGTTTCAACTCACGAACTTCTCTCAGAATGAAACCTCTAGTTTTTCACGTTTTGATAGAATTTCAAAGTGAAAAGGTGAGAAGCTGTTCTGTTTTAAAGTATTCATTGTTTTTTTGTGAATGTTTTATTTATCAGATCGATAAAGATTGTTTTATTTTTACATTTTCCTTATTTGTTGTGACGTCATTTGTAACTCTTTTGATAGATAAATAAATTCAGTTAAGATATAAAGTTATTCTTACAATATTCACAGAAATTAAACCAAATTAATCAACCACTCAAAATATCTTCAGTCCGTTACAGACCTGACATTTAAATAAAGAAAAATCACAATTTGATCGAGCAATCAAATCCATAAATTCATATAACAACAAAATCGATGAAAAGCAAACCGGGTCAGAAACTAGCCGAAAGGCATTAGACGTGAAATTGGATGGAAAGCAATAAGATATTGGTAGTGATTGAGGGGCCGCGGATAGTTTGATTGCGGATCGACGGCCGACGTCGAACAAATTGCTTTGAAATGAAACGCGTAAGCAACAGACGACGTTTGGTTTGACGATCATAACAAATTGACATCCCTTTGCCATGTTATGTAATATAGGCCCTTTGATAGTTTGGCTGTAGATAATAGCTATTTGGAGCCCTAAATATATTATATTAAATCCCTATTTATAACAAACCAGTAAAACTAAAATTAACATTTAAAGTTGAAATGTGAAAGCCTACTGTACCAAAGGCAGATGTCTAATTAAGAGAAAAAGCTAAAAGTGTAATTGGCCTAGTGGATACGGTTTAATTGCTTTAAGCGACTGACTGTACTAAGCACGGATTTAGACTGCTAACGAGATTCTAGATTCGATCCTTGGATGAGAAAAATATAATTGGATTCTGTGACGCAAAAAATCCCAATTAGATGTAGGCTCGAGCTTGAAATATCACGCCACATAGAGCTAGATATTACCACGATTTGCATCCAGGACAAATCTAGACATTTCACTTTGGGGAATTACGACTGACATTTACAAGTTTATTGAAAGTGCCTGAACGAGATTTCGTAATATTTATAAATGCTACCCAAGTACTACGTCACATAATATTATAAAATCTGTTGAGAACAAAGGATATCGAAGAGAAATTTCATAATGAGCTTCCGAGAACTCAATTTGGATTTCCATGTCGAAATCAATATTCACACTTGAGTAAAAATAATAGAAGCATCTCAAATCATTTTATTAAATATTCCGTCCATAAAATGAGAACATTTGATTGGATGAGGCCAGTCCATATAACGAAGTCTTGGCAATAAGCGATCCGCCAATATTTTTGTGGAGCAAGGAGACACTTGAGCTCCCTCAGACATCATTAATTCAATAGCATTACCTTTCCTTTGTACACCCCAGATTATAATGATTGCCTGTTCCCCGACAACCTTTGTTCCTCGCAAACTCCATATTGGATACTAGGAATTATTTATTAGTATTTTTTGTAACGAACACGGATATCTCTGGAAATATTATCTTCGGCTATATTTTTTGTTTTATTAGGAAACATTGTTTTATCGGGCTTTGTTCGCTGATTAACGGCCCGACGCGAAATTAGTCTTCTTTTGATAACAAATTAATTCATTTTTCATTCTTTGAGAAGTTTCTAAAGGTTTATTTATTTACAGTTTTGTTATGGTAACGGTAATGAATTTTTAGAAGGCGGATCCTTTATTGTATTAGGTTCCGTCAGTTTCTGAAGTTTTCTGTCCAGAGTTGCAAGTTAGTTGGGTGCGAATCATAAATTATGTCTTAATGGAGGATCGTTGGGCTTCCTACTCAGGGATATTGCTCGAGTGTTATAAGCCGTATAAATATATTAAATGGAAGTAAAAACAAAAAATAAACATAATATTGATTTAATCAAAAACCTGCTTTAACAAACTTTTTATAGACTCGGTGGAAGCCGCTCTACAGAAGTTTCCCACGGCTCAGCTAGTGTTACTGGGGGATTTTAATTCACACCATAAGGAGTGGCTATTCCCATACCAGTGCACTGACCACGCTGAGAGATAGACGCGAAAGCTTGCTTTGGCCTTAAACCTCACCCAGCTGGTACAAGGAGCAACGAGGGTTCCTGATGTAGTAGTCCAAACTCCCAATTGCTTTGACCTTCTGCTGACAACAGAACCAGACCAATATTCTGTGTCGATATCTTCACCCTTAGGAAGTTCCGACCATTGTCTGATAAAAACGGTGTCCGTATACTCCTCACCTGTCCAAAGCCCAAGAGGCTCCCGACGAGTTTGGCGATACGCGTCAGCAGACTGGGATAAGATGCGGTCGTTCTTTGCATCTTATCCTTGGCAGCCTACTTGCTTCTCTTCGGGTGACCCTTCAACCTGCGCAGATGCTGTGACTGAAGTATTGCGTCAAGGAATGGAATATTATATCCCATTCTCAGACTTATCCACATCAACCAAAACTAAGTCCTGGTTCGGGCCCGAAGCGTTGAAACATGAGGCGTTTCGTTCATGGACTGAAGCTCGCAACTGCAAGGCAAAGGACACACCACATAAGAAGAGAGCGTATAACAGGGCTGCCAAGTCCTGCAAGAAAGTTTTCCGGAAGGCTCGCTACGACCACATTCGCCACATAGGGAATAAACTTGCTTCTTACCCTGCGGGTAGCAAAGCATTTTGGTCCCTGGCGAAATCAGTGGAATCGAACATCTGCCGCCCTTCGCTACCACCACTGCTGAGGTCAGATGGATCCCTGGCCCACACTGCTGAGGACAAGGCAAATTTATTTGCCTCCATCTTCGCGGAATCTTCACGTCTAGACACTGCGAGTGAAACACCTCCAACATTACCTGTTTTCGAAACCCGTATGTGTGACATACGCATTCGGCAAACCAAGGTTCGTAAATCGCTGCGGAATCTAGACGTGAATAAGGCCAGCAGTCCAGATGGCATTCCAGCCATAGTACTTAAAACCTGTGCCCCAGAATTGTCCCCCGTACTGTCACGCCTTTTCCGCCTATCCCTGAAAACAGGACAAGTACCTAAGTCCTGGAAGCATGCCAATGTTCAGCCTGTGCCGAAGAAAGGCAGCCGTGCCGACCCTAATAATTATAGACCCATTTCAGTCACTTCCATACTCTGTAAGAGTATGGAACGAGTATTGAATAATAGGCTCCTGGCATACCTAGAAACTAACAGTCTTCTTAGTGACCGACAACACAGCTTTCGCCGGAATCGGTCCACTGGGGACCTTCTAGTGTATGCCACACACATGTGGGGCGAGACCATCGAAAGATACGGCGAAGCACTTGCTGTTTCGCTCGATATCCCAAAGGCCCTTGACAGGGTCTGGCACGATAGTCTCATAAGCAAGCTTCCGTTATTTGGCCTACCCACTGGTCTCTGCACTTGGAAATCAGATTTCCTGAGGGACCGATCTATCCGGGTAGTCGTTGATGGCTTCTAGTCGGATCAATTGACAAATTAATGCCGAAGTCCCTCAGGGATCAGTTCTCTCCACAACCCTATTTTTACTGCATATCAACGATCTGTTGAAACCCGGTACCTTTGGGTATGCAGATGACAGCACGGTGGTAGAGAGATATATGTCCAATGCTCGAGCCAGTGGAGCGCAAATGCAATCACTCAGGGAAGGAATGATCGAGCAGATGAACTTGTCCTTAAAGGCGGTCTCCGATTGGGGTGATGCCAATCTTGTCAGGTTCATTGCTTCGAAGACCCAGGCGTGTCTATTTTCAGCAAAACGGAGCCAATTTGACCTGGTTCCGACATTCCAAAATTTGTCCGTGCCGATAACTGACGACCTTGAGCTTCTTGGTGTCTCGTTGACCTCAACCCTCAATTTTGGCCCCTATATAGAGTCCAAAGCTCAACTAGCTGGCAAAAAGCTAGGAATCCTCAACAGGGTGAGGAAGTACTTCACGCCGGAACAATTGCTCAATTTATATAAAGCACAAGTCCGGTCCTGCATGGAGTACTGTACGCACCTCTGGGATGGTTCTGCCAAGTATCAATTAGACACATTGGAGTCAATTGAGAGAAAAGCTAGAAGAATCATCGGCGATGACCAATTGGTTGACACAGGACTCCAAAGCCTGGAGCATCGCCGTAGTGTCGCCAGTCTATCGGTATTCTATCGGATACATTTTGGAGAGTGCGCAGAGGAACTACACAATCTGATTCCTCCATCCCCTTTCTTCCATCGGACGACCAGACTAACGAGTCAGCGTCACCGTTACATGGTGGATATACCGCCTATACGCACAAAGCGCTTTACTTCTTCCTTTCTTATGCGTACTGCCAAGGTGTGGAACTCTTTACCTGAGTTTGTATTTCCTGACAAGTACAACCTGGGTGTTTTCAAGTCACGAGTGAATGGGTACCTTCTAGGTAAGCGTGCCCCATCTTAGACCATATCATCGCTTAACATTAGGTGAGATCATGGTCAAACGCTAGCCTATCAGTAATAAAAAAAAAGAAAAAAACGCACTCACACCTGTATCCCCGAGGGGTAGTCAGGGACGTAATATTACACCCACATTTCGCCATGAATGTTTAGGTCCGACGTAATAGGGGGCGAGCCATTTGCCGTTACCGAGCACTTCACCAGACTCCGTGCTTTTACTGAAAATTCTGAAAAACCCAGTAACACTTTTTTCCGACCCGGAAATAGAACTCGGGACCTCCGATCAGCAGTCGCATACGCTATCCACTGGACCACGGAGGCAGTCATTATACATACACGGAGGCAGTCATTATACATGCACGGAGGCAGTCATTTATACAACACAGACTTAAATTCGTTTTCTGTTTTCCGTTGTTATAAGGATAATGTGAAGTAGGTACTCGTAAATAAAAAGTACCTTTGAGACATTGTACAAATTAATGAAGCCTTTTTAAAGTTAAAAATATTAGGCTGCGTGAACCCTTTCAGAGTTTTCTTTTGAAATAAATACTCTTATTGTAAATAAAGTCAATAACAGACATGTTGTCCAACATGGTTATAATAATAAAACAATATTAAAAAATTACTTAACTATAGTGACCCAATTTATATTCTTCATTTACGCAGTACGATAAATAGTTTTCACATTACATTATGGGTAACTATAACGGCATTAAACTTATTACATTCTCCAACTACCTGTATAACCAACAAAGCGACGCAAAATTTTGTGATATTCGCCTGGTATCACAGCCTCGCAGGCACAAACTACTCTAGCCATCGCTATCGGCCGCCACCGTAGTATTTACTTGCCCAAGTTGTCCAAACACGACACGAGATGCGGGCGGGTACGAGCTGCGCACCTTGACGTACTCCGCAGAAATTAATTTTGTTTTGTTTTGTGCCGGCAAGCTGAGAGGCTTTTAGAAGTTTATTTATAGCGGAGCAGGTAGTATTATTACAGGACTTTTGCTTTCGGCTAGGACAGTAATTATTCGCCGTGTTTTAGGTTATATTGTGCGGGCAGGCTTGGAGTTTACAGAAAAGTTTTAGTTAAATCGCGGTCTGATTTTGCAAAAGATTGAAAGGGTTGAACTGGTTTGTTTATTAAAAGCATCATAATGAAATGATTTTGTTTGAGCTTTCTGTGTTCTTAGAAAGCATTCGGCAGAACATTTAGTTTATGTACTGTAATATGTTATGTAGGTACTTGATTACATTTGGTGCTTGACATCTTATAAAAAGTTTCTGATAACCCCTTTCATGTTGCTTCACGTATGTTTAATTCCAAAATAAATTTGATATGTAATTATAATTATGCATTGAAAAAGTTAAACGACCAGTTTTTTTATAAGTATTTTTTATAAAGACACAAATTTATAAAATTCTAGAATTTTAAATAATATAGATAAGCGTAAATAATGATTCTAAGAACACAAGTTAACTTATTTTCACACCCTACTAATTATCAATGATAAATATTTTATTAATCAAGCATACGGGCATGTGTGAGATATTTTCAAATAATACCATGTGTCCCTTTGATCCGGTGGAATGACTAATGAGCGTTGCGGGCAATCCGAGAGATGCAACACTGCCTGTCAGACCAGCATTACATGTGTCAACTAGGGATGTACCACCGCTTACTTTGTATGCCTGTAGCCAAAACTGAAGTATAATATATTACCCAAAATATGGATAATTTTGAATGAACACCAGTGAAAACATCGACGGAGAAAATATCGGAAATGGGGTATTGGAGTGGTTTTAATTAATTATTTTAACCAAAATGTTAGTGAATAACATAATATATGGGCAATTGGATATTGGAGTGATTACAAATAATTCTACTCGTCTCGACTCTTCAGGTTTATAAATTATCAATATTGTTATTTTTTTTAATATTTATGTGCTCAATGCTTAATTAATTACCTAGTGACTCTAACTTAGTTCTGATAAAATTCGATTTTGCTGTAAATGCAATTCATTAACTAATGTAAAATAATTAAGTTAACTCTTCATGATAAGATTTCTCATTTTATTTAATACACACAATAGCAAATATAACATCATCATCATCATTAGATCAGACAAGCATCAAAAATAAAATTCTGAAACATGGAATCGCATTTTCGCATTCCTAGTGTCAGCTTGATTCTGGTACAGGACATCCAACGAGCTGATTACTAATCTTACTGAAGTATTAAAATGTTGTATTAAAACCGCAGCAGTTTATTTATTGTAACCGTCAAACTTGTGTGAACACACTACTACTATAAATATCAGGTGAACACACACAATACTACTATAAATACCAGCTACCACTGCGATTTTTATTTTCTCCTTTTGCTATTGCTATTAGAATTCGACTAATATTGCTCCAAGCTACGTCTGCAGGATCGAATTCGAAAGTCTTGGATCAAAACCGGGATATCGATGATTATGAAGATAATGCAAGTCTATTAAACGAGTCTTATTCGCTAAGATATTTAAGACAAAAATACTGATATTATGAAACATACCTAATATTCTGACTGATGCTTTCACTACTCTTTTTGCAATGAATTACTCTATCTTTAATTTCGCCGATTTTTTTCATCATTAAGTGTTTATAAAATAAGATCTATCTTACCTAACTGTATCATTACACAATATAACATCATCAGGGTATTTTTATATTTATCCCTCTGCAGGACATAGATCTCTTTTGTTATAATAAACGCTGGAGAGATTGACAAACTGCTTAATGTTATTCTATATATACGCTAATATGTTAAGTATTTCAAAACGTGGTAAGTAAATCAATACACACAATTAACGTTAAGCAACGCTTATTGTATTGAATTGAATAAGGCCTTCACAGAATTTTGAACATTAGCTCCCTTGTAACACGTGTTCAACAAATTTTCTTCCACCCTTTGATTCACCACAATTAATATTCATAACAGGCACAAGCATGCACACAAAATTACCATTCAAACCAAAAACATACAGTGAATTATTCGTAATTAGTTTTTAAACATGACAACGTATCGTTTCACAAGTAATTAACAGCTTTAATGGGCTTTATAAACAATACCGGTAACAGGGCTGGCGACAGGAAATATGGGTCTTGTTACACGGCCACGTGAACACCTATTGAATACAACACTTTGCATTTCTATGGGCTTCTGTTAAAGATGTTTGTTTGATGGTAATAATTGTACTTTTGTGACGTACCTAAACATATTAACCGCTTATGCGATGGAGATGAGACTGTTTTTGTAGCAACCACGGGACATGATTAACTGGCTGCCATAATTTTTTATATGAAGAAATCCTACCCCGCACTAGGAAGGAATCCAGTATCGCGGCGGAGCTTACAAAGGTGCAACCAACGCACTCAATGAACACTCAATGAAGACTGGAAAAAGCAAATCGTGGGTCATTCTCATAAAAAAATGAGATGATGATTTATGGAGTATGATACATGAATCCTGCCAAATATTACTTAAACATCACATTCTTAGCCATATTGATTTAATAAAAGGCGTTAAATTGCTATAACTGCACAAAGTTTGTTTAATTTTTTTGTTTAATTCAAGCGTAAATGTGAGCGCCTCAGAAACGTAAGCGTAAAACCTTCTTACTAAAAGGTGTAACCAAAAACGCTGACGTAGCAATAGTTCTGCTTTATAATTACAAGGTTTTGTTTAACTAATCAAATTATTCAAATACAAAGTAAATTTACAGTAAAACTTATTGTACTTAAACTCGTCCTTTTGATCAAAAGTGGTGATGGTAAATATACAATAATATTGTTGTCTTTTTCTTTACATGTGCATATTCAGTGATAATAAAAGGCAGAAACGAATTTGTTCACATATATTTGAGTGGCATTCTCACTAGATTAGAACAGGATAATCGAATATAATAATACTTTATGAATAGTGTCAATAACTTTCAATATTATGAACTATACCCATGAGTCTGTATCAAGAAAATAAATAAACATATAAATAACTTAGGTAAAGTACTGTCATGTCAGCATCGATATTCAGCAAAGATACATTAGATTTATGGGAACTGAACGTGAATATGGGTATTGGCTAATAATACTTTTGTAAAAAGGTGTCGATGTCTTATAATAAATAAGTAATATGAAAATTATTCTTGCCTCCCTTTGTATCTAGGCCAGCTTGCTTGGGTTCAGATAAATTTAATTTTGCTACCGGCAGAATATTTTCGAACCTTGTTTACTCAAGGGCATTCTTTAGAATATATTTGGGTATGTTAGACACTTCTCGTATTGTTTATACTTTTTTATGGGATGATTCTTGTGCTGAGTCCTGTATGACTTTGCAAATTGGCAACCGACAGACAAAACATTCACGCAGTTCCAAAATAATGGACAGCATCTGCTACACTTGGGCGTATTGTTAAGCAGAGAGCCAATCGATTAAGTCATTTTGCTATCCCTGCATGAAAAAATGCGTATCATAGTGATCATAATCACGATTGTTTCACAAATGTCACCCCAAACAACAGTGTCATTATACCCGATATTCAAACTGATTATATGCAATAAAAAACGAGCTGTAAACAGTTAATTTACCTAATTATTTCGTCCTAAACACATAAAAGAACAAAAAATGTTTTTTGTCGAACAATATCACGGATAAGACAATTCCAACAAATTTTACTGTTCACTTAAATGATTCCATCTTTGAGCAAAATGTTTCAAACAAACGGCCATTGTAATTCGCAAACAAAGATTCATCACCCCAAACCGGGCGTTTATTAATTGAGCAACCATGTCAACGAATCCGACCCTGTTAACAAATATCTTTATAAATAAAATACGAGTACGGGACTGCATTGTAACCCTTTCGTCAAATTGTGAGGACGTTTTGGGACGTTTTGGGACGTTTTCTTATAGATATAAATGACAGTCTCAAGGGAAATTATCACTTGGCCGAAAGTGATATGTAATCGTTTTAGATGCGGCGTTTCTCTGGAGTGATGGATGTATGTGTATGTCTTTATATATGTATATGTGTGTGTACGTGAGAGAGTGTGGGACACAACCGCTGTATGATTGATGTGATGAAATAAGTTGAAAGGTTGGTGATGTTTTTTCTTATATAACTTGTTACCAAGTGTCTGTCTTTTGTGGGTTCGATAAAGTATGGACTTGCAAAGCTGGGTGAAGAGCTTGGAAGGCATATTTATATCAAATGAAAAAAGATAAAACATAATTATATTTCTGCGATGAAACCAGTACTTAAATCATTGAGCCATTAGTGCAAGCTGTACTGAAAATGTGGTGCAATTTTTTAATTTAATATTAAGTAGTATTGTATTATCATAATTAAACAGCTCACATAATTATGCTTATCAAGACATCGAGAGTGGTAAGTTATAAATTTATCACAAAATAATTGGTTTGGTAAAATTGAGTGCACATAAAATAATGCGATGAATAAATTAAGCTGTAAAATTGATCGTATAAATTATTTGGCGCTTTTCACCGACCACTGGTGACCACCAATTTGTGGTCGGACCACGTTTTGTGGTCGTTCGGGACTTACCGGTGCCCAACGAGAATTTCACGATCCCTCACAGACAAAATTATGTGGGAATGTAGTTTTATGATGCGTTTATTAATTATGTTCAGTGTTGTGGTTGTTGGTGCTTCAATAGAATATTTTTGATAATATATCAATGTATAACAGAAATGGCGATAACCTAATGCTGTCGATATTGCTAAAATAGCTGTACAACATTATATTTAGTTTTATCTATAAAGTCGTTTGAGTTTCCACTGTGTATTACGTATGGGAGAGAGAATGTATCATTGTCATATGTATAAACAGTAACCCCGATTAAAGAACAAAGCATTCAATACATCTGTATTGAACGTTCTGTAATGGATAAACACCGTATCTATGACGCATGTTTACAAAACTTTTAGGACGAGAACGGCATTTTGATGAATATACTGCTACGCAGAGGTTATCGGGCTTAAACTCAAAGATACGCGCACTATTGATTTTTCAAAGCTTCGTTTAATGTTTGATTATGTTTTTGCTAAAAGGTGCAAAAAAATAAATATTGTTATTTCCACAGCTGCAGTACTATGTACTACTGTAATATTTATCCACGTTTACAAGTAGAATATAAGAAAAAAAAATTTAACAAAAAGCCGCCTCCAAAAATCTTGAAAATGTGTGAAAATAGCACTAAAAAGTTAAAAATAAATTCCGTTATTTTAATTTCAATTTACTTATAAATATCACCTATTCAACTGAATATTATATACTTATACGAGTTATACATATCTACCACTTAATTCACATACCTGATACAATACATATTTTTATATGACCAACAAACTAAATTAAATACCTATCACCAGAAATCAGATAAGTATATTATATTTTTGGACTAAGTACTTAGAAAAAAATATTTTATTAAGACTATAATATACAATTATACTTTTTTTGGAGTCAGTGCCAGCTGAGATTAAGAATTAAATAAACAATTATTTCAAAATTAATAAAACCCCACTGCCATCAATTAAGAACTATGAAGTAAAACAAATATAGCCTATATCACTCGGGGTAATATAAGGATTCCAACTATATGCCGCACATCCAAATCGGTTTAGGCATACAGAAGTTATGTTATAGTTACATGAACGCTAATAAAACATTTCGCTCTTTTTTGGCAGTTGTGTAATTATGAAGTTGCGAAGTACGAGTATACATATATTATCTTGAACAGCAAGGCTCGCAGCGGTGGGCATATACCGTGGGGGCAGGGGGGAACATGATTAAGTGACCGACCCGAACGCGCGCAGATGTCGTTGACGGTTGTCTCCGATATTCATTAACCGACTTCAAAAAAGGAGGAGGTTTACAATTCGTCGGAATCTTTTTTTTATGTATGTTCCCCGATTTCTCTAAGACGCCTGGACCCATTAAGTATACCCTCCAGTTGGTCCCATTATCAGCAAGTCAGGATCTGATCATGGAATCCTGGAAAAATCGAAGGAACTCTTCAAATTTTATAAGCACACTTGAAGCGATTTGACGATAACAACTCAATGCCGTCGACTTTGGGCTCGTTTGAGTCGTCTTTACATAGACTTTGATGCTGGATGATTTCGATGGTCTGATGATAGACCTGGAAGGTAACCATGAGATCTTTGTGATAGAACAACCCAATCTCATCCTCTCCGAGTTTAGGGTCGTTTGATTCATTTTTACATGGACTTTGGTACTGGATGTTTTCTAGGGTCTGATGATGGAGCAGGAAGGTGGCCATGGGATCTTTGTAATACAAGGACGCAATCCCATTGAGTTTGGGCTCGTTTGAGTCGTCTTTACATGGACTTTAGTACTGAATGTTTTCCAAAGCCTGATGATAGAGCAGGAAGGTGGCCATGGGAAATTTGTAATACAATTACGCAATCCCATTGAGTTTGGACTCGTTTGATTCGTCTTTACATGGAATTTAGTGCTGAATGTTTTCCAAAGTCTGATGATAGAGTAGGAAGGTGGCCATGGGATCTTTGTAATACAATAACGCAATCTCATCAAGTTTAGGCTCGTTTGTTTTGTCTTGGCAACCACTTTGGTACTGGATTATTTCCGGGATCTGATGATGGAACTGAAACGAACGTGTTTAGGCTAGTTAGCTGAAAACAAAAAAAAACACTTGAAATTGCCAGAAAGATACAGGTCTACATTTCAGAATTGAGGCACGTAAGAAGGCCTCCCCATCATGTACCACCTACTCTATCCTCTGTACCTACTACCACTAAAAAGCAAAAAAAAAATATTTTTAAATAAAAAAATACCGACTTCAAAAACACTAAGGAACTAAAAAGCAAAAAATTATTGGTTTTGGAGCAAAAAATTTTGGAGTCGGTGCCAAGCCCTTACGAAAATAGTTACTAAAGTACAAACCACCTATTCTAACAACAACGAAAGTTATATAAAAAAGTGGAGAGGTTTTATAGTCAGATCAGAAATACTTGGCTTGGCACCGACTTCTAAATTTTTTGCTCCAAAACCAATAATTTTTTGCTTTTTAGTTCCTTAGTGTTTTTGAAGTCGGTTTTTTTTTATTTAAAAATATTTTTTAATTTTTTTCTATGCGTTTGTATGTAGGTAATTATTGTATTGCAGTGGATTGTGGTTCTTTAGAGTTATTTTACACGAAATCTGTGTTCATTGAAATAGGTTTGCATCTTTACATAATTATATTTTTCTTGTTTTTCAAATTTTGAGATCTTTTTGTAAAAACTTCTCAGAGTTTGATTTGTTCCAAGTATCGCTTTAAATTCTTGTTTTGGTTAGACAGGAAATTGTAAATAGGTATTTAGGTAAATTTGTAACTGAGCTGTCGCGCCTGTGGCCAGGTCTGGTTGCGTTGTTTTCTTTATTTGCAAAATAGGTTTGGTTCCATCCTGCATTGTGGTATTAATGTAACTTTACATATATTTTGTGTCATAGAAAACGTCCTAAAATTTGATTTATATTTCTTGATTTGATTTCTCGTCATTTGTAAATTACTTACAAGTTTGATGAGGTTTTGCTAAATTATCGTATCAATACAGCTTTTAATATATTTTGTACATTGTCAAGAAATTATTTACAAAAACGCTTGGCTGGCACCGACTCCATAAAAAGGTATAATTGTATATTATAGTCCTAATAAAATATTTTTTTCTAAGTACTTAGTCCAAAAATATAATATACTTATCTGATTTCTGGTGATAGGTATTTAATTTAGTTTGTTGGTCATATAAACATTTGTTTTGTGTCAGGTATGTGAATTAAGTGGTAGATACGTATAACTCGTATAGGTATATAATATTCAGTTGAATATGTGATATTTATAATTAAATTGAAATTAAAATAACGGAATTTATTTTTTACTTTTTAGTGCAATTTCCCCACATTTTCCAGATTTTTGGAGGCGATTCTTTATGTATTTTTCTTTTTATTTCCTGTTTTTTTGGTGAATTTCCCTTTCTGCGCTTATCGGATTTATCGAAATAAAATATGGGTAGACCTACTACTTTTTATTGCTGCTAGTGGCAGACGAGCGAACGGCCCATCTGATGGTAAACGGTAACCGCTGCTCATGGACTTCGCTAACGTCAGGGTATACACAGCAAAGCCGCTGCCTACCACGAAAGTAATGCTCTCTTTAAACCTCGTTTGTAGAAGGACAAGTCATAGCGCTCGGGAAACACCGCAGCAGGTAGTTCATTCCAGAGCCTACACGTACGTGGTAGAAAAGATCGCTGGAGGCGCACCGTACTAGATGAGAACCGCGCTTCCAGGTAGTACGGGTGAACTCTACTGCGTTGGCGAGTGGTACGTTGGTAGAAGGGTGACACTGGTACCAAATTAAACAATTCTTCGGAGCACTCCCCGTGAAAGAGTCGGTAAAATACGCAGAGAGAACCAAAGTCTCTCCGCTGTTCCAGCGACTCTAGTCTAGCCGTGAGATCGGGATCATCAACGATTTGAGCAGCTCGTCTCTGTAGGAAGTCAAGTGGATCAAGCTGATATTTTGGCGCTCCGGCCCAGAGATGTGAGCAGTACTCCACAACTAGCGAAGAAAGGGAGAAACGTCTAACTCAAAGTATGGAATCTCTGTCTAAGGCCATTTCAAGAGAAAGTAGTGAGCTGCGTGAAAAGAGGTTATCACAAATTCAGGCTTACAGTGAAAAATATTTTATCGTGAAAACACTGAAGAACGTACTCATTGTCTACTCTTTGAATTAAACCTACTACTATTAGTTATTCTGTTATTTATAATCAAAGTTATTATATGTATAAGCTAGCAGTTGGCGGCTTCGCTCGCGCGTAATGACGGACTTCCATGTAAAAATTCAACCCCTATTTCCAAAAACGCGTAAATACATGATCACTTATTTCTAATCAGAAGTTAGTATATGAAATTTCACTTCGCATAAAAACTTTCAACCCCTCTTTCACCCTTTTAAACGGTAGAATTTAGAAATCGCTAAAACACGTATTTGTTTCATTTCTAACCAGAAGTTTGCATACAAAATTACACGCTATCTTTTAAAAAATGACGGACCTCCCATACAAACTACCCCTATATCATCCTCTTAGTTGTTAGGTTTGAAGAAAATCTAAATTGCGTGTTTACTTTTTCTAACCAAAAATATGTATAAAAATACTTCCTTACGGTGGTGCTTACGTCATAAAATGCATCGACTGTCAAAATTTCAAGTCTCAAGCCCCTGTTGTTTTGGAACTGCGTTGATGAATCAGTCAGCCCAAGCAATTTTATATAGGTAATATATAGATTTACTCTCCAACCTTTCTTCCTCCTGGTTTCATCAATACCTGATAATGAAGCCCGAAATAGGCCTGTTGATTGCAACTATTCTAGTGTCCACTGATGAAAAGTCACAGCTAATGCTTAATTTCGTTTACTTGGATGACATACTTTTTGGAGTTTTTAATGAAACTATTGGATTGATTTTGACAAAATTTGAGTTTTTAATGAAAATATTGGAATGATTTTGATAAAATTTATATGGGGCCCACCTGAATTTTGGAAATCGGTCGATAAATAACGGGGTTATGAGGTAACAAACATTAAAAAAAAAAATACAGCCGAATTGAGAACCTTCTCCTATTTTTGGAGTCGGTTAAAATGATGTATTTTCTTTTAATCCTAATATGTATCACCCGCCTACAGCTCATAATAAAATGTATGTAGCTTATGTTAAAACGTTGTCATTAAGCCGCCATCTTTACAAAACAACACATAAAAGCTGAAAGTTAATTTGATATTTGAACATAAAACGGTTATGATCTACCAATGTAGTCGTAAACCTGTTCAATGCTTGCGGGTGGTACTGGCAGTTACGATTTTTGTATTACTTAGGTATAGAATGCTTTCAATGGTCTGGATTTTTTGTCTCTGTTGGTTCGGTAAGGTGTGAGAGACAGGCGAAGGGGAAAATCAAACTCATAATTATGATTACACGAAGACATCTAAAAAACTTATTTGAATACAAACTTCTGCTCACAGCTATCGGGACAAAAGGTTTCCTATGTCATTTTATTGCCAATATTCATAAAAAAAAACAGTTAAAAGGATTTGGCATTAAGAAGTAATAATCAAACATACAATTCTATAATTTGTGAGAGTAGATAGATGTATGCATCCATCTATCCTTACAAACTTTTACGTTTGTAATAGTAGTAAGTTTTACAATTATTTTACAGTTACGCCACAGACTATCTACCCTAAAGAACTAAGAATCTCTTTCATCCAAAATTACCTCAACTCGAAACATAGACATCGTGACAAATTATTTACCAGATGTAAGCAAGCAGACCAAGTGTGTTTCAATAAAAGTAGGCTGTCATTCAGGGTCTTTGCCTCGTGCAAGGTCAATAGAGTCCCAGGACATAATACTTAAGTAGGTAGCTCTGAACTTGTTACGTCGTAAATGCTAGCTTTATAGAGATGATTTTTGGGTAGTAACTCTGAACGTTAGGTCTCTGAGGAGAATGAAGTTGGCAATGAACAATGCATTGTTAGTATGACGTAAGCACGAATAATGTTCTATACAAGATTATTAAATAAACTTTAGTCATATTAATTAACTTATCAAATGTCATTATAATATCTATAATACGAACCACTGATTTTGCCGACGGTTAAAATCAAGTATAAATTGACAGACTCTATTTAATTTATTATTTGTTTACCACAGCAACAATATTGTTTCCTAGAAGTGAAAATTCGCAAATAGAAATACTAATGGCTGATTGTATCAAGTTATTCTTTATAATGCGATTGCTTAACTAAAATAATATATGAATATCTTATGCATAAAAGCGATCATGCTATAAAATTTTAGTGAAAATTCATTTTACTGATTTGTATAATATACTTTAGAGTTATAAACTACCATGGAAGCCCTTTCACTCAATCATTTGATGCATTTTCACGCCGCTTTTTTGCAGTAAATTGAACCCTGCACTAACTCGGTATAAACATCGTACGATCTAGCGCACAAGTTAACCAAACCATTAGAAATTGAAGGATATTGCCAGTGAAGTCAAGTCCCTCCTCAAGTCAGGAAAACTGAAGAAGGACTGCTCAGTACTCGTAACCTGAGCCTTGCATGCCATCAAAACAACCACGACCGCTCTTTCAAGTGTGAAGAAAAGAAAAATATACATTGTATTTAAGAATGCAAATGAACAAACTGTATAATAACTAAGTTAGGATTCCGTATAACTTTGTTTCCAGCCAGTGACCGTTTCATTCAACCCTCCACGTTATCAACTTTACCAAACGTTTTCCAAAAACTTGGGCTCTTCAACCAAATTTCATCCGCGTACACTGATATGAATGTATTATACAGAATCAGTCATAACTCAAAAGTGAGAAGAGAGTAGTTAAAGGAGAACTTTAGCTGTTCATGCATTATGAATTGGCAAACGCTTGGGAGCCTTTACGTTTAGACGCGTGTTTAGACGTAGGGGGATTAAGGGGGAGACACACGTTGTACTTTAATGTCAATTTACACGTGTAGGGGTTCAAGTGACTTAAGGTTAAGTCTCCAAGATTGTTATAATTTAATGTTGGAGCAATACGTGAGGGTAACCTTTTTGATAAAAAAAATGTTTTTATTGTTTTGATTTTTACCGTTGCACCAGGCTGCTTGTTTATATATGTAGATATAATGTGGGTCTAATCAATAAAAGGCATTTGTGTGAGTTTCTGTTGTGAGTGTAGTCAGACCTTGAGTTAATGTATATTTTTAATTAGTATCTGTATACATAAAATCGTTGCGTTACTGACTGACTGACAGACAAGCTACAGCCGAAACTATTAGGCGCAAGAAACTGAAATTTGGCATGTATGTTCTTTGGGCACGTAGGGGTGCACTAAGAAGGGATTTCTCAAAATTCCCAAGAGATCGGGCAGAAAGAGTTAAGTTAAAAATGTGCGGGCGTAGCTGCGGGCATCATCTAGTCGAGTATAGTATTATATCCATCGTAGTTTTAAGTACAGGTAGAACATTACCACAAGTCTACTCATCCGTTAATTAATCGTGAAACAAAGTTTTTAACGATAACTTCACCAATACACAAAAATTTCGAGGACACCTAGACAGACATTCCATAAATTAACTTTGAAACGCTATAAAACATAAAAAACCTCCTTTTAATCTGAATAAGTTACTGTTTTAAGTAACGATACCGCCATTGTATTTAACCAATGAATAATTTTTTATGCGAACTCAGTGTAAACCCGACAAAACTCTCGGTATAACCATTTTGATTTATGAGCTATTGTATAAAATGAAAAATTGCGAGCGTCGATCCATTCAGGTTACATTCTAACGGAATGTATACACTAGAGGTACTCTCGGGTTGAAAGAATGCCTCGACCCGTGGCAACTCAAAAAGAAACATTGCCTCGACTGCATTTTGCTAAGCTAAGTTAGCACGCTGCTTCAGGTTGAGGTTGTGTCTCATTTTGAGTTATGATGAGTCTTGGCAGCCGCTCGATACTAGGCTACCTCTGGTCCAGGGACTCTGGCCTAGGGTCCCCATGTACCGTATGTACCCTGAAGGGCCCTGTGTATTAGCTAGTAAGGTTCCAAATGACGATGATAAGGTCGTTCAAAAATAAAAAAAACTATGAAAGATTTGCTTTGCTCTAGTGGATTCACAACTTTAGCCTGGCCTGCCTCAGGTGGTCTCTTTTTGCCTTTGCCGCGGGACGAGGCAGTTGATGTGAGACCTCTTTTTGAAATGAAATGAAATGCATTTATTTTCGAGAAATGTGGTTACATAGTGCTCGTACAGTAATAGTGGTCCTCACATTCTACCATAACAATAATATAATATTTAATTAATAATTGCATAGAAGTGTCAAATTAAAATAAATTTAAATGTCCAGATAATATTGCTATTGTTGTCATACGTGATTTTTTAACATTAACTAATTTAAACATTTTCTTTATATGTAATTTTTCTTTATATGCCTCTAGTGAATACACAGCTTAAGGGACATCCGCTCTACGCGTGCGCGAAATTAAATAACTATCTCATATTCAACGACAGGTAACGTGGGGTAAAATGTATTATTAGCTTCTGTGGTAACTTTGACGGCGTTTCCCCACAAATTACCCCAAGTTACGTCAAGTTGTTTCGGAAAAAAACCGCCACGTTTGAACAACACCTTTTATCGGAGTTCAACAGACAAAGTTTCGTCTGTTGATCCAGTGAATGAAGATGTAATAGTATGCTGTGAAGGCACGAATTCTATTCTCGTTGCTTTTGGTGAATTCATAATATGTATTTTTTCTGAACTTATCAATTGTATTTATTTTGTAACCCCTCAAAGAAACCTGTTAGGTATTATTCATTTCTGAAGAAAATTGATTGAAGTTTAAGCATGTCAAAAATATTACAACTTTATAGAACTTGAATGAATAACGAAGTCTAACTCATATTGTACTAATATATATTTCAGTCTGTTTTGGATCATCTATAAAAGAAGATCGTTTTTTATTAAAATACATCTTTAGCAACTAGGACAATATGACAAGTTTTCCAGTTTTCCATAAAAATACCCATGCAATTTTTTTAAGCATCCGTTCCCTGTCCTACAATGTCAACATGTATGTTTATTATATCTATACCTGTTTTAAATTATACACAGATAAGACCTGGAATGAAATTCGAACTATGTTTAGACCATGTTTAATGAGTGTAATAAGATTAATAACTATAATTATATCTAAATAGGCTAAAACTTGATTCGTATAAGTGTCGTTTTGTAGATACGCGCACTCTTGCAGACATTCAGCTATATTCTTAATAATATAGTTTTATATAACAGCATATGAACTCACCACTACATCACAAGCATTTCGAGAACCTGAGCGGAGATTTTTAACCGAAGATCCAAATTATAAACTCTGCATGTACTCGAGCATGCATGATAAGGTTAATGAATATCGAGGAAGCGAAAGAAGTTTAAACCGGAGCACTTGGCGTTCCATCATCTCTGCCTACCACAATGGGAGACAGGCGTGACAATTAGATAGATAGAGATAGATATAAATTCTCTGCATCTTTGAAAGCTATTAACATAAATCCCAGCCGAACATTTTTCAGAATTTAATTCCCTGTCTCACAAATCGCCGGCTTCTCAATGTTTATACTGTAACTGAATTTTAAATCGCTTTCACGTATCCCCTTGCATATTGACGATGTGTTTTAAATTGCTTTTTCCAGAATCTTCTCGTCACAGCTCTTGAAACGGCCCGGATTTTGGCTGCAATCTAGTAAAGCTTATTCATTCTATAGCAAGCGGTAGCTATGCAAAGATTTAAAGAAAAGTTCTGGTTCAAAGAATTGGGTTATAGGTTACTGGAATGTATTGTTTTTATTTTTAAACCAACGTTCGGCTTAACAAAAGGTTGCCTTTCCCTCTTCTTTTTAGGTAACATAAAAATCCTTCTAAAAAAACCTTCTTTATCATATTTTTCCGTAGAAATTCGTGTCACAGTACTAGTAATCCAATCCCAAAGCGTCAGCTTTAAAATAAACTGTCGTCTCCTCATAAAAAACGTAGGCGTATCCAACCTACCGTCAATATTGACCATTTTCAATGAGCGGCCATACGGACCACATTTATGGTTATTATTCAAGAAAAGCCCTTTCGTCATAAGTTGTGGGCAATTGCCCACAACTGATGACAGGAAAATAATAGTCAATTTCATCATCATGGCTTTACTGCCATTAATGCATTATCTCGTAAGGTTTCCTCACGAGGTGATACTGCATGTCAGAAAGTTCTCCATAATGTTCTCGAATGACTTGTGAAGTCTACCAACCCGCACTTGGCCAGCGTGGTGGACTATGCCCTTACCCTTCTCATAGAGAGAAGAGGCCCGTGGCCATTAGTGGGACAGTAAATATATAAACAGGACTGAATGCATAACCTAGTTATACAAAACAATTCAAGTAGATAATGTGCCAGTATATAACGATATTCATCCACTTAATTTTACTATCAAATAGATAAATTATTCGGATCTCGAATGCTATCGATTATAACCGTCATTACTAATTAATGTGCTGTATAATATATCGATAGATTCGAATAGGTAGTGAATAATATAGGATGTAGAGATTACCATGTACTGTACTCAATGTTAATGAGCCAATCAGCGCATAGATAAGTGCCATTTTAATTAAAGTAATATAGACAAGTATTTATTAATTTATTTAATTACTTAATTGTATAGAATAAAACGTAGAATACAATCCTGAGGTAGAAAAACTGTCAAGCAGATCACCAGTGTTGCAGTAAACAAATCGAAGCCAAGAAACAAAATATATACCTTGCAACGAAATATAAAAATGTGTAGTGTAAATAATTTCGGAATAAGGTGGCTAAGACATACTGACGGACCGACAGACAGACATAGCAATCTATATTCTATTTATAGCCATTTCAGCTACAGATCCCTAAAAAATTTTGCTGAACGACTTGCCACCTCTCAGAAGATAAAATGACCCACGCGGGTGCCGTGGCCGTGGACGAAGTCTAGTATAATATACATACATACATACATAGACTCACGCCTATTTCCCAGAGGGGTAGGCAAAGACTACGGAACGCCATTTGCAACGATCCTGACATATCTCACTTGCTTCATTCACTTCCATCAGATTCCTCATGCATGCTCTTCTGTTCAGGGTACTTCTAAGCTGTATAATATAATTTTGATAACTCCTACAATATATGTAATCTTGTAGGCGTCTGTGTATTACAAAAGCATGAAAGCAAGACAGCCACGCTAGATTTATTTACAAAACTGTCACATATAAAATTCTTGTTCATAACTTTGTGACAGCTCAGTCGAGGCATCAAAGGTTCGTTTGCTCCTGACGCCATGGCACGTTAATTAGGAAGATTCAAAATTGTGTAAAATTATAAAGTGAGGTCACGAGTTTCGGTACAATGGAAACCACCAACGAGGCGTCCGCTTGGAGATAAATAGATGTAATATTGTGTACATCAGCTATTTATATAGTTATTCGAGCTTTAAGAAGAAAACGGTTCACTAAGATCATGTTTTCAATTTTATTATGATACAAACTGGTGGTCTCAACGTTAACTCTAAGCTTAACGTTGAGACCATCGGTAAATAGGAGAATTTAGTTTCTCGTATTTACCGATTACCAAATTCCCTTAAATAAGTATATATTCATAAAATATTTGCATTATTACGCCAAATAATGTTTTAAATCTTAACTACGTTTCCATATAGATTCAAACCAAAAACATTTAGTATTACAGCAATGATTCGGCAAACGGTGCATCACAAGGTTTAATATTTTGTTAAATTGTGCTATCTACGCAATGCGCACAATTTTATCCCTTGACGTTCGTAAATAGACATGAAATACATCCGCATTAAAGCAAAACACTAGATCGTTAAACCGTAAATCTTAACCAGAAAACCGTAAGTACGTGTGCAGGTCATGAAAGGCGATTGGGTGATATTTTGCGGTAATTAACGCGAGTAATCTCTGCTGATATCGGTTCTAATCAACGGAACGTTGTGTGGACAAAATTAGCTGTTTGCTGCGATATTGGTACTGAAACTAGGCAGGCATTTTGTGGATTTTTGTGGAGCTTGGTGCGGAAGTTTGTAGGTGGGGGTTTAGTTACTGTTCAAACCTTGGTCGGAAATAATGAATACAGGGGAGGTTAATATTATGCACTAGCTAACCCAGCAAACTTCGTAACGCCATAATAATATATTTTGTTTAAATATTTGCTATTTTTTAAACCTTTTTGTCATAAGAAACTTTCTCATGTCAATAACGAATACATAAAAAATATTATTTTATTATCCAATTTGGTGTAGTTGTTTCGTAGTTATGCGCGTACAAACATTTCGGTGATTAATTTAATGTATATAGCCTACTAGCTGTCCCGGCGAACTTCGTACCGCCTAACAGTTAATACATTTATTCTCTTCTTAAGGACCATCCTCGTACTTCAAGGAATATTATAAAAAAAGAATTAGCTAAATCGGTTCAGCTGCTCTTGAGATTTGCGCTTAGCAACACATTCAGCGATAATTTTTTATATTATAGATTAGGTTTACTTATAACCATTACTTTGATTTACAGCATGATTTTTTCCTACAACTTTTAATCCTTAACAAGAGGAAGCTCGCAGTTACGCCCGCATTTTATTTTAATTTTGACATTGACCGATTCCTTGAAAACCTCTTCTTAAAATCTCCCCTAACGGTCCTCAAGGGCTTTCTTTCTTCTTCTTTTGCCTGCCCTGTTCTCAAATTACTTGGGATTGGCGCAGAATATCTTTCTCTTCCATTCTCTCCTATCAGCTGTCATCTGATTATTCTTCGGTCTTCCTCTTGCCTTATAACTCTCAACTGTCAAGTTCATCACCTTTCTATTTACATCCCTCCCTATCACATACCTATACCATGATAAACGATAAACGGTCCGCAATGGCCATACATGCTAAAATTCAGCTTCTTGTACTCAATAGTTTTAGCTGTGCGATGTCTGTCAGACAGTCACTCTTATGTACTACGCAAGTAACTGCGAGAAGTACACAGCACGCATGTTAAATTCCTTTTTGATACATTTTATATTAGGTATATAACACACAGTCTGGCATAGTTGTTTTAGTGGTCGCGTCGCCGTTCAATACTGCACCGAATGCTGTGGGTTCGATTCACACTCGAGTCAACACTTTGTGTGATCCATTGTTTGGAGTCTAGGGGTCCGGTGCTTGAATAAGAACATATAATTATGTTCAAGCACCGAACACTTAGACTGGAAACATCCTATCGTCTTTATTAGCCGTTATCTAAGTATTCACTACTTATGTGTGTACCATTCCTTATCCTTTTTAATGTACCTATGTTATATTATGCTGTTCAACTTGTCAAACAAGTTCGCCAGTAACTATGTCTATCAGTCCCACCCCTCAATAACGAAGACCCTTAACCGGATCCGCTCATTTGTAAATTAATGACTATTGGATTGAATTATTTATTAGAACTAACCTCAATCAGTGTTCAGTATGTATAAACGTAATTATTAATATAAAGTAATAATTATACTTAAGCCATTAATATGGCTTACGGAATAACATTAATTAATTCACAAGTGGCTACGTAACAATTTAAGTTCGGTCTATATGAAGAACCCTGGGGGAGGCCTGTGTCTCCCCCCCGTGGGATCTCCACCTTGTCGTGGTGGGGGGGCTCAGTAACCGTGGATTGGTCACCCGCGGTGAAGCTAAGAGGGATCCAGGAGGGGACGCTCCGCGTGGGCTTGGAGGGGCCTGCGAAAGATGCGTCCAACGGTGCGGGTGCGGGGGACAGTTCTGTCTGTCCCTCGCAGTCGGGTGCGGTCGCGGGAGGAGAGGCGTGTCGGTGTTGCGTTGCCGCGCGCCCTATCTCCCGCGACCAAATGGGGGCGCACCATTCGATGCGTCGCGGTGGGGCCGCAGAGGAAGAGGAGATGCGGTGTTGCGTTGCCGTCCTCCCTATCCTCTGCGGCCGCTGGGCGTTTTGGCGGCGGAGTCCCACACCTTAATCCGTCGCCAAGGGGGTTTTGTTCGGGGCCCGCCTGACCATCTGGCGGGCCAATACCCGTCGGAGGGTGGCGACGAGTGCTTTGGTGATGCCCCACCCTCCGACACACGGGTACATGGCGGAAGTCGAGGTGGTTTTTAGTGGAAACACCACATACTCCGGCTCTTATTTCCCCCAAGAGTCGGAGATCCGAAGGGATTTTCCACCTCGTAAAACAAAAAAAAAAAAAAGGCCTGTGTCTAGCAGTGGACGTCTGACATGCTGAATTCACAAGCAGTTCATAAACTATCCCAGAAAAAACAATAAACGTGAAGTAAATTTTGTGAAAAGAGCAGAGAAAAATATATTCTATTATTATTATTATAGACTCACGCTTGTATCCCCGATTTCGCCATGAATTTTTAGGTCCCGCGTAACGCACGTAACGTGGGGGCGAGCCTATTGCCGTACCGGGGACATTACCAGACTCCGTGCTGTTACTGAGAATTTCCTAACGGAAATCCCAATAATACTTTGCCCGACCCGGGAATCGAACCCGAGACCTCCCAATCCCACGCGCACTTTTATGCCGCGAGACCAACGAGGCACTCAAGTATGTTCTATAAGTATATATTTTTACCGAAGCGAATCGCAGACACGCAATATCTTATCTCGAAACGACCATAGATGCCATGGATTTTACTAGAAAATAAGAGCATCAAAAGTCACAATTAAATGCTTTATTTTATTTTCTTCTTAAGTTTACCAATAATTGGAAGGTACAATATTAAGAACACATCTTTACACTACCATTTTTACATCACTTTATATTACTACATCTATATAAACCATTCGACCAATCTTGCCAAGTTGAATAATTTTCTGTGTACAGGTAACAAATAGAGGTTAAAAATCACAACCTGCCACCGAAGTATTAAAATCAAGTAGCCAGTCAATCCAATACATCACATAACTAAATTGCGAGAAACTTGGCTGCAGTAAAACAGCTTCAGCGGCTCTTTCGGCCTACTTCAAAATTAATTACAATAGCGAGATGTGACGTCGGATTAAAATCTTGCAGCGGTATACAAGATACTAGTACCACCCTGTATAGTAAATACAGAGCTTTGAATATATAGGGTGTAGGCATCGTCAACGGCTGTCAGCGTCTGTTTTATAGCGGATGACGTTGACAAGTAGCGTCCGCTCGCAATTGGTGTCGAAACATCATTAGCGTCAAACTCCCTTTTCTCTCTCCCAACCGTCAAACGTAAGCCCAACATCTCACTGATTTATACATCACATTTATAACGCTCCACCTAATACCTCAAGTACTTATTTTTAATTTTTCAAACAAAATACCCGTTTCGCCTGTCGCTACAATTTTCAGCGGCAATCGGCTACAACTGAATAAAAGTCAAACTAGAAGCGACTAAAGGGAGCCGAGAATGAGTAAGTCTTTATTTTGTCTGTCGTTTTTACGCTTCAGTAATTTACACGGTATCGTTAAATTGTGGGCGAGTTCAGGGGACATTCCGAGGACGTCCTCAAACTTCGATTGATCAAACGTACCAATCAAAGCCTTTGTATCAATACAAGTTGGAGTTAATTGGATGTCAGGTCGATCTAATAATTGGCATCCGTCGTCCACCAACAAAACAGTTTCAAGTTGAAGAAATCATTTTTACGATTAGCAGCAACAAATTGATCGCCATAAGTTCTCGTTAGCGTTTCTCTTACCTGTTAATTACAACGGTTCTTTTTCAAGTCCACAGGCGTGCCAGCACCGCTTAAGAGTGGTATTATGCGGGTAGGTTACATAATTCATGTACGTACTACTTGTAATTATTTTCTTTGACGGGTTGGGCTTGAGTTATAATTACTTCACGAACGTTGGATCAGTTTAAAAGGTCTGAATTGCTCTACCCTGATGTTGAGCCACTAGAGATAAGCGCCGCTGTGCGATGTTGAAGCTAGATTAAGATAATAATGATGATACTCAGAGGGAATTCGCACAATGCTATCAGAGTTCAAACTAGGTTCTAAATAAATTAGTCATTTGTTCTAAGCCTCATCATGATCAGCTCATTCTTTTTTCTGGAGATTTGAAAATACGTCTTTCAGCCTGGCATTCAGTGTTGGTCACGGTAAAGTATGCTAACCGCAATTCGCACAACCCCGCCACTACACAGGACCATAGTGGACACCACGGTGGTTTTAGTGAGCATGCCCCGACCGCCTTTAGGGGAGGGCCTCACAAACCTCTTTCGCCAGCCCCTAATACTATTCGTATTAGTGGCGGAGTCGACACGAAGAAAAAAGCTTCCAACCCGCAACAAAAAAACAAGGAAAGAAAGCATCCAGGGTTACCGACGGGCCAGTATAACTTGTAATACCAAAACTGTCACCTTACTTTTTTATATTCGCTCAGAACATCACATGAACTGTAAGTTTTGCTCACACGTCATTAATCTGGCTCGCACATCTTTAACACAAATGTACCCTCACGAAGATGTGTGGAGATGTATAAAGGGGCGCAGTTGGCGAATAATTTAACACTCATGATGGGGCGGCCGTCCGATAAATAATGCAGGGGCACGTAATCACACGAACTCTCGCACTACAGTTATCAAAATCCTTCAGTATTGTGTTTAGTTTTCGGTTCACGCAACGGTATGAAGGTTTTCAAACTTTCGGTATTTTGTGTCCCCAAGATAAAGAGTAATTTGAAACGTTGTCATGACACGATACGTCACCTAGAAGTATTATTGAGATGCAGTCAAAATACTGCATACATTTTGTAATTTATGAATTACCATCACCAGTTTTTCGCAGTCATCTGCCGGACTTAAATCGTTCTTGATTCACTTCACACTATTGTAAATTACACATCACATCACAGAATGTGATAATAAATTTACGCCATAAATAGTTTAAATTAATGTAATGTTTTTGATCGAAACTGTCTTGTTTGCGCAATTAATTAGATTAAATTTAAAATTGATGATTATTTATTTCATATAGATGTTTGCTTGAAAACAGTTGCCTAAACCAATAGCTATTATTTACATTGCGAACGTGGCAGTAACTATAAATATAGAATCATCTAGTAATAAACTTTAATTTTTGAAGTTCATAAGCGTCACTATCCCCTCGATCTACCCCAGGAGGGTACCAGCGTCCGTGACGCTGGAGAATCCCTCCCTGCACCATCGTGTGCAGGCTGCACACGTATTCTGGGGGGAGCCAATGTTTCACATTGTCAAGATAGCTTAAATCTGCACGACGGCCAACGCCATGCCTCGTGCAATTCACACCACATCCACTTCCTGGAACATCGCTCCGCGTCGAGCAAACGCACGCCAAAAGGCGGACGTTGACTCCGCATCGACTACGAATCCAGGTAGTCGTTACCGCCACGATTAAACGATACCGCCGTTACAAACGCTCACGTGAGCAAACAACACAGTCGGGTGATAGTGCATCGAATAATTCGACTAGCGCATTCCCGACTACGACCACGACGGCTGGTAAAAACAACCAGCGTGGCGACCAAACCTCAACCGGTGGAGCGGACGGTCCACCCCGGATGACGTAGCCGGACGGTTGTGTTGCGCCACTGACGGCAAAAGGCGCGACTGTAGTAACAGTCAGCGCACTCCCGCCTGCGCACGGCGCATCAACTGCGGCTGCTCCCGGGGCGCCCCGTCGCGCTCCCCCGTTGGGGATTGGTAACGCTGCGCAGCCGCCGTGGGGAAACAAGGAGCCGCACCGCAAACGTGGCCCAAGAAGACGCAGTCCGGCGCTACCAGGACGGCCCACTCCGACACCAAACACGAAGAGGGATCGTCCTGAAGACTCCACACCACCCAGCGCCGGGTCAAATCGGGCGAAGACAGACCACACCTAAGAGCGGTAGGAGCTACGCAGACGCGACAAACTCGTAGCTGATGGTAGCCATCGCTACCATCCCCGCCACGGACCTGACGGTGGAACAGGCGAAGCAGCTCGAACTCTCAATTGAAGAGAGTACAGTTGAGACTTCCGGCAGATGGTGGATATTGGGTAGCTCCAGGCTGGTCGCCATCAGGCAGTCAGACATAGCGAAGCGCGTACGCGCAGCACTATGGCTGCCGAAGACGATCACCCTAGAGCTACCCAAGATCCACCATCTCCTCACTGCCCAAAACCCCTGGTACGCCGTACAAACGTGGCAATTGTACGGCGCATCCTTGCAGGGGCACGGCGTGTACCTTACCTTGGGCATGCCGGAACCCGAGATCCCCAAGATCACGGGACGCGGCCGTCGGGTTTCCTTCTTCGCTGGCAGCGTGTACGTAATGTTCCACGCTTCCAGTGGGGGGGGGGGAGAGCTCGGCAGCTGAAGGGCCCAAGGTAACGCCGAGTGCAGGAATGCACACAGCAGGACGAGCTGCACCAGCCATCCCAAGCACCTCGGGCACAGCCCGTATTACAACGACGCCCGCGGCGACTAAACAAACACCCACCGCTGCGATGGACGCAAAAAACGAGCTTGACTCGTCGGACGGGGAGTCTATGGACAGCAATGTTCTCGACTCTTCGCCAGACTAGAGTCATACAAACTAACCTCCAGCATAAGCAAATTGCAACGGCTACCCTATGCAGGCTGCTGGAGGTTAATCAGCAGACAATAGCCCTAATCCAGGAGCCGTGGATTAGAGGCGACAACATATGTGGTCTAAACAACATCGGAGGTAAGCTACTGCACAACTGCTCGGTCAATAAACCGAGAACATGCATATACATTCCCCGAACAATACCAGCACTGCTGCTAATCAACTTCTGTTCTAGAGACCTCACTGCCGTAGGACTCCAAACAGGGCCCAACAAACAGATGTTAGTACTAACTTCGGTCTACATGCCTGGCAATGACGACATCCCATCAAAAGAGCTGGCCGAGCTGATGCAGCACTGTAAGGACCACGGCTGGCTGGAAATCATCTCGGCGGACGCAAACGCGTAAACAGACGAGGTGAGATCTTGACTGAATATATATTTTCAACAAATCTATCTGTAGTTAACAACGGTTCGGAGCCCACCTTTGTTAGCTCCAGATACCAAACCATAGTAGACATCACGCTAGCATCGGATGGGGCCGCGGAACTTCTCACAAACTGGCATGTGTCCGCTGAGCCATCCTTTGCAGACTAGAGACGAATCTGCTATGACATACGTGTGCAAGAGAACGTCCCACAACCTAGGCGCAACCCTCGCAGAACCAACATCGCGAAATACAAGACGCTTCTCGTATCACAGATAGACAAATCCTATTTTAAGGATATGTCAACCAGCACTGACAACATAGAGCATAACACCAACTTACTAACAGAATGTATACAAACAAGTTACCAGCAAGCCTGTGCAACCATACTCCCAAAGTCGTCTAGCAAAACCCAGTGGTGGGGAAGAGAACTAGAGGGACTCAGGCAAAACCTGAGGACACTCTTTAACAGGGCTAAAAACACGAGAATGGAAGCAGACTGGCTCAAATACAAAGAAGCCCAGTCACACTACAAGAAACGCATAAGATTCCACAGAGGCGAGTCCTGGCGGCGTTTCTGCAGCGGTATAAACACCACGAATGAAGCAGCCAGGGTGAAATAGATCTTGCCTCAGGACAACAACAAAACCCTTGGCACCATTTAAAAAGCAAGATGGAATCTACGCTACTACGGATGCTGAAATTAGCCAAATGCTAATTAAAACTCACTTCCCAGGTTGTGAAGTAACCAATGACCGTCTGTGGGACGACTCAGACTACAGACCACCGACCCAAACAGACTGGCTGGTAGCCAAAAATGTGGTCACCACAGACCGGCTGAAATGGGCAACAGACAGCTTCCAGTCATTACAATGGGGATGCACAAAGATTGTGCCGCACCTACTCGACATCTACAGGGCCTCAATAGCACATAGATACATACCTTGCAGGTGGAGGGAAGTTAAGGTCATATTTCTCCCAAAACCTGGCAAAACTGACTACTCACAAGCGAAAGCATATAGACCCATCAGCTTGACCTCCTTCTTACTGAAAACGCTGGAGAGACTTACGGACCGATACCTCCGTGAGGACGCATTACTGCGCAAGCCACTACATCCACATCAACACGCCTACAGAAGTGACAGGTCAACTGAATCGGTGCTGTATTCCGTTTTGGGAACCATTGAAACAGCGCTTACCAACAAGTTAATGACACTGGGGGCCTTCATCGACATAGAAGGTGCCTTCGACAAAACTAAGTTCAACAGTATCAGCCGGGCCCTCGAAAAGTTCGGAGTTGAGCAAACCCTTAGTGGCTGGATTGATCAACTGCTGAAACAGAGGGCAATACAATTCACGGTAAACTCCACCACGAGGGGCATAGTTGCAAAAGGCTGCCCTCAGGGAGGTGTACTCTCACCCCTGTTGTGGAACATTGTGATGGACGATCTGTTACGGAACTTAAACGACAGACGATTCTACACGGTCGGCTATGCAGACGACATTACCATCCTGATCAAAGGTGACTCAGAAGACACGATTCGCAATCAGATGCAAGCAGTCATCAAGATCATGGAGGAATGATGCAACCTACATGAACTGACGCTTAACCTCAACAAAACGGAGCTAGTACTTTTCACCAACAAAAGGAAAACCCATATGTGCAAAACACCAAAACTCTTTGGAACGGAGCTTACCCTATCGAATGAAGTCAAGTACTTGGGCTTAATACTTGACCATAAGCTAAACTGGGGTAAGCACATCAGCACAAAAACAACAAAAGCATGCACAATCTTCTGGCAATGTCGGAGAAACTTAGGCAAAAAATGGGGTCTCAAACCATCTATCACCCTGTGGATCTACACTGCCATTATACGCCCCATGCTTACATATGGCGCAGTAGTGTGGTGGCCACGCACGCAACTAAGCACAATCACAAAAAGCTACAGAGCCTTCAACACCTAGCCTGCTTGGCCACAACAGGCTGCATGAAGACCACCGCCTTGGATATACTACTGGACCTAAGACCGCTGCACCTAATGATCCAGCAGGAAGCTGGCGCTATAGCAATCCATCTAGACAAGCTCGGGCTGTAGAGAAAGGATGATCGAATTACCCACGCACGCCTAAAAGGGACCTTAACCAAAAAGATCCCCACCAGCTTGCAACGGTTGTGGTCGCGTCAGTGCCTCCGCGACCACAACCGTTGCGTAGCCAGTAGAAACGTAGGAGAATAAGAGGTATTTATGCCTTTAAATAAATAAATTATCGCGACTAAGACCCGCTAAATAATATTGTATGACGTAAGTGACCTGTCTGTACGCATTATCACGGACAGTGTCTCTGTACTGCAAGCTCTCGGCAGCAACTGCTTTAACAGTGGCCTCATCATGGAATGCCACCTAGAGCTGCAAAAGATTACAGAGAAGAATCGGGTTACGCTGCAATGGATTTAAAGCCACAGCAACTCCGCAGGCAATGACGCCGCAGACCAACTGGCACGGCAAGGATCGGACACAATGATAATGGGACCCGAGCCGATTGTACCGATACCGGCAAGCCAACTCAAAACGTGGCTACGCGAGAGAACCGCACATGAACACGAAAAACAAATAAAGAATGCAGACAAACAAAAGATGCTATCCACTGCTTGAACAAGCGACTCTCGCACAAGCTGCTGAATTCTAATAGAAATACTCTTAAGCATCTGACAGGCATAATAACCGGCCACTGTCCACTCAACAAGCACCTATTCAACATTGGCGTTACGGACAGCCCACTGTGCAGGGGCTGCATGGAAACCGAAGAAACACCCGCTCACGTCATTCTGCACTGCACAAGTGTGAGCGATCAACGGGTAAAGCTGCTGAACGACCCCAGAACCATGTCTTTGAACGACCCCAGCAGCCAACTAATGGCTTTCTGGAAGGAGCTAAGGTGGTATGAGTAGTCGGCGTCAATCACGTCGCCACTTACGCACAATGGCCCAAATAAGTGGCTAAGTGCGGAAAACCCACGACCAACTATAACAATAACCGTCACTATGTGGCCTAAATGAATAAATGATTTTGACTTTAGTAATTATAAAATTGCATATATCAAACAATAAATAACACACATTTTGGCAAATACTTCATTGTACAGAGAGCTATAAATTTATACATTTAGCAATGTATACTAAGTTTTCATATAAATAAAAGACCTTAATTTGTTATTCTCGAAAGTTTCCATATGCAAAGGCCCGTTCTCATAAGTTTCATATAAGATTATCGGGAAGAGGGTGGGTTAAAAGGCGTGGCAGCTCGAAGTGTTTATAACTTCGTCACTTAAGTGATTGTTGCCTGTATCTTATGTATATGTACATAAGTGAGATATGTCAGGATCGTTGGCGTTTCGTAGTCTCTGCCTATCCCTCCGGGAAACAGGCGCGAGTCTATGTATGTATCTATAAGTTTAGTAGGGGATCTCATAGAGATCTCTGACTTGACATTAAGATCTCTGTGATACAATGCATACCTGTAATAAATATACACTCTTTATAATAATAATAACTGGCAACATAGCGAAACGTCAACATAAAAATTTTCTTGGATATTTTAAATTTAATTTTAATATTACTCTTATAGCTCAGTATATTATATATTATAGTAAATAACAACAACAAGGAGAATTTATTTTATGAAATATCATTTTTACGGAACGAAACCTTTACAAAACATATAATAAATACAAAGATGACAACTGTCAAACAAAAATCACCAAAATATGAATTTACTCTGAAAGAAAGGAAAATATCAAGACAATTATATTGACCAGAGCCAGGGCAGCCGCAGCAGCACGCATTACACCCCCGGACTCGTCCCTCAGCTCCGCCTCGCAGTCGCCGGTACCCGCATCGGCGTCGTCGGCAACCGCAGAGGCGTCGAGTTTGTCGAGCGACGAGTACTTCTCGCCGCCGTCGTCGCCACCACCTAGGTCGGCGAGGGAGAGGCCGGCCACCGACATGCTTGGGACCCCGAGACCCACCGGTTTCAAACAGGGCCCCTGCTACCGGTGGTGATGTGCACCGCATGAAATGGACGAGTTCGATGAATGAAAACGTCATGTGGGCATATTTTGTGGCCACAGAGGGGGGAACTAACCTCAGTGCGTGCCGTGATCGGATGCTGCCTTTGTTTCAGGCGCTTGAGCCAGCTGTCAACGTGTCAACACAACGGCTATCGGATCAAGTGCGGGCCATCCAGCGCTGTCGTCTATTGGATGATACCGTGCTTGAGAGACTTCGCGCTGACGTGCGGAGAAGTCTCCCCATCACTTCTTCATCGCAAACTGGGACAGAGATTGCTCAACAGCAACAGCTTAATGTCGTCGATGAAGAGGTAGATGACGAGACTTCTCATGTAAGTACCCAGTACAATGATCAATTAAGGAGCACTTTGGAATGTGCTATTGGGGAATACCGATCCATGAATCCAAGTATTCTGCCTCGTTTGCCTTGGTTGCCCATGCATAAGAAAAACATAGCGCTAGTGAGTGCCTTGGATTCACTATTGTTAATTTATTTTGACAGTAGTGAAAAACTCAACGATACACAGTCAATCCTACATTAACTAGCTGTTGTTGAGAATAGACGTGTCGAATAGCGTTAAGTAGTCATCATTAAATAATTAAACAATTTAAATAGTGACCTCAATTAACGCGTACAACATTATGCGAACACAACAAAACTTTTCTTGTGTTTATACAATGTGTCGATTGTGAGTGAAACTGTATGCCAATATAATGGACCACAGTCCTTTCAATCGAAGTGGCAAGACTGCTCGCTCTCCACCTCCAACGCCGGCACCTGAACCAGAACCTCATCGTAGAGCACCGACGCAAGATAGCCATGCCTTTGAAGCCATCTCTACCCCAGAAATCCAGTCCTGGATGTCTTCCATTGAGCAGTACCTCAATGAAGTATGCTCCGTAGCAGCAGAAGGGAAACTGAACACTGAGCAGAAGATGAAAGTCAGCCATCTCTGTCGAAAAGTGGGCCATAAAGTTTCAATGTTGGCAGTTCAGTACCAGTCCCTGAAGTCAAATGCTATCCAGGCCCATTGTACTATCAAATCGCAGCAAGACCAACTAGATTTATCTCAAAGACTTCAAGATCTGCAACTATCTATACAAGAGACCTCGAAATCCACCACGAGTACACCGTCTTTTGCTGACATGGTTAAAAAAAGTGCTCACAATTTCATACAGCCAATAAGTTTAAGTTCGGTGGCAATTTATCCGAACAACAAGCTGAAAACTAGTGAAGAAACTAAATCATTAGTTCAAAAAATCGTCTGCCCTGAACAAATGCAACTACACGTGAGAGGGCTACGCAAAACTAAGAACGGGGGTGTGATAATTAGCACTGAGACCAAAGAAGACATAGAGAAAGTGAAACAATCAGTTCAACTTTCAAACGCAGGACTTACAATAAATGAACCACTTAAACGGAAGCCTAGAGTTGTGATCGTCGGTGTGCCCTCAGCTATGAAAGAGACGGAAGTTTTCACATGCCTATACCACCAGAATCTAGTAGACAAACTTCAGGACTGCAACCTTGAGACCTTTCTTAGTGAAATCAAGTTGAGTCACAAATCGGGCCGTAGAGACGCTGATACTTGTAACTATGTTATAGAAGTATCGGCACCCATTCGCAAGGCACTGATTGTCAAAGACCGAATATTTATTAATTGGTCATCTTGCCCGGTGAAGGATTACACATTAGTTACTCGCTGCTATAAGTGTCAGCAATATGGTCATGCTGCTAAGTCGTGTAGAGAGTCCCAAAACACATGCGGGCATTGCGGCGGCCAAGGACATACCATTAAGGACTGCCCGAAGAAAACCGAAGACCCTCAATGCGCGACCTGCCTGCACTTTAAGAAACCAGCCAACCACAACACCGGAGCCAGTGACTGTCCAGCAAGAACAATGGCTGAAAAGAGGTACATCAGCTCAATTGATTATGGTGGTGCCTAAGAGCGTCGATTATTTGAAAAATTTGCATATTCTTTTATACTTAAATTTATTATCTTTATTTGTTATTTTATTAAGACATTCATGTTTCATTTAATAATATTATAAACTTAACAGCAAGTCATTAGAATATAGAGATACTAACATAAAACTGTAAAATATTCTAGTTCGATAAAATGTGTGCGCATTCTAATTTAAGTTATGTAAGTTAAAGTAAATAACAAAGGTCTAAATGCAACTATTATTAAAATGACATCATTTGCGATTCTGCTGACCCACAGTTTTATAATTTACGCTTGTTACTTCAGTAAAATGCTCGACTCGCAATTATATTGTACAATACATGAGCATCTTAATTATAAGTAGCTATTAATTAGTAACTAAGTTTTATACTGACCATATATATTGTTTATAGCTAAATATGTAATATTATTGATGTATTTTAAAATACAAATCTCAAATTTGTAAAGAGAGACCCAACCGCCTGTGATACAGTTTATAACTAGTACAGGGGCATGGTGTTCTTTCCAATCAATTGAAATTCATAGCATTAAGGGTAATATTATATTAGAATACTATTGTTTGAATTTATGCGTTCTGTATTTCTGTGAATAAATTTATTATTATTATTATTATTCCGTTTATTAAATATTGCTCTCATTATCACATTTTACATACTTAAATATTACAATAAAAAATAAATTAAATATATAAAATGGGACCACGGAGACCCACCGGCATCGGGTACAGGGACCAAGCTACCGGTGGTTAGGGCTCCAGAGAAAGGAACCTCCGTACGATACGTGTCGTGTCCAGCAATACTGCCTTCTGTATAGAGGACTTGATCCAGCCGTCTAACGAGAGCCTCTTGAGGTGGTGGTTGAGGCTCTTGGCAATAAGACCATTTACGGTCACGACTATCGGTACAATGATCGCCGAGTCAACATCCCACATGTCGACAATCTCGTGAGCCAGGTCCAAATACTTCATTTGTTTATCTTTTTCGGCTTTCACGAGATTCTCGTCATGGGGTATGGTGACGTCGATGATCATTGCAAGGCGCTCTAATCGGTCTATCACCACTATGTCCGGCTTGTTAGCCATAATAGTTCTGTCAGTAATGATAGACCGATCCCAATACAGAGTAGCACGACCATTTTCAAGAACTGGGTCGGGCACATACCTGTAGTACGGTATTTCAGAGTCGACAAGTTGGTACTTTAAGGCAAGTTGCTGGTGGACAATCCTGGCTACTTGGTTGTGTCTATGCAAATACTCGCCGTTGGCAAGACGAGAACAACCGGATACTATATGTCTGAGCGACTCACCAGGCTGGTGACATGCCCGACATATGTCGACCGTCCCATCCCTCAGAATATACTTCCGGTAGTTGTTCGTCATGATAACTTCGTCCATAATTGCAAACACAAAACCTTCTGTTTCGGCGAAAAGATCGCCAAAACGCAGCCAGGACACCGATGCTGAAAAATCTACGTCGGGCCCATGCAAGGCCCGGTAAAATCGTCCATGCAGCTCTTTACCTTTCCATACCTCCCTGCGCTCTTCTACACCAAGTACGACAGGTTTGCGCCAGTTCTCTTTCGCCAGACCCAGCGGGGTAAGCCCACTGTCTACAGCGACCACATCTCGGTGCATCCCCGCGTCAGTGTTTAGAAAGTATTCTCTGAGATTGCACACCTCGCGATTGTGGAGAGTCTTGGCACTTAGGAAGCCACGACCCCCACACTTACGCGGGATGTACAATCTCATCACCGACGAACGCGGGTGATGCATCCGGTATGTCGTGAGTAGACAGCGAACTTTCCGATCCAAGGCGTCCAATTCTGTTTGAGTCCATCTGAGTATGCCGAAGGAGTACATTAAGACCGGCATGGCCCAACCGTTACAGGCACGCACCTTATTTCCACCTGATAAAAAGCTTTTTAAGATTTTCTTCAGGCGGCCAAAGAAACGTACCTGTAACGACTGTTTCATGCCCGCGTCATCAATGTCTAATGCCTGCGACATACCCAGATATTTGTAGGTTTCGGTTGCAGAGAGAGATCTAAGTTGTGTGAAATCTGAAAGCATTATACCATCAGATTCCACACTCCTGCCTCGCTTTACATGCATGACCGCACATTTATCCACACCGAACTCCATCTTAATTGAATTACTAAAATTTTCAGTTGTCTTTAGTAACTCAGTTAACTGGAGGTCAGTGGGGGCAAATAGTTTAAGGTCATCCATGAAAAGGAGATGAGAAATAACCTGACCTCTACTCTGCAATCGATAGCCTAGCCCTGAACTTTCGAGCAAAGTGCTCAGCGGGTTCAGTGCTAGACAAAACCATAGTGGACTCAAACTGTCGCCCTGGAAAATACCTCGCTTGATCTTTATAGGTACGCCATACCCGCAAGGCTGTCGACATCCTGGATAGCGAAGCACCGTACTCCACTGCCCCATACATGCCCTCAAGAGGGTGCATAGAGTTGCATCTACTTTGTACAACTCCAGCACCCTCAAGAGCCACGTATGTGGTACAGAGTCATAGGCCTTCTTATAGTCTATCCAGCATGTCGCCAGATTCTTTCGACTACGGCGCACCTGTTGGCTAATGGCCATGTCGATAAGGAGTAGCTCCTTAGTACCACGTGCCCGGTTTCTACATCCATTTTGAGACTCAGATAAGATTTTATTATTGAATATGTGTAATGTCAATTTTGTTCTCAAAATGGATGTAAAAACTTTATAAACTGTAGGCAGGCAAGTTATAGGCCTGTAGTTCGTAGGCTCCGTGGTACTACCAGACTTAAAGAGCAGGTGAGTTACGCCAGTTGTCATAAAACTTGGCAGCGATCCTGAGTCCAGAGATGACTGGAATTGGGATGCCAAGCGAACATGTGCACTGCGTAGCCATTTTAACCAGAAATTGTGCAACCCGTCCGGTCCCGCAGATTTCCAATTTGCTAATGGACGGACTGCACAATTTACGTCGCTGGCGTCTATGGCTACAGGCTCCATTTGAGGTATTACCTCACATGATCGCTCAATATCCCTAATCCAGTCACCCTCTGTATGGCATACGGGAGTCGACCATAAACTGCGCCAGAACGCAATTGTGTTCGCATCATCTGGTCGACGCCCATCATCCACACCTGGTTCAGGTCGCTCCCAATTCCTATAAACCAGCTTCTCATCTCTTTGGAATGCACGATTTTGAGTATATCGGTCAATCCTTTTTTTGTACCGCCTGATGCGATTCGCCCACGCATAGATTTTCTGCTTCAGGAAGTCGATGCGTTCTGTGACCCGTGACGGATATTCTTGAGGACAAAGTCCTGTCCCCTTAAACGCCCGACTCACAAAACGCATCACTCTCGGGCGAGTATTGCCCGACCTGAAGCAGATTAGCTTGCCTATGAATGCCCTGGTCTCAGCAATACGACGCTCAATTCTACGCTGCCAAGCCGGAACGGCATCCCGAGGAGCAATAGTAATACTGCTTTGTATTTTAATATTAGCTACTCGACACGCCGCTACGGCCGCGCAGTATAGAATTGAGTGTGTATCACTAAGATTTTCACTAGTGTCTAGGTAAGTAGGCAATAGTGAATCCAGGGCACACACAAGCGCTATATTTTTTCTATGCGTGGGTAAACGCGGCAGCCGGGGTCTGCTTTCTAATGTAGCATACCGATATTCCCCAATGGCGCACTCCAAAGTACTCCTTATCTTATCAATGCATTGGGTACTTACTTGTATATCCCTGTCCATCAGTTCCTCACCTTCTTCTTGGGCCCTAAGTGAAGCGTGCACTGTTGGAGCCTCATTGCGTGTGGAGGGTGTGATTTCAGGGATACCTCGCAAGTCTGAGCGTAGCCTCTCAAGTGCGTCGTCATCCAACAGGCGGCAGCGTTGAATGGCTCGCACTTGATCCGACAGTCGCTGTGCCGAAACGTTAACAGCTGGTTCCAAGGCCTGAAACAGAGGCAGTAAGCGGTCACGGTACGCCGTAAGGTTGGTTCCTCCCTCTGTAGCCACAAAATATGCCCGCATGACGTTCTCATTCATCGTTTGAGTCCATCTCATGCGGCGCACATCACCACCGGCAGCGGGGGCCCTGCTCGAAACCGGTGGGTCTCGGGGTCCCAAGCGTGACGGTGGCCGGCCTCTTCCCCGGCGGCGCGCTGGTGTTGGTGTCGTCGGCGGGGAAAAATACTCATCACTCGATGAGCTCGACGCCTCAGCAATAGCCGGCACTGTTGGCGCCGGCGGCTGCGAGGCGGAGCTGAGTGACGAGTCCGGGGGTCTTATTTGTGCCGCTGCTCTGGCTCTAGTCAACATTTTCTCTTAGTTGTATTTGTATTTACTCTTGTATTTACTTTATTTGCATTGTTTACATTTGTGACATCTGATGTCATTTTGGTTTCTTGATATTTACTTTGTAGTTATTTTCTTTTTGGTTTTTAAAGAAGTTTGTGATAATAATTATTTACACAATTGTGTTTATCTCGTATGTAATATAGTATACGTCTCAGGAACAATAAAATAAATCAATACAAAATTTATCTAAGAAAATTGTGTCTGTTGACTTTTAGTGTTGCCAGTTATTATTATTATTATTATTATTATTATTAATCCTTTATTGTGCGGCTGTTACGGCATGTCGAGTAGCGGGAGTTAAATTTCCTGTAGATAATACCGCTACTCGACGGTCCGTTATGGTGCCAGCATGTCAATGCAGGATTGAGAGTCGTATCGCTGAGGCTAGGGCACTCATTGGCAAGCTGTCTTCCTTTAGAGCCGGTAACACACGACCGAGGGTGATGCGCTTTGTGACTCGGGTCTTCGCGGGAACTGGTATCCGTTCCCAAGATTATTTGTCTCGAGTTACAAAGCGCATCGACTTTCTAAAACATAAGCTTTATGCATGGGCAAACCGTATTCGGAGATATAAAAAAAGAGTGGATCGATATTGGCTGAATCGCACATTCCAGAGAGACGAAAAGTGCGCGTACCGGGGATGGGTGCACCCTGATTCCTCGGCCAGTAATGGTGATGGGTGTCGACCAAATGATGATGCCACTGTTTCATTTTGGCGCAGCATCTGGTCGATGCCCGTCAACCATGAAGAGGGTGACTGGATTGGGGATGTTGAGCGAGCATGTGAACGAATTCTATCTATGGAGGCAATAAATATAACAACTGACGACATAGCCAGTGCAGTCCGTCCGTTACAAAATTGGAAGTCAGCGGGACTAGACGGACTGCACAATTTTTGGCTTAAATGGCTCCGAAGTTCGCATACTTGCTTAGCATCTCAATTTCAAACATCTTTGGAATCTGGGTCGCTGCCTGATTTTTTAACATCCGGCGTTACACACCTACTTTATAAGTCTGGTAGTACCACGGACCCCAAGAATTATAGGCCAATTACGTGCTTACTAACTTTATATAAACTTCTTATATCCATTTTGAGAACGAAATTATCTAAACATATATTTGATAATTCAATTTTATCTGTTTCTCAAAATGGATGTAAGAGTGGGGCTCGTGGTATTAAATGATGACTGGCAACACCAGCCCTGTAATCATCACCCGCGTATTTTTAATCGCTAAAATAAACAAAAGCTTTTTTATATACTATAAATTGTTATAAAAGTTGTGCTAAACAAGATATTAATGAAGTGGTACTGTTGGTGACTAAATCCGACAAGGTTAAGCAAGCTTAACACAGTGTTACAAAAACCAGTGACAAAAATAACAATACATTATAAACAAGGAATAGTGCTCTGCGTAGACAATATTAAAGTAATTAACATTCAAACTTATTGATAACGCCTTAACTCCAGTGTATTGGAAACCTTAATATAAATAATTATTTCAAAAATAATTATTTCTACAGCCGTTGCAGAAAAATTTTGATATTCAAAAAGTGGACTTTGGACTCTAAATCCTTTGCCAACGAAAAGTGACATTGATTGTTGTTATCTTCCTGACCACAGAACATATGTTCCTGACGTCTGCTGTCATTGATGACAGCGACTGGATTTCATTATATTTTATTTCACAAAATTATTTACTTGTATGAAAAATGATGACACGTAGAGCTACCGGTAAGAAGACTGAAGATAAGCTGGGAAAGACTTTATCTGAGCTGGAGGCTTCACAACGCTTATGCCAACAGCTTCTCCAGGAGAGGGATGACAGTGAGGTTGAAATCATGAAATTGTGCGATAAAAACACTTCTCTAAAAACTGAGCTGGCGGAACTTCACAAACAATACGTGGATTCGTTAGGTCAACAGGAACTTCTACGTACTACTGTGTCCAGTTTTCAACATTGCAGCGACACACACGAACAAGTTTTACGTCGAATTACAGAACTTGAGCGTGAGCTAGCTATTGCTCACAATAATATTACTTCATTGCAGTCGATTAAAGCTAGTGAGCAAGACTCTGACACCCAAATGTTATATGATAGGTTGATAGGCAGTGGGTCTGTGCCTGAGTTTGCACCTGCCATAACAATAGATCTTACAGCTGATGATACACAATGTCCATCAATAATGAGTCGCAAGAACCTGAAAAAATACATTAGGATTAAAAAACTAATTAGGTTATCTCAAAAGGTTATAAGAAAACAAAATCTTTCTAAAGTTAATGCGAGTTTGAGAAAAAAACATCTTAGTTTAAAAAAAGAATTAGATAATTGCTTATTGGAACTTGAGCATTGCAGGGTTCTTTACGAGGCTGACACTCATCGCTTACAGGGTGAGTTGCTGTGTAAAGAAAATTTACTCAAAGACATTTTTGATAGGTATGAATATTCTCAAAATCAACTGAGTGAGCGCATGCTGGAGGCCGGTGAGCTGATGGATATTGTGAAGTACAATGCGGAGAGAATGGGGTCCCTAACTAATAATCTCTCATGCAACTGTGCTTGCACTAAGCCGGAGCCTCAGCCTACTGTTCCCCTTACTGAGTTATTCCATCCCAGTCTGCAGCATGATAACAGTGCAATAAATACAGTTTTCTTCACAGACAAACTAGGTGTTGGTTTTGGTTCCATAATACAAAACCATCTTACTACTAAAGTGGTAAACCATTGCTACCCAAATCTGTGTTACAAGGATATTGTTAGAAAAGTTATGGTTAGTAATCTAGATAGCAGATCCATAGTAGTATTATTGTTAGGAAATAGTATAGGTTTAAGTAAAAAGGACATTCTAAATTGTATTGAAATCTTATTAAATTTAAATGTAGGGAAAATTATGCTGTGCGCTTTGCCATATTCTAATTCATTATCAGATAAGCATAATAAGTATATACATCATTTAAATAATTTACTTCATATGTTGACATGCCATCATAGCAACAAATTGTCATTTTTTGATACTAACATGTTTGTTAGTGACTTTAAATTGACAAGGGAAGTTATGTATCTTCCCAAGAAATGTAAATATTTGATTGCTAATCTGATAGCTTATAATATTAACTATGTTGTACAACATATAACATATTCATTAGCTGACACATCAGTACTGACTGGTTACTCTAGTAACTATAATAATGACAATGGTACTAATATTGTACCTCAGATAAATAATGTTCATATCGATAAGCCTTGTAATTTAAACAACTAGGTGAGACAATGGGCAGGCCGGAGAAAATGGTTCTTGTGCATCAGAACATACAAGGTCTGTCCGGCAAGGAATTGGAGCTACATTTATTTTTGGAAACATACAATGTTCAGATATTATGTTTGACTGAACATTGGTTAAATAATTATGAAGTACTATATCTAAATAATAATTTTTATTGTGTACAGAGTGTGTTTGTGAGAAGTAAAGCCATTCGTGGTGGCTCACTTATAATGGTAAAAAATTAACTTAAAAGTAAAGAACGAATAGACATAGTAAATCTTTCTGTGGAACGCACTATAGAATTATCTTGCGTTGAACTTGAGCGATACATTATTGTATGTGTTTACCGCCCACCTTCGAGTGACTTTAGCCTGTTTGAATCAGTTATGGAAGATTCACTCAATAAGTTAACTTGCAAACAGAAAAGTGTAATTGTGTGTGGGGATTTCAATGTAAATATCTTAGATGCCTGTCCACTCAGTAATAGGCTTCTAAATCTTTTCCAATCTTTTAATTTAAAGAATTTGTTTTCTGAGCCAACCAGGATTACAGCTACCTCTTCCAGTTGCCTTGATAACGTGTTTAGTGCTTGTGATTCTTTGGATACATTAATAATAAACAATCTTACATCTGACCACTGTGGATAATTGACTAGCTTTCCTATTATAATACCTAAATGCACACATAAAATAGAATATAGGCCATACACATTAAATTGCTGTAATAATTTTAGGGAAAAAATTGCAAGTAAATTAACGCCCAATATTATAACACAAGATGACCCTAATGAAATGTATGAATCTGTGTTCGAAATCGTACGAAGCGAGTTTCAGAATATTTTTAAGGTGAAAACTAGGAATGCTAATGAAAAATCTGTTACTTTTAATCAATGGGCCACAAAAGGTATCTATAAAAGTAGAGCCAGACTTTATGAATTATACGGTATGAAAAGGTATAAGCATGATACTTCTTTTCTTAACTACGTTAAAACATACTCAAGAATATTTCGAAAAGTTTGTGTTTTAGCGAAATCGAAGTTCATCAGTGACACAATAAAAAAATCTAGTAATAAGGTAAAAACGACATGGAAAATGATCAACACTACCATGGGTAAATCTTCAAAATGCGTAAATAGACTTGAAATAATGGATAATGGTGAAATCATTACTAACGCGGCAGATGTAGCTCAAACATTAAATGAGTTCTTTGCAAATATCCCAATAACGACAACTTGCTCTTTAAATTCTTCGCCGACTGCGGCTGAGAAACTAATGCGTGACAGCGTACCTAATTGTAGTTTCATATTTAACTTTGAACATATAAGGCCTCATGACGTAGTTAATGTTTTTAAGTCGCTAAATCTTAAAAATACCGGCGACTTCTGGGATATATCTAGTCAACTTTTAAATAATATAATTGATGTCGTCGCCCCCTTTATATCTGCTATTTTTAATAAATGTGTTGATGTAAGCATCTTTCCCAACTTTATGAAACTTAGTAAAGTTATACCGTTGTTTAAGACTGGTAATAAAAATGAAATTGGCAATTTCAGGCCCATATCGTTACTGCCAGCTTTTAGCAAAATTTTTGAGAGGCTAATGCTCAAGCAGCTATTGGGATACTTTAATATAAATAACCTACTTAACAATGATCAGTATGGCTTTACAAAGGGTCGTTCGACAACTGATGCAGGTGTTGCTTTACTAAAACACATATTTGACGCGTGGGAGAACTCGAAAAATGCGATTGGCGTATTCTGTGATCTCTCCAAAGCGTTTGATTGCGTTTGTAGGGACACGCTTGTACGCAAACTCAGTCACTATGGTATTCATCATATAGCTCTGAAGTTAATTGAATCTTACCTGAAAGATAGGGTTCAATGTGTCGAGGCTAATGATGTAAAATCGTCTGGACTTCCAGTCCAATTAGGCGTGCCTCAAGGTTCAATATTAGGGCCGTTTTTGTTCTTGGTGTATGTAAATGATTTGCCAAACTATTTAAAGGATGTTTGCAAAGTTGCACTGTTTGCAGATGACACATCGCTAATATTTAAAGTTGACAGAAATAGGAATCATTTTGATGAAGTGAACACTGCACTCCTACAAGTAACGCACTGGTTTACAGCAAATAACCTGGTGCTCAATGCCAAGAAGACAAAATGTATTAAATTTATTATGCCAAATATCAAAAATCATGGGCCCGACCTTATTCTCAATAATGAGGTACTTGAAGCTATTGAGCCAACAGTATTCTTAGGTATAACAGTAGATAGCAAACTACAATGGGGACCCCACATCAACAGCCTTGCTGGAAAGCTTAGCTCCGCTGCTTATGCAATCCGAAAAGTTAGGCAGTTTACGGATGTTGAAACGGCTCGTCTAGTTTACTTCAGCTACTTCCACAGCGTGATGTCTTATGCTATTCTGCTGTGGGGCAATGCTGCTGACATACAAAATATTTTTGTTTTACAAAAGCGAGCTGTTCGTGCAATATATCAGCTAGGAGCTAGGGAATCTCTAAGAGAAAGATTCAAGGATATCGGTATTCTTACTGTTGCATCTCAATTCGTTTTGCCAACTTAATGAATATAAGGCAAAATATTCACCTTTACAGTAAACATAGCGATATTCACAATATAAGAACCAGGAATAGGCACAGACTGTGTGTTCCTATCCACCGACTGCATAAGGTGCATGACTCGTTTATGGGGCTAGGCATCCGCATCAACAATAAATTACCTGCTAGTTTGGTTCAATTGCCTTTAAATGCATTCAAAACTAAGGTCAGAGCTATTTTGCTGAAGAAAGCTTATTATACAATTAATGACTGTTTGAACGATAAGGCTAGTTGGTCGCTCGACTAAGCGCAGGATGATTTCTGTAAATTAGTATTTTTCTGACATTATATAATGACTTGACCTTAACTTTATTTTTAACTATTTTTGACATTATATGATGTATATTGCCATTATTTAATATTGAGTATTTTGACAATAATTTTATTTTATATTTGATTATTTTTGACATTGTATTAATTTATAATATATAATGACATTACGAAAATAATGTAATATTGGGTATTTTAATTTACCTAAGTACATACTTTGATACTTATTTTATTATTGATTACTTTTGAATTTATTTTAATATTTTTTTATCTGATATTACTGAGTATGAATTGCTGTAACCCTACAATGTTTTTTTCACATCAATTGAATGTACCTAATGTTATATCTGTATGGCGACCTATATAACATTTAATTTGTATTTTAATATTCAGCAATGTGTATGACATTCAAAAGTACCTGTAATAGGTTTAATTGAAATAAAATTATTCTATTCTATTCTATTCTATTCTATTCTATTCTATTCTATTCTATTCTATTCTATTCTATTCTATTCTATTCTATTCTATTCTATTCTATTCTATTCTATTCTATTCTATTCTATTCTATTCTATTCTATTCTATTCTATTCTATTCTATTCTATTCTATTCTATTCTATTCTATTCTATTCTATTCTATTCTATTCTATTCTATTCTATCCTATCCTATCCTATCCTATCCTATCCTATCCTATCCTATCCTATCCTATCCTATCCTATCCTATCCTATCCTATCCTATCCTTTTTTTTTTTTTTTGGTATCGGGTTGGAAAATCCTCATGGAGTCCCTCCGCCCCGGGGGAAGGACGAAGGGGACTGTCAGACTCTTACTGACTAAAAACCAACCCGTGTTCCTCATGTACCCGTGTGTCGGAGGGTAGGGATTCGCATAAGCATTCGTCACTACCCCCCGACGGGTATTGGCCCGCCAGATGGTCAGGCGGGCCCCGAACAAAACCCCCTTGGCGGCGGATGAAGGTGTTGGGCTCCGCCGCCAAAAACTCAGCGGCCGCAGAGGATAGGGAGGACGGCAACGCAACACCGCATCTCCTCTTCCTCTGCGGCCCCACCGCGACGCAACGATGGTGCGCCTCCATTTGGTCGCGGGAGATAGGGCGCGCGGCAACGCAACACCGACACGCCTCTCCTCCCGCGACCGCACCCGACTGCGAGGGACAGAAGAACTGTCCCTCGCACCCGCCCCTTTGGACGCATCCTGCGCAGGCCTCCGTCAAGCCCACGCGGAGCGTCCCCTCCTGGATCCCTCTTAGCTTCACCGCGGGTCACCAATCCATGGTTACTAAGCCCCCCCACCACGACAAGGTGGAGATCCCACGGGGGGGATCCTATCCTATCCTATCCTATCCTATCCTATCCTATCCTATCCTATCCTATCCTATCCTATCCTATCCTATCCTATCCTATCCTATCCTATCCTATCCTATCCTATCCTATCCTATCCTATCCTATCCTATCCTATCCTATCCTATCCTATCCTATCCTATCCTATCCTATCCTATCCTATCCTATCCTATCCTATCCTATCCTATCCTATCCTATCCTATCCTATCCTATCCTATCCTATCCTATCCTATCCTATCCTATCCTATCCTATCCTATCCTATCCTATCCTATCCTATCCTATCCTATCCTATCCTATCCTATCCTATCCTATCCTATCCTATCCTATCCTATCCTATCCTATCCTATCCTATCCTATCCTATTCTATCCTATCCTATTCTATTCTATTCTATTCTATTCTAAATAGCTCCTTCTGATAGACATGGCCATTAGCCAACAGGTGCGCCGTAACCGGCAGAATCTATCGACATACTGGATAGATTACAAAAAGGCATATGACTCCATGCCTCATGCGTGGCTTTTGAGGGTGGTAGAGTTGTACAAAGTAGATACAACTCTATGCACCTTCTTAAGGGCGTGTATGGGGCAACGGAGGACCGTATTGCGCTATTCAGGGTGTCGATCGACCTAGGGTTGCGGCGCTCCCATAATGATCGAGCGAGGTATATTCCAGGGCGACAGCTTGAGTCCTTTGTGGTTTTGCCTGGCCCTGAACCCACCCCCCCCCTACCCTTGAGTACCTTATTAGAGGCTTCTGGGCTAGGCTATTAGTTGAGGAGAGGAGGTCATGTTACATCTCACCTCCTTTTCATGGATGACCTGAAATTATTTGCCCCCAACAAATTCCAACTGACTGCATTACTTAAGGTAACCGAAACCTTTAGTAATTCTATCAGGATGGAATTTGGTGTGGATAAATGTGCGGTCATGCATGTGAAGAGAGGCAGGATTATGGAATCTGCCGGGATACAACTCTCAGATTCCATACAACTTAGATCTCTCTCCCCAACTGAGACCTACAAATACCTGGGTATGTCGCAGTCTTTGAATATTTCTGAGACTGACATAAAACAGACGTTGCAGGCTCGGTTCTTTGGCCGCCTGAGAAAAGTACTTAACAGTCTTTTATCAGGTGGCAACAAGGTGCGGTCCTGCAACGGATGGGCCATGCCAGTCCTAATGGATTCCTTCGGCATACTCAGGTGGACCTAGACTGAACTAGATGCCCTGGATAGAAAAGTCCGTTCAATGCTGACTGCATCTCGCATGCATCATCCACGCTCATCGGTAATGAGGCTGTACATCCCGCAGAAATGTGGGGATCGAGGCTTTTTATGTGCTAAGACCCTCCACAACCGCGTGGTGTGCAACCTCAGAGATTATTTTCTCCAGATGAGTGTGGATGTGCGTCGCGATGTAGTCACAATTGATACCGGACTTACTCTGCTCGCTCTGGCTAAGAGAACTGGCACAAACCTGCAGTACTTAGTACTGAGGACCGACGGGAAGTATGGAAGGGCAAGGAGCTACATGGACAATTCTACCGGGCCTTACCTGGGCCCGATGTACATTTTAAAGCTTCTATCTTCTGGCTGCGATTCGGTGATCTCTTTGGAGAAACCGAAGGTTTTGTCTTTGCAATTGTGGACGAAGTTTTCATGACAAACAACTACCGGAAATAAATTCTGAGGGATGGGACGGTTGACATAATTATGTCGGGCGTGTCACCAGCCCGGGGAATCCCTCAGGCATATAGTGTCCTGTTGTTCGAGTCTTGCCAACGGTCAGTATTTGTACAGACACAACCAAGTGGCCAGGATAATCTATGAGCAACTAGCCCTTAAATATAATCTCGTTGGTTCAGAGGTACCTTACTACAGATATGTGCCCGACCCAGTTCTCGAGAATGGTCGTGCATTGTTGTACTGGGATCAGTCTATCATTACAAACATGTCTATTGTAGCCAATAAGCCTGATTTTGTAGTGATAGACCGAGCATAGCGACTCGCAATGATAAATGATATCACCATACCGCATGACGGCGATCTCGTGAAGGCAGAAAAAGAGAAGGAGATTAAATACTTGGACCCAGCTCACGAGATTGTTGACATGTGGGATGTGGATTCGGCGATCATTGTGCCGATAGTCGTGTCGGTAAATGGGTTAATCGCCAAGAGCCTCGATCAACACCTAAAGAGGCTCGCACTAGGCAGCTGGATCAAGTCCATGATGCAGAAGGTAGTTCTTCTCGACACGGCACGCATCGTGAAGAAGTTTTTTTTTTTTTTTTTGGTATCGGGTTGGAAAATCCTCATGGAGTCCCTCCGCCCCGGGGGGGAAGGACGAAGGGGACTGTCAGACTCTTACTGACCAAAAACCAACCCGTGCTCCTCATGTACCCATGTGTCGGATGGTAGGGTTTCACCAAAGCATTCCTTGCTACCCCCCAACGGGTATTGGCCCGCCAGATGGTCAGGCGGGCCCCGAACGAAACCCCCTTGGCGGCGGATGAAGGTGTTGGGCTCCGCCGCCAAAACACCCAGCGGCCGTAGAGGATAGGGAGGACGGCAACGCAACACCGCATCTCCTCTTCCTCTGCGGCCCCACCGCGACGCAACGATGGTGCGCACCCATTTGGTCGCGGGAGATAGGGCGCGGGGCAACGCAACACCCACACGCCTCTCCTCCTGCGACCGCACCCGACTGCGAGGGACAGACAGAACTGTCCCCCGCACCCGCACCATGGGACGCATCCTACGCAGGCCTCTACCAAGCCCACGTGGAGCGTCCCCTCCCGAGATCCCGCTTAGCTTCACCGTGGGTGGCTTCTAACCCACAGTTACTGAGCCCCCCCACCACGACAAGGTGGAGATCCCACGGGGGGGATCGTGAAGAAGTTCCTGTCTCTGAGGCCCTAACTACCGGTGGCTTGGTCCCTGTACCCGACACCGGTGGGTCTCCGTAGTCCCCTTTATTTTTTTAAACTTTTTTTTAAATGTAGTTTATTAATAGAAAATTAACTATGAGAAGTGTAATAAATAAAGTGAATAATAATAATAATATTCTACCACATTCACACAACACCATCTAGTCCCAAACTAAGCAAAAGCTTGTACTATGTGTACTACATAATGGATAAACATACACATATACTTTTTTTTTGTAAATACATACATAATATTATACATAGAAACACCCAGACCAAGACAAATATCCATGTTCATACACACAAATTTTTGACTTGAGCGAGAATCGAACCCGCGACCTTTGGCGTAGCAGTCGCTTACATTCCCGCAGCGCCAACCGGTCGTCAAACTTCGGTCTTTGATTTATTAAATTAAACTGATCTGTACCAACGTTATCTTATCAGTTCTGATCTACATATGATTAGGGCCTGAAAAAAGTATTAATGAACTAGCGAACTCATTTAATCCGAATAGATGGTATTTTATTTACGGAAATTATAAACAAAAGGTCGCAAGTCGCGATCTTGCCAACCGTAACGTGAAATGTCTCTTAATAAATAAAGATGAAATAAAACACAGGGTGTCAAAACTTCAGTGTTGAGAAACAGTGCCTCAGATAATTTTCTCAAGTTTCGCTATAAGCGCTACACTGTTGAATTGTTTCGTAGCTTTAGGTAATGAATCGAAACTAAGCCAGACTGTGAAAGTTTTGTTTGAATTCAAAAGAGTGTTAAAGTGATTAATCGCGTCGTTACCTGGCCGCTAGCTTTGTATTTTGTGGTTAAGAAACTTTCAGGCTTTATAATACGATTTTGTGCTAGTTTCAGTGAATATTAACTTTTTGTAACTATGTGTCGGGACAAGAAATACTGAAATTGTTTTGTGGTTAAACAATTTTAGCCAATGGTGAAAGTAAAAAGCGAATTTTGAAGTTTTGTTATATGGAACAAACAAAACTATGATTACATTAAACCTCTGATGTTGATTAAGATTCCCAGTGTGGCCATGATCTTTAAAAAACATATAAGTCACAGTGTCTTAACATCACTGAGTATAATAATGTCCTCTAGACCGAATTTCGGCCACGGCGGACAGTCTCATGTAAGTGTGTGCGCAAACACAAGTGCACTCGCTATTCCCTCATTCCCATAGTCCGATCGGACCGCGCATCCGACACGACCGGAGAGAGATTGGGCGCGTCACCAACGGCTTCACGTGTTTGTCACACTGAGTATACGAACCACTCAACAATAATATTGAATGAATGTACTACCAAATTGCAAAAATATTCATTTTATATCCATTCAAGTAATTCTAATGAGCTACAAAAAATTGTTAAACAATTTAAATTGTGGCTGATTCTTGTCACTTAAATGTAGCACAGTAAACTTTTTTAACATTATTGGTATTGGTTTTTAAGATTATTATGTAAGCTTGCAGTCGCTTACACTCCCGCTGCGCCAACCGGTCGGCATTATAATTTCAACAAAAATCGGTATTCTCGAGTTAACATCGTATTCCTTGTATTACCATCACCACATTAGCATATTAATCAACGAGATCGCCCATTTATAGCGTAATTCGTCAAGTCAGAGAGGGATTATATCGCGTTTAGTTATGAGTCGATTTGTCTGCGCCGGTCGCATCGACGCTAGATTGGTTTCAATTATTAATCGTTTTAGTTATCTACTGAACACTTTTGTGTCGAATTACCTTGTAAGCCAGTTTTATTGGTTGTGGTAAGTTGTTTTAAAGGTAAGTAAAATACCTGAATATGCAAAGATCAAGAGGAAAAAATATTTTGAAAGTGATGAAATAGTAGCTGTATGTCTGTCAGCTACATACTTGACCGAATAATGGGGTGAAAAAGGGATTGAAAGTTTAAAGCGGGCGAAGCTGTAGGCGACTAGGCGATATTTAAAAAAATAACTTAATGATGATGATGATGATGGCTAGTCACAAAAACAGAGGCCTAGGTCTTGTAATAAATTGTGTCTATAATTATTGCTAGAAATACTAATAATAATTAAAGCTACTAAAGAAAAGCTCCTAATGTAAAGCATCTCAAATCTGTTTAAGTAGTAAAAATCAATAAAGTATGCATCCGGGTTTTACAATTATTATGTAAACGCGAAAGATGTTTGTTACTCTTCTAACCTAACCCTTTTTTATTTTTGAACAGCTGATATAATAATTTTAAATAAAATAGTTATAATAAAGTAAAAGTAAATTTAATGTACAATAAATACAGCTGAGGTTAAATACCTGCCAGTCAAGCGTTATCTCCACAAAAGTCACAATAGTTAATACCTCAAACACATACACCAGTTCTGCAGCATCAGCATGGAATCTTCTATCCACAATATCCAGCGATACTTCGAAAAACGGATGGCTAAGTTTGAAGCGGATCTTGTCAAAAAGAATTCTACTGGTACGGGCGGCTTAGCATAGCAGAAGAATTTGGGAATTACAAAGACTTCATAATGCAAACAATGAAGTCTTTTTCTCAACAATTGGCGTCCATCGCTCGCCAAGTGGATGGCATAGAGACACGCAACCGTCGCAAAATGATTCTCCTGCATGGTGTTGAGGAGGAAAAGAATGAGGATATAGCTCAGGTTGCTGTCCAAGTGGTGAAGCAGCGGCTGAAGCTTGATACTTTCTCTACGGCAGAAATCAAACGATGTCATAGAATGGGCGGTCTTCAATCAAGTAAACCTAGGCCCATACTCATCAAGTTGCAGAGCACTTCAGTGCGAGACAGCATATGATTCGCCAAAACCAAGTTGAAGGGATCCGGTCTAACGCTGTCCGAGTTTTTTACCCGAACCGAACCGTTCAGGGAAGGCTCTGTATTCGTCCTCGGCGCAGATGGTCAACGGCATCGCGTGTTGTGCTTAGGCGACATCAACCAGATCAAGGGCGCAGATCCAGAGAAGCCTGCAGGGAATGCTACTGCTGTGAAGACCAAGCGGACTGCAGCATCGAAAAAATGGGTTTTCTTTTGTTTTGTTTACTTGACCGGGTGAATTTACCTTTCACAGTTTTACTACCTTCTTCTTATTTTATTAACGAGCACAATAATTTTCATTTTTCACTTTGACATATCTCATGTCTGTAATGTCATTGTCACTTGTACTTCTTGTCTGTCTTCTGTCTTACTGCTTCAACTGCCTATCTGAATCTCAGGTTTTTTATCTTTCAGCCTCTGTCAAATATTTATAAGAAATTCACCTGGTCTACATCTTTTTTTTCTCTTGTTTTTTGGTTCTGTAAAGCTATGTGGTGTTATATACAATAGTCTATTTGTAACACGCAACTGGCGGGTGGACGTTTTGTTTTTACATAGCTTTAATATACACCACTATTTTTTAATTAGTACAAAAAAATTAACAGGGCACTAAGTATCTTTAACTGATCATATTTATGTAGTTAAAAAATAAAAACACTAAGTCCCAAAACTGTCTCAAAACTGTCCACAAAAATACGTGATAATTGGTAAATGCATAACTAATACTATGACCGAACTGCGTACTATCATAGTAAACTGACCCATTGATAATTTTTTTTTATTTATTGACATACCCATCGGGCCACCAATGTGCTACGTGTGCAGTACAACAATATCTTCAGAATGTTGTTGCGACTACCGAGAGACTGCAGCGCGTCCCTTATGTTTGCTGAGGCCCACACTGACGGTTATCATGCAATTATCCGCAAGAAAGTTGCATCCATCTCGAAACGCGTGAGAGGGAGTACCAACGGCATTCTGAAGATGGTGGCAGATAGATTAGATTGTCCGATCCAACACAGGTGGATGCAAATCACGATGGGCATGTAGTTAAATTATTATGATTTGACTGCACAATATGACATACTTACGTTTGAATTATTTTTACAATCTTTTTATTATTTTAATTTATTTTATAATTTGTGACATTGCTCTTTGATTTATTGTTGTGACAATTTATTATTTATTTGATTGCTGATTTTTATAATTATTTGATTATTTTGAAATTTGTATATGGAAATAATTTCTGAAATAAAATCATATTATTATTATTATAGTAAGCACCTCATCGCAACCACCACCCTCGAATGCCGAAGAGCATCTCTTCTTAGAAGTGGAACTGAATCATCCTAAAGTTTTTCTAGGGATCTATTATTCTCCTTCGTTACGTATAAATTTTTCCCTTCTTTCGAACATCTCCTAGAAACTTTAGTACCTTCTTACTGACACGCAATTATAATGGGTGATTTTAACACCTGCATTATAAAACAGGATAATTGTGCCACGACCTTCGAGCGTATTTTACATTCGAACAATCTATATATTCTTCCTCTCAATGCTACACACCATTTTCCAAACTCTGTACCTTCTGTCCTTGACCTCATTTTCGTTTCTTCCCCTACTTTTGTATCCAAACATTGTCAGTGTTCTGCAGATGCTTTTTCTTACCATGATCTAATCTATATTTCATATAAAATACGCCCACCAAAGGTAAAACCTAAAATTATCATGCAACGCAACTTCTCTGGGATGGATCGTTTGAAGCTTTGCGAAGATGCCCGTAGCATTGATTGGTCTCCTTTGTACTCATCAGACTTTGTAGATGACAAAGTTCAAATTTTCACAGATAAGTTAACTCACATGTACGATGAGCATGCACCAATCCGTGCCATTAACTTAAAGCACCTACCCGCACCTTGGCTTACTGACGAAATTAAAACTCTTATGAAAAGGAAAGCGGCTGCCAAGGCGAAGTATAAATGTCGTCCAAGCCCTGGAAATTTGGAAAAATACACAATTGCCAGAAATCTCTGCAATAAGGTGTGTAGGAAAGCACAGCGCCATCATATTCACAATTCTGTTGAAAACGGAGACCCAGTTAAAATCTGGAAATTTCTTAGAACACTGGGAGTTGGTAAGTCTCGTAATGACACAATCTCCAAAGATATAAATATAGATTCGCTTAACGCACATTTCACTGCTTCATCCAAATTTGATGGGAAAACAAAATCAAACACGTCACAAGACCTTTCACGTATCCCAACTCCTAGATATTCACCTTTTGTTTTCGAGCAATGTTTCTGTAGTGGTGTTAAAAAGAGCATCGTTTCAATTTCATCCAATGCTGTTGATAATAACTGCATCAGTCGAAACATGATCCTGCCCATCCTAGATGAAATCCTCCCTGTCCTTTGTCATATCCTAAATTACTCAATTTCCAGCGCCGTCTTTCCATCAGCGTAGAAAGATGCACAAATAGTTCCAATACCTAAAAAAATCCAAACCCTGTTCCGTTACTGACTTCCGTCCTATATCCATACTTCCATTCCTTTCCAAAGTCCTTGAGCGTCTTGTGCATACGCAACTCTGTACTTTCCCTTCCAAGAATGCTCTCCTGAATCTTTTCTAATCCAGTTTTCGTCTTGGTCATAGTACTAACACAGCATTGGTTCATATCACTGATGAGATAAGGCTGGGCAAGGATGGTGGAAAACTCACGCTGTTGTCCTTGCTTGATTTTAGCAACGCATTTAACACCGTGTGTTTCCACATCCTGCTTGCCATACTCCGCTCTATTAACATATCTCCAACGGTAATTGACTGGTTTCACGCCGACAGCGTATACGTGTCGATGAGTCGTACTCCTCGTGGTGTAATACAACTGTCGGGGTACCGCAGGGTGGCGTGCTATCTCCGTTACTTTTCGCAATTTTCATAAATTCTATCTCCAAACAGTTACTTTCATCTTACCACCTTTATGTAGATGATTTGCAGATATATTCACAGGCACCACTAGAGTCAATTTCAACGGCGTTTTCTAATATTAACTCAGATTTGGCGCGTATCTGAACGTGGAGTAAAAATTATGGCCTCAAGGTGAATCCGTCAAAAACACAGGTCATTTTTATTGGCAGTTCCAGGATGATTGCCAAGATCAATTGGCCACAGCTGCCACAGATTAAGTTCGATGGTAACATCTTACCAATCTCAGATAACGTGAAAAGCCTTGATATTTATCTGGACAAAACTTTTTCATGGGGAAGTCAAATACAGGAGACCAGCCGTCAATTATTTGCGTCGGCTGGGTCATTGCGTAGGCTGAGAAACTTTCTTCCCACCAACACCAAGATAGCGCTTGCACAATCCTTGCATCTCCCAACACTCGATTATGCCGATGTCAGCTATCTTGATTTTAATGAGGACCAACTTGATAAACTTGAGCGTCTCCAAAATTTCTGTATTAGATTCATTTTTGGCTTACGCAAATATGATCATGTATCTAAATTTCGATCCAGGCTCAAGTGTCTCCCAATTCGACTTCGCCGGAATACTCATATTCTTATGTTACTGTACAACGTGTTGTTTAATCCTAATACCCCCACGTATCTCAAAGAACGTTTTAAGTTCCTCCATGACACATATTTATGGACCTTGAGGTCGTCGGTGGATCTGAGACTGCAGATGGCAACACATTCCACAAACTTCTACGATAAATCCTTCGCTGTTCAAGCTGTCCGTTTGTGGAATGCGCTGCCGGTCGAAATTAGGCAAGCTAAATCATTGAACATTTTAAAAAATGCACTAAAGAAGCACTATTTGTCATTGTAAACAAATTTTATCACTGTATTTTGTGTTCATATTATTATATGTATGTATATGCATTATATTTATGTATATGTATTATATTTATGTATATTATATATATGTATGTATCATATTATGTATTTATTTATATGTTTAGCACGTACCATATCTATTGTATATATGCCTGCGTATGTATGCATAATAAATAAAAATAATTTATAGTAATCAGATACTTTTAGTCACTACACATCAAAGCTTTTTGTCTTTTCAGTGTGTCCATCCTACGGTTGCTTGGAAGAGATCGCACTTTGCGATAAGGCCGCCCTTGTGCATTTGATATGTATGTAGTATACTTAAGTCATTTACACCGAATTTGTACCAACATTTGCACCATAAAGAATTATCTATCCATCTATCTATCTATCTAAGTGACTGAACGTATTTTTATAATTTTTTTATGTTATATAGCTTATACATCGATATAACCGATAAGAATAATGATAATCTGTAGATAATTCCCCCTCTGTGGCAGTCGTTATCTCAACATGAGACTAGCGCAAACTCAGAGGGCAGAGTAACTGCTTTCAAACATCACCTTCTGTCGTCCTGTAATATAAAGAAAAAGTGTACTACAAGATGAAAAGAAAGCTTACAAACCGCGGGGCAGCTTTGTGGCGGGCTGAATATTCTTCGCTGGCAACACTAGCGAGCAGTTGTCATTTCCCTACGTCTATATTAATTTAATTGATAAAAATAGTTTTATTTAGTTTTAATAATCAATTATATGTGCAAAGTAAAGTGTATACCCATAAACCTTAGCAATAATTGTTGGTGTAACAGTATATTAAAGGACTAGTAACAAAACCTCGCTGGAAAACTTGTGGCGGACTAACTGTCAAAGTAACGGATAACTAATACAAGATTCAAAATCAACTGGAAACCCGGGGAGTATTGTTTTCATAATTCTTTACTTATCCCTGTACCGTTTTATTTTTATATAAGTAATAATAACTAAAATACACTATACATCACATACATACACTGCTCATTACACATGAGCGACGTCAATTTACAAACACAGCGGCACCGTTTATGTCTCCTTTTGCTTGACAATTTGTGGAAGCAAAATCGATGACGCAAAACATTTGCCTCAGACACCATATACTACATGACACTATACACAAAACATAATTATTTATTAGATAAATTATTAGTATATATAGTACTACAGTGTTACACAGGTCCATTTATATAAGTACCTACATTCGTGATATTACAATCATCCAAAGTATTTTTAAATGATTTTAAAGTAATTTAATAACAATAACCCATTACTATTAACTGATATAGTCTTATTAACTGTTTTTTATATTTTGTTTTTGTAATTAAATACTTACAAGAAAGTTTATAATAAGTATTCATTATTTTTTCTATGAGTAGAACTTCCCCAATAGTTAGTACCTTTTTAAAATAAACTATTCCTATATTTATTCAATTCAGTTCTTCTAGTTTTATGATCTACCTACATTATTTCCCTCTCAACTTTCTATCCACCCATTTCATAGTTTCTCTCTGTTGACTTTACTCACACTTCCTTACATTTCAGGTGCCTACGGGGTAGGTCTGTTCAAATGATGACCCGCAGAATGGCAGCTCTGGAGGACAAACTACAGACCACACTTAAGGAACTGGAATCCTCTAAAATCCTGTGTAACCAGCTGCTACAGGAAAGAGAGGACAGCGAAGAAGAAGTAAAGAAAATAGTCGACAAGAACACTGAACTCAAGGCACAGTTGGCTGAAATGCACACACACCATCTCGAAATACTTGAGCAACATGAACAACTTCGATTGACGGTGTCCAACTTCCAACAGTGTATGGACACTCATGAAGAAGCTCTGAGACGTGTTGCTGAACTAGAACGAGAATTGAGTGAAGCTCATAACACCATCTCTAACTTAGAAACTCTTAAACACAGTGAACAGATAGCGAATACCTGCAGTCTATATCATGAGTTGGTTAGTAGTGAGCCTGATCATGTGTGTATTAGGGAGCCTGTTGTGACAATAGACCTGACCAGGGATGATACCATTATCATGAGACCCAGCTTTTCAAGTCACAAAAAACTTAAACGCTATATTAAAGTTAATAAACTAATTAAAAGATGTCATAAATCTATGAAAAAATATAATGTGCATAGGGTTAATTTAAATCTCAGAAAGGAGCGCATTTATTTACTTAATCAACTATCTAAGTACTCTAGAAGTTTAGAACATAGTAGGGTAGTGTATGATACTGACACTCATCGCTTGAGGGAAGAACTAGTACTTAGGGAGAGCACCTTAAATGAACTATTTAACAAATATCAAGCTTCTCAACAAGAGCTGAGCAAGCGTATAGTAGAGGCAGGTGAGCTAGTAGACTTGGTGAGATGTAATGCAGAAATGTATGAGTCTCTGACCAATAAGCTCTTATGTCCTTGTGCTCACACTCACACTCCAACCCCAGCAGAGCCATTGAGTACCATACTACCTGAGAATTTTTCTGATAATCCACAAAACCAATCCTCTTCACAATCAAATATGATTAAATCTAGGTTTTCAACATCAACTAACAAAACATACATTTTTTCTGATAGGCTAGGTCATAATTTTGGTAGTCTTCTCTGTGAGTATACAAACCAGTGTGTTATAAATTATTGTAGGCCAGGGGATAGTTACAGTAGTTTAGTTAATCAGATTAAGTTGCACCCCTTAGATGAGAGTAGTACGGCCATATTGTTGTTTGGTAACAGTTTAACTGTAAAAAGACAGCATATCATAGAATGTGTTGAAATGTTGTTAGACCTTAATTCCAGATTTAGTTGTAAATTTATTTTATGTGCTTTGCCATACTCAAATGACTTAACACATACACAAAACATGCACATACACAAATTAAATATGTTATTATATAATATAACTTGTCGTCATAGTGACGCAATATTGTTTTTTGACGCTAATAAATTTATTAGTAAATTTACTTTAACAAAAGATACAATGTATCTGCCATTTTATATTAAGCGACAGATTGCTAAACTATTAGCATACAATTTACAGCAAGGAATAGACCCTTGTGTTTACAATTTATTTGATAGGGTTAGTACTTGTACTAACAACGTTTTTATTGACACGTCTTGTGATTTAAACTCCAAGATAGGACAACAGTTAGGCTGCAGTATTTGAATATAGTACACCAAAACATGCAGGGCCTATCTGGCAAAGAATTAGAGTTAAGTTTATTTCTAGAAAAATATGATGTTAAGGTTTTGTGCTTAACTGAACATTGGTTAAAGAATCATGAGCTTATTGTTATAAATGAATATTATACGGTGCAGAGTTCGTATATAAGAATGCAGGCTATTAGAGGCGGTTCTCTCATAATAACTTCAAATTTATTAAAATGTAAGGAACGTAAAGATATTGTTAATTTATCTATTGAGCGCACTATTGAGTTATCCTGTGTGGAACTAGACCTATATATAGTAATTTGTGTATATCGACCTCCTTCTGGTGACTATAATCTATTTGAAACTGTTATGGAAGATGCTATCAATAAAATTAAATGTAGTAATAAGAATATTATAGTATGTGGCGATTTTAATATTAATATTTTAGAGAATTCTTCACAGTGTATTAGATTTCTGAATCTTTTCAAGTCATTTAATTTAAGTAACCTATTCTGTGAACCTACTAGAGTATCTGCAACATCTTCTACTTGTTTGGATAACATATTTAGTTCTTGTGCTGCCACAAACCCAGTAGTAATTAGTTCTCTCCCTTCTGATCACCGTGGACAGATAGCTAGTTTTCCCTGTTCAACATATGATAAATCACGTATAGTAGAATGTAGGCCTCAGACTACCAATCGTCTAATACGTTTCAAAAATAATATTATTGCTAAACTCAATACCTCAATATTAAACTCACAAAATCCAAATACAATTTATAACTCACTTTTTGGACTAGTAAATAATGAGTTTCAAAATACTTTTAAGAGTAAAACTGTCACACTAAAGGGTACTATAGGATCTTTTAACCAGTGGGCCACTATAGGTATATACAAAAGTAGAGCCAAGTTATTTGAATTATATGGTATGAAACAACATAGATTTGACTCACCTTTTCGAGATTATGTAAAAAAGTACTCAAAAATTTTTAAACAAGTTTGTATTATGGCAAAATCTAAATTTATTAGTAGTAAAATTAAGCATTCAACAAATATAATTAAAGAAACGTGGAGCATTATAAATAATGAAACAGGAAGAGCTCGACCACGGGAAAACCAATTTGAACTAAAAGAAAACAATTTATTAGTCACTAACAAAACTCAAGTAGCGCATATGTTCAATAGTTTCTTTGCGAGCATACCTTTAACAACTACTAGCTCTTTACAATCATCATCTTTAGACGCTGGAAATTTTTTGCTTAGCAGTGTACCTGAATGCAAGAGCGTGTTTAGATTCGAGCACGTTACCCCGCGAGATATATTGATCGCATATAATTCAATTAAAATTAAAAATACCGGCGACTTTTGGGGCATTTCAATTAAAATTTTAGGTACTATAGTTGATACTGTTGCGCCTTACCTATCTATAATTTTTAATCAATGCTTTGACCTAGGCGTATTTCCGGATTTGATGAAATTAAGTAAAATTATACCCTTATTCAAATCTGGCAGTAAAAATGAAATTAATAATTTTAGGCCCATATCTATCTTGCCGGCATTTAGTAAAATATTTGAAAAGATTCTTTTAAAGCAGCTATTAAGCCACTTCAATTTAAATAGTCTGCTTCACAAAGATCAATACGGGTTTACTAAAGGTAGATCCACTACTGATGCGGGTGTTGCTCTCATAAAACACGTTTATAGTGCTTGGGAGTCATCAAAGAATGCTATTGGAGTGTTCTGTGACCTATCTAAAGCATTTGACTGCGTTCAGCACGACACACTACTGCGTAAGCTCCGCCACTACGGCGTAGAGAAAACCGCACTTAGTGTTGTCGATTCGTACCTGCGGCAAAGATTTCAGTGTGTCGATGTAAATGGGACTACATCCTCTAAATTACCTATACAGCTAGGCGTTCCACAAGGCTCAATTTTAGGTCCTTTTCTATTTCTAGTATATATTAATGACTTACCTTTTTATTTAAAAAACATCTGTGATGTCGTACTTTTTGCAGATGATACGTCACTTATTTTTAAGGTAGATAGGAATAGAAATCAATTTGATGATGTAAATAATGCACTATTACAAGTTACACGATGGTTTACAGCAAACAACCTAGTACTTAATTCTAGGAAAACTAAATGCGTTAAATTTGCTTTACCTAACGTTAGACAACTGGGACCTAATATTATGCTAGATAGGGAGGAACTTGACACAGTAGACTCTACAGTGTTTTTAGGTATTACATTAGATAATAAGTTACAATGGGGTGCACATATAGCATGTCTAGCAGGAAAGCTCAGCTCTGCTGCGTATGCTGTCAGAAAAGTTAGGCAACTTACTGACACCGACACGGCTCGTTTAGTATATTTTAGCTATTTTCACAGTGTTATGTCCTACGGTATTTTGTTATGGGGCAAAGCAGCGGATATTCAGAATATCTTCGTTCTACAGAAACGAGCGGTACGAGCAATATACATGTTAGGTGCAAAAGATACTCTTAGGGAACGCTTTAAGTCTATAGGAATTCTTACAGTAGCCTCGCAATTTTTATTTGCTAATATTTTGTACATTAGGCAAAATATAAGTTTATTTACCTCAAAAAGCGATATACATAATATAAATACTCGAAACAAGCATAGGTTATATGCCCCTTATCATCGTTTACATAAAGTTAATAATTCTTTTGTAGGGCTAGGTATTCGTATATACAATAAAATACCAATTAGTCTTTTAGAATTACCATTTAGTACATTTAAAGCTAAAATAAAAGACTGCCTTATTAAGAAAGGTTATTATACTATTAATGATTATTTCAGTGACAAGGATAGATGGTCACTTACACTAGACAACTCATGATCTACTACTTATTTAGAATTTATATAGATACTTAGCATTTTTCAGTTTATCATTATATAACATTTCTAGTCCTTTTAAATTATTATTCGTTTATCATAATTAGGTCATTCTACTTACTACATCTACATTTGCATTGTTGTTCCACAATTTTTTTTTTAAATTTACTGTACTGTAAGATGAATATAACTCGTTATCATGGTCTGTGAACTAAAGTTTTTGTAATTTTGTGTATTCATATACCGTCACTTCTGTAACATACATTTCCACCATAGTTCTGAACATGGTCACGAGTTGTATACATTATAAGTCGTAAGTGGATGCTCCTGTTACACAATATTCGCATTGGAAGGCTAACTAAAACACATAATTTAGTAACTACATTAATTGCTTAAGTATTATGTCTGTAACTGATTACTATCTACAAGTAATTTAGTACAATGTGTAACAGTTGCAGCTCCTTACAAAAATGAAAATATGTACCATAATATTGGCGATTTAAAAGAGTGGCCTCGAGTTTTATTGCCCGTTCTTTCTCGTGGCTCTACCTATTGCTTTGCGAACGAGGCAGTAAATGTAAATGTAGAAGCATTAAGTAATTTAATTTTAAAATTGACGTTCATAAGCGTCACATTGTGACCTAGATGAATAAATGATTTTGATTTGATTTGATTTGATACGTGGCAACACTGCGGTCCCAAACACTTCAGGCAGTTGGTCAGGGCCTCGTCTCCGGCTTGCCTTTACTGGCAGGTTAGAGTAGATTTCCAAGAGCGCCCGCAGGACTCTGAACTCTGGTTTGTCTTAGTCGGCCAGCCAGAGGGAAGTCGCAAGAGCTATTACCTCGGGGGTGAAAGTGGCATTTTCAAGGGCGTAATTACGGAGAAACCCGCTCCGGGTCATGAGACACGCGATGGCAAAACCCGCTTCGGGTCACGAGACCCGCGATGGCGAAACTGGTACCGCACCGCTCTACACCCCTAGCCGCTCAGACTGGTGTTGCCCTCTGGCTGCCTTTATGGCACACTTTGTTTACCTTGGTGGCTATTTAGAGAGGGCCCATCTAGTGAGTTGGCGAGTAACCGACTGGCCCTTTTCGACGTACTATAAGATTACTTAAGGCCGACGACGGTTTTTATCCATAGTTTTAATATCAACTTATTAATTGAACACCCATCACAATAGGCCTGAGTAATTATTTTCCATACAAGCAATACAACCTACACCTGCTGCGGCTAATTCATGGCTGTACTTCATAGTGCTGTTATGGACGCTCCTCAGTAGGTGTCCCATGACATCCTAGATTAAAACTCTCAAAGGGCCTCTGTGCGTTGGACCTTTGTCTCCGTGTACGCCTGCCACGCTATCACGCGTACTTTTCTTACATAGCATATGTTAGAAAAGTACGCGTGATAGCGAAACAAATGATAATCTTTTCTCGCGACGACCGACTCTCAAGCAAGCTGAGGCGCGGGAAAAGCGACCATGTACTATATAAAGACCGCATCAGATTCAACTCACATTCCAAAAAGAGAAGGCTATACGTGAGATGCGATATGACGTCACACGGATTAAGGACGCTACCCACTGTAACTGTTATTGTAGCCGAAGAGTGGCCATTAGGGCAGAATTAACTGAATCACATTAATGCTCGGATAAAACTGGGGCTTTCCAGACTCGCTAATGGAAAAAATAAGTCGTCATGAAAATTCATAGCATCAGCTGTCCTAATGGAATGAAAAGGTTTTCATGGTTGCTAGTGGATCAGCTACTTTAGGGTTTGCATTGGTTCCTAGTATATAAATATCAAAGAAAACATAACATTAGATAAAATGTTTCCTAATTTTATACATGACTTTTTACCATTATTGGGTCTTGTGATGCAAGCTTTATAGTAAGAGCGTTGTATATTTTTTTATTACTTTTTATTCCTATTTATTCCATGAAAACATACTTTTTATGTATCGTAGAAAAGGCGTGCGCACATCGCATAAATGGTGAGTCTTATGCAGGCGAAATATTCAGCAGCATGAGTCTGCAAGTCAGGTATCGTCCTGCAATCCATAACATTCCTATACATCCCTTATCCTTGTTTAAGAGGAGTTTGGTATAGTCAACAATTTTCAATTGCAATAGTCAGGGTGCTCAAGCCGAGGGTGTGCGGTGGGTGCCTTTTGCCTTCAGTAGTATAATATATAGGATACCTAATTAGAATAGAATAGAATATAATAGAATATTTTTATTTGCATAAATTTGGTAAATACAGTAGATGTTTTACAATAATACTTAAGCACTAGACACATTCAGCCATATTAACATAGCATGCAAATATTTGAAATAAAAATAGGTATAATTCATATTTAATACAATGCGACTAAAAATCATAATAATTGTAACAAAGATAATGAAATTCGTAATGTCTTAATTACTACACCAAAGCATTTCTAAAATGATACGATTTGCTTGTATATTTTTTTAGGAAATCATTTACTGAATAAAACGTTTCTGCTATTAACCATTTTCTTAAAGTAATGCAAAACTTATAGTACGGGATGCTGGTAATATTTGTTGGCAAAGCGTTATAAGTAAGTGGCGCCATGTAGACACAACTATTTCTAAACATTTCCAGACGAGGAACTGGCAGTTTTAAGTGCGTAATTAATTTTTCGCTTTTTGGTATTATCGCAAGTTTCAAACAGCTTCATATTACATTTAACAAATTTTGCTACTTCATATATAAACATGCCAGGAACAGTTAAAAGATTTTGTGTTTTAAAAACTGGCCTACAAGATTCAGACCACTGCAAGTGAAATATTGCACGAATGCATTTCTTTTGCGCAATAAAACACGCATACTGTCGGACGAGTATCCCCATACTAGAATGCCGTAACGTATTCTGGAGCAAACATAAGAATGGTAAACCATAAGAGCCGACTGTTGTGAAGCAACGTCTTTCATTCTCTTTAACGCGAAAACAAATCTATTAATCTTTTTACAAACAGTGTCTATATGTTCCTTCCATGTGAGGTGTTCATCGATAATAAGACCTAAAAATTTTGTATTATGAATTTGTTCAATAGGTTGCTCATTATAGTTAATTTTAAGTTGTAAACTTTTTGTTCTATTTGTTCTAAAGTGAATGAGTTTAGTTTTATCAGCATTTATTGTCAATTTATTATTATTTAAACATTTGTTAACGTCTTGAAGTTAATTATAAAGACAGAACATATCCAATCACAACAAACTACTTAAACATTGCATCGTGATGTATTTTTAGTGTTTTGGTTATAATCACATCATTACATCAGCCTTAATAGTCCACTGCTGGACTAGGCCTCTCCTTTGAAAGGAGGAATTAGCCTACTATACCACGCTGGCCAAACGGGTTGGTATAGGGTTTGTATCAAGTTTTCCTTCTCTTGCAGTGTTGTTCTCTGCATAATATGCTCCCTCTGTCGGCTCTTACGACACCCATGGGATGATATGGGGTGGTGACATTTCGTATTCTTAATCCGTCACCACACGGACAGTGGTTATAATATCGCTTATTAATAAGCATATTTTGATACTTTGCATTCCTTTTTGGCTATATTATACTTAGTTGTTTTCTTTGTAGCTTCTCATTTCATTTATAATATTTCTTGGTAAGAATGGAACACTAAGGATATTGAACATCTAAATCCCTACAATATCAGATACCAACACATTTAGGGTCACTAAAGTAACGAAGTAAACACTTGCCCAATACAGCTCTTATTCTACCCAAAGGCGAATTACGAGTATTTCAATTCAGAGAACCCGAATACCCAGCAATGTTAAGTTAGTCTAATCAGATAGGGCTGATTGATAGACGAACTTACAGTAACTACTGTCTGACTTCTAGTATCCCACTAATGGATATATCAATAATCAGAGATTAGACCCTTTGGTTGAATTTGGACGTCGAGTGAACGTTATGAGGAGTATAAGCGGTTAGCTTAGGGGATTTGACGCACGTTAAGGTAGTTCTGACTTACATCTATGTAAGTCAGAATGATGATCATGAATGTTATTTCTATGCGTGAATTTGTAACACCGCGTCATGTGTCACCGACGCGGTCATGTATAGCTTTGTTACTTACAGTAAGTAATATTATGGTATTATTAAAAAATAAAATATAAAGCCTGCTCTAGTAATAAATCCTTTAAATTTGCATTTATCACGACTGAATTAACAGGCATACAACCAATACACATAAAGAAAACTTATTCTTGAAATGAAAATTAAGAAATCAAACAATATGTTATCCGTCGTGGGCATTTAACTGAAGATAATTGGCGCAATATTTAGTAGCAAAGCTGTCGTTTAAACGACTATCCATGTAAACAAACAATCCATTTAAATTTTTTGGTAAGTAAAGCGATCACACTTCTACTGAAAATGTCGAAGTATCGATACCTACACATGCACAAGACAGCGCTAAGCTCTAAGCTCTTATCAGTCCCTCCGGAACCACGACCGATGCAAGATGATCGAAACGTCGGAAACACAGGTACACTTATACCTTAAATAAGTAAATTTTACGCCTTTAAGATCAGTTAAATAATTTTATACTGAAAAGTGTCATGAAACGGTAACATTTTCCTTTTTGTCTAGAAAACTGGCGTTCATCCATTAATTATCCAGCTTTGTAGCATGTTTTCGAAACTGATCGAATCATTGACTGTATATAGACCACTTACGCTAATTACGGTCTTACAACACTACTAGTGCGCAAACTTCTAACAAGTCTGAGCTTGTTGCCAAAATCATCGTCTATCTGTCCGTGAATAAGCCACAATCTGGATTTGCTTTTAGAGCGTTAAATGCAGCTAGTACCGAAGAAATGTGTGTAACGTGTGCACATTATGTCTTGTTGGCAGACGAAATAGTGTGAGCTTTTCTTGGTTTTAAACTTTCGCGATTTGTATATATCATACAATATTATTTAGCAAGTCTTAGTCGCGATAATTGACTTATTCAAAGGCATAAATACTGGAGGGACCTCCGCGACCACGACCATTGCAAGCCGGTAGAAACGTAGGAGAAGAAAAGAGGTATTTTTGCCTTAAAATAAGGCAATAATCATCGCGACTAAGATCCGCTAAATAATATTGTATGAGCTTTCTTTGGTATAAATATAGTTATAAAGCAGCCAAATTTTAAAAAAGAGTGGATCACAGGAGTCTCTGAAATCAGTTTCGTCAATGATCATCGAGCACAAGCTAGTTGTTGTTTTGTAATAAAGCGCCATTAAGGTTTTTTATTAATACAAGCTCTATGGGCTTTATTTCATAACACAATTACAATTTGTACCTTAGTTTGGTTCTAGAATTAACTGTTAAAAATATTATACATAGCGATAGTCTAAAACTGTGAAGCGTTTGTCTCTTAAATTCTTTGAAACATTTGACGAATTGAAATAACAAACTAACTTCTTAGAAATTGGTTCTTTAAAAGTTTCAAATCTAGGATTAAATCTAGTATTGTACTCAGTCCTTAGTAACAAAGTCGCAAAAAATTATCACAGATCTTTTAAAACTAGCCGTGTGGTTGACGGCATAGAATACAAGTGTCACCACCCCCTATCTCCCCGTTTTGATAAATAAAAGAGACAACTATCAAATCATACTTTCATTTATTCAGTTTTGCACAAGAATCTTTAGATTACGTCGTGATTATACATTTACATTTTTAGAGCCCAGTTCGCAAAGCAAAGGCATAGAACCAAGAGAAAGAACGGGCAATAAAACTCTTGGTCACTCTTTTCAATAAGTAATAATTACCAAGCAGTGGTACAGCCAATTTATATCAAATATCCATGTTGTGGGTAGTTTTATATTACCAGAAAGTTCTGTCTTACAACAAAACATAATAAGTATTATTTAGCATCAACACAATTTACTAAATGTATACCACAGGTATATAATGAATCTCATTGATACAACCTGATCCACAGTATATTATTCTATCCTATATTACAATCTTTAATATCTCACAAACGATCAAACTACCCACAATATCAATAAGATAATGATTACACCATCTTACATTGTTTCCTAGATGATTAAACAAAAGAACAAGCGACACAGAATATTGAAACACAGTGGCAGTTAAATAGTCAGAACCATATCGTACCTGAGCAGTCGTCAAAGGAGAATAGAACGAACTAGCCGAGCCTGTCGACTTATATACCTAGCTTACTCTTTATTTACACGTTTGACAGTTTAACTGTCAAACGTCATGTCAGTGTCATTTAACTGCCACTATTCTCTTACATATTATGTATAAATACTTGGATATCTGTAATTTCAGCCCAGAGCCTAAATATCATTGCATATCTCTCACGGTCAGACTGACAATTACTTCGTCCTCGAAGTACAATAAATAACACTTTACGAAACAATCGCCCGACGGGCGCCCTATATTATGTAACAAGTAATTCTTACCATATTGATTAAAACCATCTAAAAACTATAGTATCGTTATGTCCACTACGGCTATACTGACTTACGTCGTTATCTAAGTAAGTTCAATTATAAGTATAGTATCACAACAACAATCACTTTGTACAAAACATGTACACAAAAATAAACTGGACTCATATTTACAGTAATTACGGTTTAATTTTGTGAGACTAGAAATAAGTTTTCTGTATCGACTGCTTTGATGTTACAAATTGTATTTACTATTCTATGAAGGGATCATTAAAATTCACAATACACATTTTACATAGAAGTACAGCTTTAATTTTACAATATTTCACCACTGCATTATCCATCCACAAATTGACAAAAATAATATAGTACAAAAGGAGTCACTACGAAGCATCATAAAAATTTTAGTAACGTTTTTAAGAATAAAAATTAAAAATATTAATTAGTAATTCTGCTTATGGCTGATAAATAATTGAAATAAAATAAATAATTGAAATTCACAACTGAGTTAAATAATTAAATTTGATTGCACTAATTTACAAGTATACAGGTACCTATGTACCTACTTGTATGACAACAGTAGTGTAATACTAAGACAATACTTTATTTTAATACGCTGTCATTGCCATTGCCCTTCCCTTCACATTAATAGACAAGTAACAACGGTCAATCTCCTTGATACTATCTAGCCCCACACCTGCTGCACGTGAGTCCAGGCTAGAACAAGGCGAAAGACTTCAGCAGTTCGTAGGCAATATGATCAATATCATCAACATCAAAATGATTATCAATATCATCAACATCAAAATAATTATCAAAATGGTTATCAAAATGATTATAAAAATCATTATCAAAATCATTATCAACATCATTATCAACATTATTACCAACATCGTCATCATCGCCAGCGTTATCATCAATTTCTTAAGCATCGGTAAGTTAATCATCAATAATATTTCAATCATCGACAACTATTTAATCATTAATGAATAAATCGATGTTATCACATTATTATAGATATTTACAGATACCTTTATATATCATTACTGCTAACTACATTATCGATCCTTGTCTAGAAAATGTTTATATGTAATACTGTGTATAGTTATCAGAACCTCTAACCTATCGTAAGCCCACACTATTACTTTCTTTGTATATGTATTTTAAAATTTAACTTAAATAGCTTAGTAAGAAAATAAATGTTATCTGTAAAAGCTACTATGTTATCAAAGAATATCTAAACGTTATTAATCCATAAATTGTAGCTATTTAAAAGTACAAAGAAATTTTTTGTTATATTCTCCAAAAATTAACTGTAGGAAAAACTAAATGTAACTTATCGTAATCAAAATTGATATCTATATTAGTAATATACTAAAATGTTATCAATCTAGAATAATAAATGCAGCAGACGCTATTAAAGCATGTTACTATAATATATCTTTTAACTTTAATATCAAATGCACCTAGGTATAATACATAGACTTTATTATAGTATATTACTAAACTGCTCCTCTCTCCTAATAGTGTTCCATAATTGTTTCCTAATTGTAAGTCTACCACCTGTAAATGTATAGTATGGAATGCTATAAACTGAATTAACCTGAATGTATTGGAGGTACAAACAGTACAAAATTATAAATAAATAACCAGCAACCAAAAATGAACCAATTTATTTAATAGCTTATTAATTATGTTACCAATAGTCAGTGAACTGCCTAAAGTTAAACAAGACGCCAATGCCAGTAAATCTCTTGGTAAGAATCGGGATAATAAATAGTCATGTAGAAAGTCAAACCAGACACTTGTTAAAATAAGTTTAAATTCAGACCAGTCGGTTAATATTTCAATAGCTAAAAGTCAAATATACAAACCTAGATTTATTCATTTAGGTCGCAACACTTATAAACATCAATGTACTTATACAAATTCTTATTGTATTTAGTAGAATATCTTATTTAATTTCATCAATTTCAGTTTAATTTATCAATTGTTTTATGAAATTGTGGCCATTTAATTTCATTTACACAATCAGAACACAGACTTCGTTTTTAATTCGATTTTCTTTTACGTATTATACGTGGTATCTGGTTCATTCAGTTTCATTATAATTAAGATTTGGCAACTTTTAAGAGGTTTGGTATAAAAATAGTAAGCTTACATGTAAGTATTGTTTCAAATAAATACATAAAATTCTTCAAGGACATAGAATGATTAAATCCCATTTTAATCATTATTGCCATGGTCTCCTACAATTGAACTACACAAAGTACTGGTACACATGTATATCTTTGCATAAAAAATATCTCTAAATAGTTAATCTATCGCAGTGTAAATACCCGAGATACTAAATTAATAAGTTAAATTAATAGTTCATTACCGAAAGCTAATCCTAAGATTGATTATTATTACTATATGGTCTTAATAGGTTTACAGTTTAACAAATCACGGCACATGGCACTTCATAATAAAAGTACATAATGTCAATGAATAAAATCAGATAAAAATAAAAACCGTTTCTTATTTTATTAATTTATTGAATTTACTTGTTTTATTGCCGAGAATGGACATGTAAACTATGAGAATGTTTTCGAAAATAATCAGTGATGTAATATGGAACTATTTTCAAATTGAATCAATATGTGCTTATTTCAGATCCACTTAATTAGACAGATGTCTGCATTTTTTACACATTTCATTTTAACTATTTTATCTGCTATTATCGTTATAAATAACAGGAAATTATCAAACAAAATACCACTACTTGAAAATAATGGATACATTACCATCTAATTGTATGTGCCAAACATAAGCAAAATTATGTCACTTTCTTTAACAAGTCAATTTAATCTTATGTAATATAATACAACATTCTTCAATAATTATTTTTTAACAAAAATACCTTGAGCTATATATTTAGACGTAGCATATATGACCCCTCAGGCCTCAGGAGGATAAGGTATGTTTAAAAAATAAAAGGAAATAGTTGCTAAACGAAACTATCATTTTATCGATATGATCTAGCTAGATACAGACCCGCTTGATATAATATAGAGTATTTCTGTACCTACACACAAAAGTTTGCTTGTAATAATACACTGGCGAGCAAAAAAATCGACTCACTTCATACTTTCGCACTCAAAGTGCTCTCGTTTTAAAATTAAGACTTAAATCTTAACTTAGGTCTTAAATTCTTTAAGTTCTAGATGTTGGCTTTAAAATGAGTGCAAATGCTCTTAACTAGTGCTCATTTTCTTGAACAATAAATGTTTTTAAACTTTGCGAGTACTAAAACTTGAAAAATTAAGGGTAAAAAATTTAAAATAAAAGACATCATAACATTTTAAATAAACTTTATTACATAATGATTACCACTTTAATAACGAATGTTACCCGCTCTTGCTCTGATGACAGCTTCTAAACGGTTCCTCATTGACCCAATGAGGTGCTTCATTCTGTCTTGTGTTATACCCTCCCATTCCTCGGTCAGAGCCGCTTGCAGGTCAGCTTTTGTACCTGGTGCAGGATCTCTAGCCCAGATTCTTCTTTTTAGGTCATTCCATAAATGTTCAATAGGATTCATGTCCGGACTACGAGCTGGCCAGTTCATAACAGCGATACCCACTTCTCGTAGGTACTGCCGCACGACATTTGCGCTGTGTGGACGGGCATTATCCTGCATCAGGATGAAGTTTTCTCCAATAAAACCAGTGTATGGGATGACGTGGTTTTCCAAGATATCTTCAATATACCGATGTGCGGTCAACCCCCCACATGGCGGCCAGTTTCAATGAAAACCAGTTCAGTTTTTGCTTCCATTGATATGCCAGCCCACACCATGCAGGAACCTCCTCCGTACGCAACAGTTTCTGCTATGCAGCATTGTGCGTATTGCTCCCCCGGCCTTCTGTACACCCTTCTCCTTCTGTCGCTACCATGTAGGCATACTCTGCTTTCATCCGAGATGAGAACAGAGCGCCATTGATGCTCAGTCCAATCGACGTGTTCTCTTGCAAAACGTAGCCGGGCTGCTCAATGACCTGCAGTCAATTTGGGACCCGTTGCTGGTCTTCTTGGAGTGAGGGTTGCTGCCTTGAGTCTTCTTATCACTGTCCAAGAACTTACAGCTATCAAACGTGTTTCTCGGAGCTCCTTTTTTTCTTTCGTTATAGTTTGGATCCGATTTAATAAAAATATATAGCATGAACTGATTAATTTGGTAATTGTGGCGAAAATTTAACTACAGCTTATGGAACAGAGCTAAGGCACTTTCCTACATCGCAATATTGGTCTGTATGTAATGAATACACAGCCAACACAAAATTAATGAAGAGACCTCTGAAATGTATTCTACCTACCGTCATTTCATATTCGACTCGTAATGAAAAGATTCGTCAGAGCACTTCTTTCTTGGAGTTCAAATATACAGGCCGATTACGCTAATCAGTACACTAGAAAGAGTTATCAACAAAGCACAACACAGCCAATGCTCATACCGAGTCTCTGTCAATCACTACAAATGTTACCTATTTAAATTCCAACAGATTAGAACAATATCGGCTACTATCAAAATAAATCTATTATACATTTTCTGTAACTTTTTCGCTATTACCTACATAGTTTTATACTCAGATACATTTTTGATGAACATGTTAAAATAACCTGGTACGAGGGGAGGTCCAAAAGTTAGTGGAATGAAAGGGTTCTAAATTAAATAAAACAAAAAATCTATTTTTCCTTTTCAATATAATCTAATTAATCTAATTCTCTTAAGTTGAATACATTTACTTCTTTAGATCTATGAATTAATTTTTCTAAACCGTCGAAATAATATTGTTTGTCTTTCGCCTCAAAATGGGCCAAAATTGCCTCCTTCACCTCATTGTCGTCGGAAAATTTCCTTCCCCTTAAGTCTTTTTTTCATTGGGGAACAAATAAAAATTACTAGGGGCCAGGTCTGGACAGTAAGGTGGGTGGACTAATGATTCGAAGCCGTGGGTGTGCAGAGCAGCCATTGCAATTCTACTCTTGTGAACTGGTGCGTTGTCTTGCAACAGCAACACACTCTTAGCCAATTTTCCTCGACGTTTTTCTTTGATGGCCTCCTTTAATTTCTCTAGTATCGATGCGTAGTATTCTCCGGTTATGTTTCTTCCCTTTTATTTGTAATCAATCAGTATTATCCCCTCACAATCTCAAAAAAACAGTAGCCATCAACTTTCCAGCTGATTCTGACACCTTCGGATCATAGGGCAATCGTTCTCCGTCGTCAGCTGAACGGTGACGGGCTTAGGCAGAATCATGGGATCACGATGAGGAGACTCTGGAACTTGCAATTGGATTTATTAGTATTGTGGGCGCAAATTTTATCACACTTCTGATGTCAGAATCAGGAAAGCTCCCTATAGTGTAGAGACAGTTTTGATAAATAAAAGAGACAACTATCAACAAAGGCATAGAACCAAGAGAAAGAACGGGCAATAAAACTCTTGGTCACTCTTTTCAATAAGTAATAATTAACAAACAGTAGTATAGCCAATTTATATCAAATATCAATGTTGTGGGTAGTTTTATATTACTAGAAAAGTCTGTCTTACAACAGAACATAATAAGTATTATTTAGCATCAACACAATTTACTAAATGTATACCACAGGTATATAATAAATCTCATTGATACAACTTGATCCACAGTATATTATTCTATCCTATATTACAATCTTTAATATCTTACAAACGATCAAACTACCCACAATATCAATAAGATAATGATTACACCATCTTACATTGTTTCCTAGATGATTAAACAAAAGAACAAGCAACATAGAATATTGAAACACAGTGGCAGTTAAATAGTCAGAACCATATCCTACCTGAGCAGTCGTCGAAGGAGAATAGAACGAACTAGCCGAACGAACTAACTTTGACAGTTTAACTGTCAAACGTCATGTCAGTATCATTTAACTGCCACTATCCTCTTACATATTATGTATGAATACTTGGATACCAGTAATTTCAGCCCAGAGCCTAAATATCATTACATATCTCTCAAGCTCATGGTTGTGCTATATAAAGAATAGCCCAGACAGTAGACAAACTTAAGCAGTCGGGTCGTTCTTGATTTATCTGTTGGCACTAAAACGGCCGTGTAAACATATATAGGCAATCACCCGAGCAATAAAAATACCAACTGTATACATGTGACTTCATCACGCAAACAAAGTTTATACGATACTGCTCTTACCTACGATTACTTACCTTTTATGACGACATAAACTAGGCTGCTTTAAGGGAAGCAGATACTGAAGAAAAGGAAAATAAAATATGGCATAAAAGAAAATAAACAAAGACAGGAAGCAAAACGTAAAAAAAAATTGAAGGAAAGAAAAAAGAATAAAAGGAAAGTTACAATGCGTAATCGTTTCTCCAGAAACAAAGATGTGGACACATGTGTACATAGCGCTCTAAAGCGGAAAGTTTAACTCGTCAAAATATCAGTATTATTGCTAATTAAATGCTGTTCTGCCAGACAAATAAAAAAATATTAAGGATAAAACGGTTAAATAAATAAACGTCCATAATAAGAGGTCTTCATTCACGTGAATTAATTTATTTACATATGCTGACAAGTCAGTAGCTCGCCTGATAGCAACTGATCCAAATACTAATAGCTTGCAAACTGCCTAATGAAAAATAAAAACATAATTTGAAGAAAGTCATTCCATAGCTCAAAAAAAATCGAGGCAGCTAGCTGAAATTTTTTAAAACTTCGAGTTAGCTAGTAATTTCTAAGCCTAGACGTACTCGTACATGGGACACATGATCGTCGAAAGTGTACCAAGCTTGACGAAAAGACATCCAGGTGGAACGCACGAGCTATGCTGCAAAGTCCAATGATACGATTCTCTCATTCAAAGTACACGGAAATAATTTAACATAGAACAAGTCCATGATTAAACAGTGTCCGCAGAGGCAACATGACCCGCTAATTGACTCAAAAAACTAAATCACTTGCAAATGGAAAACAGGGACTTTACAAGGAGTGAATTGAAATTAGTTCGTGTTGAATGTTGGTGTCTTGAAAGTAAAAGTTGATAGCTACCAATGACCAGATGTTGGACGATAGTAAGTTGGAAACTATTGCTATTAAATGCTCTTAACCTCTCCATCAGAATTGTGAAACGTGAATATGTCTGGCATAATGTAAATGTAAGTGTAAATAAAAATAATATATATTCAATGTGTTACCATTCTATTAAAAAATAATATGATATAGATATTGTCCCATTTATCATTAATAATCGGCGGTAAAAAATTTTGGACACAAAAATTAATGGACTCTCTTGTAACACGAATCTACTCCAAATCTATTATTATCACTGCAGGTTTAATAATAATATTCTGGCACAAATTATACACGATCATCTGATCCCAAACTAGGCTGATCCTGATTTACGAGAATCAGATAACTTTATAGGTTATCAACTAACATACATTATATTTTCTTGGATTTACGCGAATGTTACACATTAAAATTAAACTACAGTTTACGGATTTTATCGCGTTATATTGGTTTTACTAGTTTTTACATTTAAACCGAATGATATACTACAGAACTACTAATATATACTATATTGTTCGGGTACTTTGAGATAACTTATACATTTAAGAAATTAAGACCAAAATCACCTCAGTCTGCCGTGAACATGAATCCCGTTAAGAATTCTTTTGGGTTCGTAATCATTTGACAAGGTTAATCAACGTTTGCAAAGGTCACTACTTGGATGGGTGACTGCCTGTTGTGGCATTTAAATCCAAGTGCTACCGTGCTTTGGATGACACGCAAAGCCGTCAGTAAGTTTCAGGTGGCCTCTGGCACCAGGGTTGGTCACACTTAGTGACACGCTTATACGATAGTAATTATTATAAAGAATTTATAAAGAAATACCGAAGATTTTTTAATATATAAGATACAATATAGTAAGCACAAGTTCGCTCTCGTTAATTGTATATTTCAGACAAACGATTGTTGGATTGGAACGATTAATTATCTAAAGACCTGGACAATACTATTAGTGTCCAGGTCTTTAGATAATTAATCGTATGGATAACAGGTACCGTCGAAAATATTTTTATCCAACCTAGGCTTCACTTCCTAATCTAAGCGAATTTGACGGAATATTGTATTATATATCATACCCCCAACTGCTGACCGCAGCTGGAGATGCTTAACCTACCCAATCTAAAAGACATAAAGACTAATCTAGTCTATCTAACCCTATGGTTAGATAGACTAGATTAGTCTTTATGTCTAACCCTATGGTTAGATAGACTAGATTAGTCTTTATGTCTAATCCTATGGTTAGATTGACTAGATTAGTCTTTATGTCTTTTAGATTGGGTAGGTTAAGCATCTCCAGCTGCGGTCAGCAGTTGGGGGTATGATATATAATACAATATTCCGTCAAATTCGCTTAGATTAGCAAGTGAAGCCTAGGTTGGATAAAAATATTTTCGACGGTACCTGTTATGAAACGGATGGGTTTAGGATTTTTTATTATAAACTCAATAATCTTCGCTTATCCCAAACTTAACTTAAAATGTCACATAAGCTTTCAACCCCAAAACCTCCTATACTTCGCTAGTAATCCAAAATAAATCAATTTGTATATTCATATTTTAAAAACGTGACGATTCAAAACTGACGGGGCCACGTGTATCGATAAAAAGCTCTGATGAATGAACGTACACCACATCGATGTTTCGATGTTAAAGTCGCTTCAATTTGCTTCAGCCATTTTGAAACCGACTGTTGACGGAAACTATTGCGTGATTTGTATTAGAAAATGTTTTTCAGGTGAATAGGTATAGGGAATTTAAGTACTACCCTCTCACAGAAAATCGACGTAAAGTAACAGTACCTAAACTGTTGCGTTTCGGTCGGTGAGAGAGATTGCCGGAGGCCCTCTCCCCTATTTCTTCTCATCCCTCAGCCTATCACTTTTACCAACCCCAAGGGTAGGCAACGCACTTGTGACTCATGTGGTGTTGCTTGTGTCCATGGGCGGCGGTCATTGCTTACCATCAGGTGATCCGTGTGCTCGTTTGCCGCCTATTACCATGCAAAAAAAAAGTTTAATTTTAATGTTTCAGAAGGCTTGTTGTAAAACTGCTAAGAATAATGATTTACTTGTACAACGAAACAGGGCTTGAGACTTCTATATTCCTTAACAAGAAAATATTTCATTCTGATATAAAGCTTGAGCCATCGTCGCACCTATTGTATACCTACCTAATGGGGTTGCCAGGAATACTTAACCTGCATTAAACAAACGTGGCAGGTATCTAATAGTATACAATAGGTGCCACCACGGCTCTAGCTTTATATCAGAATGAGCTATTTTCTCGTTTCGTACTTTTCAGACCCCCTTTTTAACGTAGTCGGGTTATAATTTTTAAACTTATTTTTTTTATTTGATCCTTTTCCGTATCCCGATGGGGCATGTAACCTAACCGTGTAATGTTTACATTGTCATATGTAAAGGAAGAAAGACAGAAAAATAGATACCTAACGCAAAGCGTCTGAACCGGGCGAATTTCAAGTAAAACTTTATATTTTTCTTTATTTAAACTTATATTTTGACTAAAACAGTATAATTTATGTACATATTTGTAATGTCACTGTACAACAACAGTATAATGTGACTGCTTCGTTGGACTCGCGGCATAAAATTGTGCGCGTGGAATTGGGAGGTCTCGGGTTCGATTCCCGGGTCGGGCAAAGTGTTATTGGGTTTTTTCGTTAGGTAATTCTCAGTAGCAGCACGGAATCTGGTAATGTGCCCGATACGGCAATAGGCTCGCTCCCTATTACGTGGGACCAGAAAATTCCTGGCGAAATGTGGGTGTAATATTACACCTCTGCCTACCCCTTCGTAGATACATTCGTGAGTCTATAAATAAAATAAATAAATAAATATTTGTAATGTACTCATCAATGCCTTTCGTTTGATACCAAACACGTAATGATTATCTCAGTTTACTTTTTTTGAGATTAGAATCTGAAGTATTAATTCCGTAATAGCTAGATAAAATTTATATAGCCTGTGTCACCCGGGCTATTATTACGAATCTATTGACACGCTATATATTAAAATCGGTTCAGTAGTTTAGGCGCTACGATGGAACATACAAACATACATAGACTGCCAAAAACTGACTCTGACCCTTCCTTTTGACTTCGCCGTAGTCGGGTAAAAAGTACTAATTGTATTACATAAGTAACGTAGGCTCACAATAACATAATGTTAAAATGGTCAAAGATTCCTAAAAATATGAGCCCCATGTGCAAACTGTTTCACTGGATGGTTCCTGCTGAGTACGACACTAGCTTTGAGACAAAAAGAAGATAGAAGTAAATCTAAACAGATTCAAGATAGTAATACCGACGATCGTTCTATGGTTTTCAACGATCGCTGCAGACAGACTTGATTCTAAATAATCACGCAATATTTTTATATTATTCGCTTCTTAAAAGTGTCTAGTGACCTTCAAATATTTCATCTACCAGGCAAATAATCTATTAACCGTTATATCGACGTACAATCCCGCACTAATGGATACTAGCAAGACACTCATTATTCCACCCCATTACATTCGCGTGAGGACAATTTTTTTCGAGCAAGAGTCTGTCAAAAAAAAGAGTCTTGTACGTTGTGTAACATTACCGTCTAGCCCCCTATGTTTGAAGATACTCTGTACGGGGTAGTTGTAACGATATTACTAAGTAGATGAGCTCGCAGTTACACCTCCACTACTTTATGCTGTTGCTCCAAACTCGTGGCTCACAACGTAATGTTATACAGCTTTTAGTCCCCCTCGGTAAATGAGCTATCCAACAGTTAAGCCGTCAGTCCCGGCTGTCATGAAGATCTTTGATAGTCGTTAAAGGCAGTCAGTACCTATAAATAAACTGATTCTTGTCTAAACCATGGAATATAGCTACCCCTTTGGGTTGCGGAGGTCAGACAGGCAGTCACTCTATGGAAAAGATAATATTCAGTCAAATCCGGTTAGACTAGAAAGCGGACCCTGGGTTCTAACTGGGTTAACGCTAATAGATACTCTAAGTTAAGATCATCATTATACTAATACGATACGGTAGCAGTGGACTGAATTTGCGCTCCCGGCTTTTAACATGAAGTAGCAATACTCGTAGTAGTAATTTAGTCGATAGAAGTTTGACACACCACTTTGCTGATCCCTAGGCAGACTAGGTAGCCTATAAAAACACTGCAATAAAAAATTATCCCTGTTGCATTATATGCTGTCACTTTAAGGGTTCTACTAATATTAATAATTTTACTAATGAAAACAAGTTTTAAGTCATAATGAAATTGCAATAAAAACATCCTGTTACATCCCATGCTTCCACTTTTGAGAATCGAGTATTAAAAACTTGTCTAAATACTAGATTTTAATGAAGAATCAGCTGAGAAGAAGAAAAAATATACTCCCACAACAATGCACCGTACAAAATGGCTTCCCAAGTTTGTAAAGTTATCAAGGCGAATAAACCCTTCTATAGGTTCAAAAATTACTCGCAATACTAAAACATAAGAAACATTATTTTATCTAGTATGAACGTGTAAGTTATGCCGAAGTTTATAGACGGTAGCTTCCAAGATAAGCCTAACAATTCACGTATTAAAGACTACAATCAAGGCTGAGGCCTAACGTGTTCTCAGTCTACGTCATGCTCAGATATAATTGCTCCAACGATGGACACAAAGTGTTGCTTAACATAAATGGTGCGGCAAGCTTCGCTATAAGGGCTACAATAATAACATAGTTTAGGAAGAGGCAGATTGTTTCGACGGCTTTGTAGCAAGCTTAAATTAGGAACTATTTGGTAAGCGCGTTAGACAATCTGTTACTATTATAACACCAAGAAAAGACGCTTTAAAACTATTTTATGATGACGGATGAAGGGTACAGAATGTAACTACCCTACTTCATTCTGTGGGTGTTATAAGAGGTGGCAAATACACGAAGCAAATGGTATCTTTGCGAAGATACGAAAAGCTGGACATCAAACCCTACATCAACCCATCTAGCCACCGTGGTATGCGTATGGTAGCCCAATTTCTCCTATTGATTTACAGTGTAACTTTAAAGCTAACTAGAAGAGGCTTAAGTCCAGCAGTGGACTCTGGTAGGCTGTAGACGCAGGTAGAACACTTCTTGTGACGAAAGAAAAATAACTTGTTTCATTTATCTTACGTAAAGTTTACTGTAAATCCCCTGCAAAACCTTTACCAAGTCAATCGATACTAGTCTCAAAGTCAACTAACAAAAACAGAATATAAGGAAATGGCTACCGGCTTATACACACAAACTGGTATTCATAAAACTTTTACGTTTACCTTTCCGAAGCTTAAGTAAAACCAATCCTTTAGGTCCACAGACCCACACACACACACAAGCGTGCACATGTATATACACACGCACACAACAGACTGAACATTGAGAGGCCGTGTTTGCATAACTATTATTGCATTATCATTGCGTAATACTCGTGAACAGGTGCTGCCTGTGGTGACTGGTCGATCTACTGGACAGGATACAGCTTTTGACTTGCTGATTTATGTGTTTATTTGCAATTTGTTCCAATTGTTTTGGGGTACCTAATTCATGCATTGTAACGTGATTTGACTGAGCAGTGATTACATAACAACATGATATTTAACATGTGTGCGGTTACACCCTACTTGTCATTTTGTTTTGGAGGCTAAGTGTTAGTCATTAATCTCAATTTTCAAGTCTTAAGTAGGTACGTAACTAATTAAATGGCAATAGGTTGTGTGATAGCTATCATGTTAATTGAAAATTGTGATATTATTATTTTTATTAATATAATGTATAACTTCATATTTAACTATGCAGACAGTACTGTGTTGCTGGGGAGCTTGTTACGCTGCTTCTTCTTCCTAGCGAAAACACATAGGAAGCAGTGAAGGGTTGGGCTTTTTGGGGGACTGTCTATTGTAAAATTTAACGTTCAGAAAGAGCTGTTTACCAGCCAATTTTGAATAAAAGATTTTGATTTAGATTTTTTTGATTTCTATTCAGCGAAGTAATCTCCACTAATATTAGTTTGCCAAAATATTCCCTACGTATCAATGAAAAGAATGGAAAAGAGTCTCCCTAAGTTCGCATAGAAAAACGTTCCGATATGAGGTAGTAGGTACCGATTGTTGGCCCTTGGACTCGACTCAATACTTTTCAATTCGATATGAGATCGGCCTGAGATTTCCTTTTTTTCTACCTCGCCAGATACCTTTTTCCGAAAGATTGGAGTTTGATTAAGGAAATTCGGAGAATATTTTCAGAGTTATTCAGTCACAGGTTTAGCACTTATAATGTATGCTTCGGATCCAGATTGGATAGCAAAATTTGATTTGTTATTTCTCTGTATACTTTTAGATACGGTTCATTATAATACCAAGGCAGGTAAAATATAGTTATGTGACAGGGTTCCATCATATTCTTATTAATGTAGTAAAAGTGAGGCTTATGAATTGACCTGAGTCGGTAGAAGTAATATTTTGGGTATATTTGTCAAATAATTAAATTAATAAATGAATAGACATTGTTGACAGCACAGGTCTGTCAAATATTCCGAATAAGTTTGAATTTTGGGATATCTATACAATTACGTGACGCGAATACCCGGCTAACTTTAATAAATAAGAATAGGTGTTTCTTACTTTTAATTTAGTCAGTTAATTAATAAGAGCCAATAATTTTTTAATTAATATAAATATTTAGTCTGAAGAAAATTACGTGTATCTTACAGTATAGTGATATCCTGGTCGCATTCAAGACTAAAGTCTTGGAGTCTTTACTCGGTCGAAATGTTGGTATAACTTAAAATATAAAAAAGGTGTCCTTTTCTACAAAATACTGCTATTTGACCTTAAAAGCAATCATCATCATATCAGCCAAACGACGTCCACTGCTGGACATAGGCCTCCCCCAAGGTTCTCCACACAGACCGGTCTTGAGCCGCCCGCATCCAACCTCCTCCCGCGATCTTGACAAGATCGTCGGTCCACCTTGCGGGGGGCCTACCTCTGCTGTGTCGTCCGGTACGTGGCCGCCACTCCAGAACCTTTCTGCCCCAACGGCCATCGGTTCTTCGAGCTATGTGCCCTTAAAAGCAAAAGGTTAACCTTTTTAGGGTTCCGTACCTCACAAGGTAAAAAAAAGGAACCCTTATAAGATCACTTTCTTGTCCGTCTGTCTGTCTGTCTGTCCGTGTGTCACCAGCGATTTTCTTGATAATTGAAATTTATACCAGATACTGAGGTCTGTGGTTCCTATTAGGTGTATAAAAATCAGGGTCCTGGGTCAACCCGATAAGAAGATATGGTCAAAATTAGATTTTTGCGAAAACTTACATACATACATACATAGACTCATGCCTGTTTCCCCGAAGGGGTAGGCAGAGGCATATTAAACGCCCACTTTTCGCCAGTGTTTTGATCCCACGTAATAGGTGGCGAGCCTATTGCCGCTTAATGGGACATTTTGTTTGCCAGAGCCTCGTCCGTTGATCGGCAGGTGCACCACTAGCAGGTGAGGTTGGCTTGGGACCCTAAGTTCTTGGTGGGAACCTATGCACCCCGACAACTTGTAAGTACCAAAATTAACCTTCATTTTCAACTTTTTTTAATTTTCGGAATTTTTCTCTTTACTTGTGCTGTAAGACCTTGGTTTTAACCAAAATTGACAATTCTAGGTCAACCGTAAGTACCCTATAGGTTTTGGGTCGAAAACTTATATGGTAGTTCCCATTGAACTAGAATCACGAAATTTGGCCAAAAGCGAGGTCTTGCAGCACAAATGAAGGAAAAATTATAAAAATTAAAAAGTGGAAAATTTAAGGGTGTCCCCATACATACATAGTAGACTCCATTTAAGATAGTCCTCTAAGTTGTATGGGCGCTTACACAGATTTAGAGGACTAGCGTAATTAGCACCAACCTCAAATAAGGTAAAATGCGTACGGAACCCTCGGTGCGCGGGTCAGACTCGCACTTGCCCGAATTTTTTATAATTTAAACCAGTGTCGAAATATCTGAGGATACGTTCGAGACAAGAGACAACAATACGCACATAACTTTAGTGCCAGTGATGCGTGCAATTGGTGCGAAACCGAGACCCTCTGCATGTAAATATAATGACCTGACCTCTGAATTAAGTACTTGATGCTATATCGTACATATTTCGTATAATTGAAATCGATGCAATGATATTGTTTTTACTGTTCATTTGCCAAACGATTGAACTCATTTAGCAAATTAACAGCAAAATTATAATGCGACTTGTTATTACACGGCATGTTTCTGTTATACATATTTGACGTAAACTCCATAAAAAATCATCATCATCAGCTTGTGAGATCTTCACCTTGTCGGGGGCTCAGTAACCGTGGATTGGACACCCGCGGCTAAACTAAGAGAGATCCCGGGAGTGGACGCTCCGCGTGGGCTTAGAGGGGCCTGCGCAGGATGCGTCCAACGGTGCGGGTGCGGGGGACAGTTCTGTCTGTCCCTCGCTGTCGGGCGCGGTTGCGGGAAGAGAGGCGTGTCGGTGTTGCGTTGCCGCGCGCCCGATTCTCCTACGACCAAATGGGGGCGCACCATTCGATGCGTCGCGGTGGGGCTGCAGAAGAAGAGGAGATGCGGTGTTGCGTTGCCGTCCTCCCTATCCTCTGCGGCCGCTGGGTGTTTTGGCGGCGGAGCCCAACACCTTAATCCGCCGCCAAGGGGGTTTTATTCGGGGCCCGTCTCACCATCTGGCGGGCCAATACCCGTCGTAGGCTAGCGACGAATGCTTCGGCGATACCCTACCCTCTGACACACACTGTCTCCCTGCTGAGCATAACCCATACAAAATACATTGAGTTAAAAGTACTATACAAAAGCAGTAAAAGCTTTATTATATACAACAAAATTTAATTAATTTTAGCATTAAACCATTATAACTACTTAAATACTACTTACTACTTAAATTAAATTAAAATATTAAAACAAATAAAAAAATAACAAAAAATGTACCTATTAGAAAACAAAATATGTATAATATTGACAACAGCCAAAAGTTGTTTCTATTTTCAATCCATTTTACTTAGATAACATTTTTGACTACTACAATAAAGCATAATATTTTATATTTCAACACGCTGTTAGTTAACATAGATTAACAGACTTGACGAGCCAGTTATAATTGTAGCATAAACTTATTCGCATGAAGTCCAGAAACCGGTGAAATTTACTCAGCTGTACAAACTATATTAGAAGTGTTCATGACAGCCAGGATACATAAATTTAATGTATAAAGAAAAGATTGTAAGAGGATGAAACTATAGCAAATTCTGTTTTCTGACTAGGACTGGATTGGATATTTGAGTTGGTGCAATAACTTCAGGAATTGTATACACTGACAGAAAGATTACTTTATCACTTTCACTTATAAAGTTAAGTCTCCTTTATAAGTGACTATAACTCTATAACTTATTTGTAAAGGCTAAAATAATATTGACAAAATATCGCGAACTAGTGATGCAAGTGTGATGCTAGATCTGTACATACTTAGAATTTGGTGGTATTTCTTCAAGATTTGGATCAGGCTAGATTCAATACTACCGGCCAACTTTAGAAATTAGTTTCCTATTGCTCCTTATGCTTCATCGTCGCCGTGGAAATATTGTTATGACTACCCTTCTCTTTACAATCCGACATAAAAATATAGAATCACTAAGCATTTCTGTCCTCTGCAAAACATCGTTCAACGCCGACAATGAAACAGCCTCCAGATTAATGTCATCGCTCGTCGTCACATATATTTATACTCTTTACTAACAAAACTAACAAACGAGCTAGCGCTGCGGACATCAATAAATACAAGCAGTACGAAAAGGTCCAATTTGTCAGGCTGGGTCAGAGTGCCTTGTGTGGGTAACATAAATTATGTACCTAAACTTGCTGTTGAGAAGGAAAATCGGATCTTTTACCAGATTTCTTTAAGAATATGACAAGTCGCTAACTCTACTATTGTAAATGTGAAAGTTTGTGAGGATGGAAGCGTATTTGTTACAGTCAAATTAAATTGTCTTTGGGGATGTATACCAAGTACCTTTGATTGGAGTAACCAATATCTCGGCACTGTTACAAGCGCTATGTTCACGAATGTACTGCAAGTACTTTGGGCAAGGGCTAGTACTAATATAAATTGTTGAATATTATTGATGCAAAACTGACGCTTCGCGGTGTCTGTCTGTTGCGCTTCTACAATATAACCAATACATTAATTTTGTTATGGAATGATGGTGTTTGGTAAGCTGGAATGTGACGACTAAAACTATCGTGTTCTGTAAGCTGTCATGGTTATAACGAGATAACAGTAATAATTAAAAGTACTGTTTTAATGTGAAAATCATATCTGAATCTGATTTTGGTACACCGTGGCAGGAAACTTTTTCAAATTTAGCACTCTAGAGTATCGTATAGATAAAACCGCAGCTCAAGAATTGCAGGGCCAATTTGGTATGATTCATTTAATACAACTAGAATTAAAAATACAACGTAAAATCAGCATCAAACACTTTTGCATTATTAAGAACAGCAGTCAAACAAGTAAAAATATTTTTTGTATCCAAACTTTTCTGACTACTCTAGTGGATAGCGTTTGCATCTGCTGATTGGAGGTTTCAGGGTCGAGTCCCTGATCGAGCAAAAATGTTACTGAGTTTTGCCGAATTCACAGTAGCAATACGGAGAAAGGCAATATCCCAGAAAGGCAATAAGCTCGCCTCATTATTAGGTGGCACCTAAAATTCATAGCATGAAGAAATGTGGGTGGTATATTACCATCCATCATCAGCCTTTAACAGTCCACTGCTGGACTAGGCCTCTCCTTTGAAAGGAGGAATTGGCCTACTCTACCACGCTGGCCAAACGGGTTGGTATAGGGTTTGTGTCAAGTTTTCCTTTTCTTACAGTGCTGTTCTCTGTATAATATGCTCCCTTTGTCGGCTCTTACGATACCCATGGGATGATATAGGGTAGTGACATTCCGTATTCTTAATCCGTCACCACACAGACAACGGTATATTACACCTCTGCCTAACCCCTTGGGGGTACAGGCGTGACTTTACACAAACTTTTCACTTATTTTGTAACACGAATATCAGTCTGATGTCATTCCAAAATATTCTTCCGATAGCAGGTATTTTCATTAATCTGTTTTCATAAATGTGGTTTGCAAGCGGTCGAGCTCGGAAGTAGCCGTCCGGGAAATTGCTTGTTACGTTTTAATTGAGCGAAAATGTAATTTAACGTTAAATTTTTATTCCAATAATATGTGTTAATATTATTTTAAAATAATATACAGGTAGTTTAAAGTAATGTTTGGACTTTAAGCATGACATTACCTACACCACCGCGCTATGCGTTCAAACTAAGAAAAATATTTTGCAAGTAAATCCATATTGCTTTTTTACAACCAACTTGTGCTTTATAACTTGTATAGTTTTATTCCATTTCATGCTTCATTTAATTGTGTCAACAGTGATGTCAAACTGTTTTAGAACATCCTGAGTGCTAAGCTTAAAAAAACTCTCGAGTAACATGGTATTATGTCTGTCGTATGATGCTTTTACTAACAGATATCATCTGCACAAGAGTATTATCGCAGTAGAGCTGTATTACTTACTATGCACAGAACAGCTAGTAGACTATAATATATATAGACGTAAAAGAGCAGGACTGATATCAATACATCTAGCAACACATCTGCTGAAAGTACGACGCCGATACGGCGGCGTTTCGCCGAACCTTTCATCGAACGTCACATCATGGAGCGTTACGCGTTCGAAAGAAGTCGCTGTCTTAATGCTGACTGTTCGGCGCGTTTAGTGTTTCATGCCAATCGAATACTATGTCCGATAATCCAGTCGCTGAAGTATCGACGATATGATCTTAGTGTACATAGTTGTTCGATTATTAACCAAAACTTTTTGTTTTTTTTTTTTGTTTATTCATATAAACTACTCTTTAGTTGTGTATATGCGGAATGCGGATCTACATACAATTTTATATTTCTTTTCCGAAAAACTAAATAGTAGTTCGATTAAAAAGTGCATATGTGCGGTAGCACGGGAATATAATCTAACAGTATTGTAACTCGGCCGTCTTCGTGAGTTATATACCTACAGACGCGCCGTATGCGAACTGCGGCACGATCGCGCCTGTTGTGTACTTAAGGCACAGTCCGCACAGTCTAATGTATACTGCGCTCGACGCGCGTAGGTATAACTCGAGTTTCGTGCGTTTGTATGGAGTTACAATACTGTGAGATATTATTACCGTGGCGGTAGGCTTTAGAAGAGAATCTGCAAAATACATCAAGGAACATACATGCGAAATTTCAGCACCTTGCGCTTTGTAACTTTGACTTTGCATTGTCTGTCAGTCAGCTACTTAGTAAGTGATATATGGGTATGTATTGATATCGTAGTAAGTAGTGCAGATGATCTCCAAATTTATACGCAGTCGCCATTAGCTGATTTGTCACTTTCTATAAATAGCATTAACAGTGACCTGGCACTGATCAGCAGTTGGAGCAAATCTTTTGGGCTAAAAGTGAATCCTTCCAAAACTCAGGTCATTGTTATCGGGAGTTCAAGAATGACATACAAAATTGACTGGTCTCAACTCCCTCACGTCATCTTTGATAACACTGTTATTCCCATTCAGGACAAAGTAAAGAACCTGGGTGTAACTATAGACTCTTCTCTTACTTGGCGATCGCAGATCCAAGAAGTGAGTCGCAAGGTATTTGCCTCAGCGGGTTCACTTAGAAGACTAAGAAATTTTCTACCAACTGCTACCAAAATTGCACTTGCTAACTCTCTTCTTTAACCCAATATTGATTATGCAGATGTCAGCTATCTAGATATCGCCGAAAACCAGCTAGACAAACTTGAGCGCCTTCAAAATGTCTGTATACGATTCATATTTGGATTACGCAAATATGATCACGTTTCACAATTTCGAGCACAGCTCAAGTGGTTACCCATACGACATCGCCGGAATGCTCACATTCTCTCTTAACTTTATAATATATTATTTAACCCTTCTACTCCCACCTATCTTAAAGGAAGATTCGAGTTCCTTCATGATACGCATAACCGTTATTTAAGGTCATCAGAAAATTTGAAACTGAAAATGCCGGTTCATTCCACAGCATTTTATGACAAATCCTTTTCAGTTACTGCTGTTCGCTTATGGAATGCCCTACCGTTACACATAAGACAGGCTCAGACTATAACTAAATTTAAAGCAATGGTAAAGGATCACTATCTATCATTATAACTTTTCTCATTCTACATTATAGTTATATGTATGTATTTATTTAAATATAGTATACTTATTTGTATATATATTAATATTTAATATTATTTATAATTATTATATATTATTTGTATATATTCATATTTAAGTATTTATTTGTATGTATAATATGTTATTACACGAATTTATATATTTAATATATTTTTAACTATACACTTGCAACTACCATTTATTTCCGACCAATAATATCCATCCAAAAGTTGCCTGGTAGAGATCGCTGTCAGCGATAAGGCCGCCCTTTGTGCTTACTTGTTAAGAAAATTTCTACTAATGTATGTATAAGTGTACAATAAAGTATAAAATAAATAAATAAATAAATAAGTACTGGGTACAAGATTACCGTGGTTAGAACCAACCTAACTAGACGTATTAGTGTATCGCTAACGTTCTCCCCCGTGGGATCTCCACCTTGTCGTGGTGGGGGGGCTCAGTAACCGTGGATTGGTGACCCGCGGTGAAGCTAAGAGGGATCCAGGAGGGGACGCTCCGCGTGGGCTTGACGGAGGCCTGCGCAGGATGCGTCCAAAGGGGCGGGTGCGACGGACAGTTCTGTCCCTCGCAGTCGGGTGCGGTCGCGGGAGGAGAGGCGTGTCGGTGTTGCGTTGCCGCGCGCCCTATCTCCCACGACCAAATGGAGGCGCACCATCGTTGCGTCGCGGTGGGGCCGCAGAGGAAGAGGAGATGCGGTGTTGCGTTGCCGTCCTCCCTATCCTCTGCGGCCGCTGAGTGTTTTGGCGGCGGAGCCCAACACCTTCATCCGCCGCCAAGGGGGTTTGTTCGGGGCCCGCCTGACCATACGGCGGGCCAATACCCGTCGGGGGGTAGCGAGGAATGCTTCAGCGATACCCGACCCTCCGACACACGGGTACGTAAGGAACACGGGTTGGTTAAAAAAAAAGTGTATCGCTAACGTAAGCCTGTTTCCGAGAATATTGGCAACACGTAACTATGCATGCTATCCGATATATAGGATGCTATGTATTTGTTTTGATTATCGGATTATGCTTTGTACGCTGGTGTGCTTGGAAATGAATTTACGTTTATTTAAAGGACCTGCATGGCTAAGCAGGGAATACTACGAGCGTTTATTAAAATGAATAATGTTTGTAGGTAAAATGTCAAACGGTGACAGTTTAGTTCTTGACATTGAAAGACATTGTTGCGGTGGCAGCATATTGGAAATAAACAGAATTAGAGTGAAGAAGTTGAAAAAACCTTGGATATTGCCAAATGGGGGTTCAGCAGACTTTTGGTGGAAATGATGATGTAAATTCAAAAACATGCAAATAGCAGCAACCTGCTTGTAATCATGTTGCAAAACAATTCTTCTGCCAATATGAAAAATAAATATTTTTAAAAATCATCGTTAATTGGACAAAATGACTTAACTTTAGTGTGAGAGCATATAAAATTGATTTCTTTGGTTGATTTTATGATTAAAAAACATTTCTCTTTTAGTGACTTTGTCATTTTAATTTGGTAAAAGCAAGTAAAGAAAAAATCTAATATTGATACGTTAATTCCGTAAATTAATAAAAGTTTCAGCATTTTCTTAAATATACCTACATATCAAAATCCTTTCTAACCTCGAAGAACATGTTAAGATGTCGTTCAATTTTATGACAATCGTTCTCACCAGTAAAATGTTTGACAATAGTTTCAGACAAAGAAGATTGGTCTAATAAAATGTTTCGAAGATTCTATGTGACTATTTTAATGCCCACTCTTTTCCTCCTAAGCTTATATTGTATGGAATAGTCTGCAACTATCTAGTCATTGTTTATAATTTGGCATATGATGAAGTAATCTGGGGACAAGTAATAATAAAATGCACAAACCTATTTGCCACTGTGAATGCCGCATTAGCAGACTTCTTATGCCTTTAGAAAACATAACGGAGAACTCTAAGGCATGCAGACTTCTTTATTTTTCTTCTCGGTTTAGAAAAATATAATTAACAATTTAATATGCACATAGCTTCGAATGATTAGCGGTGCTCGCCGTGTGTTTGATCCGAGACCCTGTGCGTAACAGTATTTTAGTCTCTCGACTAAGCATTTTTCCTGGTTTACATCACTCTTCATCTGTATCACACATCCAGAGCAAACAATATGTTTCTGGCAGATGGATCGGTGCCCTCGGTATCCGTTCAAAATAAAAGTCCGTAATAATAAAATGGCGCTGATACGCCTGGGCATTCACTTATAACAGTACTGCGAGCATTCGCCGACTTTTTTCAACTTGAGTATCTTTCAACTTGATTTCATATTTAACGACAAAGTTAAGATATTTAACTTAGTAATAATTCTTAGTAACTTAAAAACTTACTTATAATGTTTAAGTTGCTACGAAAATCTTTTCCTTTTTTTCCAGTGATAATTTTCCTTATTGATTTGAAAATCTAATTAACTACAACTCTAAGTAAAATATTTTGTAACTAAAGCTTTTTGCTAATTTGGCGGACTGAAGTTCCACCGGTGTTTGTTAAGCAAAGGCGTAGGTAAAAATGGTTGTAAAAATAATAAATTCTGTCAACATTATATTAAATTTAAAACAATTACAGAAACGAAAATGTTATTACCTGGAAGAAGCCGAAATCCACGTTTTCTATAACATGAGGCCAAAACATAGCTTCAAACTATATTACGAGGACGTACCTGTAACAAATTATATCACTATTAGATCAATTGTAAATAACAATACCTAGTAAAAATCATTGTAACTTGATGAAATTGTGATATGGGTTGCTAAAAAGTTACTTATTTCCTTAAATTATGACTATTTAATGTAGCTATCGGCTACCTTGAAAGCTAATATTCTTTGTATAAGCAAAGTTGCTTGTTTAATAAATTATCATTATTATCACTATATCACTATAGAGCCGATTGACGCCCACTGCTGGACAAAGACCCTCCCCAAGGTTCTCCACATAGACCGATCTTGAGCCACCCGCATCCATCCGCTTTTCCACTACAAGGTCTTTATTAAATCTAATACTAATTATATAAAGCTGAAGAATTTGTTTGTTTGTTTAATTGAACGCTGAATCTCAGTAACTACTGGTCCAGTTTGAAAAAATATTTCAGTGTTAGATAGCCCATTTATCGAGTAAGGCTCTATAACATCACGCTATGAGCCACAGGGCGAAGCAGTACCCTCAAATAACGCGGGTGAAGCCGCTCATCTACAAGGTATACAATATTTAAACGAAGAAAATCCACGGGATCAGTTAGACAAAAAAAAAACATAAGCATACAAAACACATATAAAATTTGATGCGCAATAACAGCAGGCTCTTATTTCGGCAGCGATAGCCCAGTGGATATACCAACAGACTGCCATGCAGAGGGTATCGGGTTCGAATCCACGGCGCGCACCAATGACTTTTCGGAGTTATGTGCGTATTGAATTGTTAATTATCGCTAGTCCTGTGCCTCGGAGAGCACGTTAAGCCGTCGGTCCCGGTTGTCATGAAGATCTTTGACAGTCGTTACAGGGCGTCAGTACCTTCTACATAAACTGACACTAGTCTAAACCAAGGAATATCGCTATCCATTCGGGTTGCGGAGGTCAGACAGGCTGTCGCTCTGTGGAAAAGCTAATATTCAGCCAAATCCGGTTAGACTAGAAAGCGGACCCCAGATTGAAACTGGGATAACGCTAAGAGAATGATGATGATGAAAAGCAGGCTCTTATTTACGACCCACTAAACTTACAAAGAATATAGATATTAATCTTCTTTTGCCTGTCCTGTTCCCATATTACTTGGGGTCGACGCAGAATGTCTTTTTCTTACATTCTCTCCTATCAGCCGTCATGTGATCATTCACTCCCTTTGCATTCATATCGTCCTTCACACAATCCATCCATCTTTTCTTTGGTCTTCCTCTTGCCTTATATCCCTCAACTCTCATATTCATCACCTTTCTAGTCACATGCTTTTCATCCCTCCTTATCACATGCCCATACCACGATAAACGATTTCCTTTCAGCTTTTCTTGCTTTTATTGCACCGGTGCAACTTTCAAACTTCCCCTAATATACTCATTTCTAATTTTATCCATCATTGTCACCCCACACATCCATCTCAACATCCTCATCTCTGCTACATGCAATCATCTTTCATCCGTCTTCTTAAGGGCCCAGCATTCCGATCCATACAGGGCGACAGGTCTTATAACGGATATGTAGATTTTGCCCTTTAGTTTATGAGGCATCCGTGGGTCGCAAGTTGTTCCTGTGACTTGTCGCCATTTCGTCCAACCTGAGTTGACCCGGTGCGTGACATCGCGGTCTATTTCTCCATCCCCTTGTATAAGTGACCTGATATGTGCTCTCCAGCAAGGGATATAGACACAGGACCGGAGAGAGCGTCCTCTTAGCGTTATCCCAGTTTCAATCTGGGGTCCGCTTTCTAGTCTAACCGGATTTGGCTGAATCGCAAAGCATGTACTCAGTTTTGCTTTTGCTGACTTTCAGGCCTACACTCTCCAGTCTTTGCCACCAAGTTGTCAGCCTGTTCTGGACCTCAAGGCCACTCTCGGCAATTAATACAATGTCGTCGGCAAATAGCATACACCAGGGAGCCTCTTCCTGTAGGTCCACCGTAAGGGCTTCCATTATTAGCAGGAACAGGTTAGGGCTAAGAGCCGACCCTTGGTGTAAGCCTACAGCCACATTGAAGTCGCCGGTATTGCCCACTGTGGACCGGACATGGGTTGTACATCTACTGTACATCGCACGGATCAACCGTACATACTTCCCAGGCACTCTTTTCGTCCTTAGGGCCCACCACAAAACCTCACGCGGTACTCGATCATATGCCTTTTCGAGATCCACAAAAACCATGTGCAAGTTTTTGTGTGCACTTCTGTACTTTTCGCATAGTTGGCGGATCGCGAAAATGGCATCTGTTGTACCTCGACCAGGCATAAAATCGAATTGGTTTTGTGAAATTACACTCTCTTCTCTCAATCTTCGTTCAATCACTTTCTCCCATGCTTTCATACTATGTGAAATTAGCTTTATTCCTCTATAGTTGTTACACTCCAGCACATCCCCTTTGTTTTTATAGATGGGCACTAGCGAACTGCTACACCATTTGTCAGGTATAGTTACCTCCATCAACAACTTATTAAAGAATAAAGCTAACCACTTCCATTCGTCTACCTGCAGTATCTTCCACACTTCAACTGTTATTCCATCCGGCCCCGCTGCCTTTCCATTCTTCATTCCATTTATTACTACTCTTACTTCATCCTCACTAAACTTTCTTATTTGCCCTCCATTCACAGGTATATGCTCAAGTACACCACTCCAGTCATTCTCTTCATTCATCAATCTCTCAAAGTAATTCCTCCATCTATCCTTGATTTTCTCGTCCCCGGAAAGCACCGTTCCAGTTTCACCTCTTACACACTTTATAAGACTTTAAGTCCGGGGCGACGGATAAATGTGGCGTAAATACGCCACATTTATCCGTCGCCCCGGACTTAAAGTTTCGCCTTTGTACCTTTCCACTTGGTTTCCTGTAAATACAGGAAACCAAGTGGAAAGGTACAAAGGCGAGGGAGATTGGTGAGGGATACAAGTTTTACTATAGCGGAAGTGATGGAAGAAGAAATGGTGTGGGAATCGTATTAGATACTAATTTAAAAGAAAGAGTGATGGAAGTTAATAGGGTGAATGATAGACTGATAGTTGTGAAAGTTATGCTAGAAAATGTGATGCTGAATGTTATAAGTGTATATGCCCCACAGACAGGATGTGATGAAAGAATGAAAGAGAAGTTTTGGGAGGACTTTGACGCTGCTTTGATGAATATTTCAGTGCATGAGGAAATGTATATAGGTGGCGATTTTAATGGACACGTAGGAAGAATGAAAAGTGGATATGAAAGAGTGCACGGAGGATGGGGAATAGGTAATCGCAGTAATGAGGGTGAAGTCCTGCTACAATCGGCAATTGCTTTTGACCTTGCCGTTGCCAATACATGGTTCCAGAAGAAGACAGGCCACCTAATCACATATAAAAGTGGCAACCACATGACCCAAATCGACTACTTTCTCGTCAGACGCAACAACCTCAAACACGACAAAGACTGTAAAATAATACCCGGGGAAGATCTAGTATCGCAGCACAGACTCCTCATTATGGAAGTTGCTATAGAAGTAACTTGCAACAGAAAGAAAGAGCGACCACCCCCTAAAATTAAGTGGCATCTGTTGGAAAGGCCAGAATATGGATGCAAATTTAGAGAGCGAGTTGTAAATAAAGCGATAGCGATGGACGACATGGAATATAAAAGTGTGAATGAATGTTGGAGTGAAATGGCAGGGTGTATCAGGAATGCAGCGAAAGATATTTTAGGAGAATCAAAAGGAAAAGGTACGATCGATAGGGATACATGGTGGTGGTCGACAGAAGTGCAAAAGGTCTTGAAGAATAAGAAGATGAAATTTAAGGAATGACAGTGTGTGGATGAAATGAATGTCAGTCTGAAAAAGAAAAGAAGGTAGAGTATGTTGAGTTAAAGAAAAAAGCTAAGAAAGCCGTTGCACTAACAAAAGCAGCAGCCCAGGAGAGCTTCTATAATAACTTAGATAGTCCTGCGGACCAAATACATTTATACCGGTTCGCTAAAGCTAGACCGAGGAAAGCAAGGGATGTATGTCTTATAAAGTGTGTAAAAGATGAAACTGGAACGGTGCTGACTCCTTTTACAATCGTACTCAAACCCTCTTGGGTTATAACAGGGCTAATAAGGGTAAGTGTTCGCTAGGGTAAAGCTTCGTCATAGGGAATATCAATATAAAACACACATATAATTTTGCCAGAACAAGAATACAACAAAATTGCATAGACAAAAACGTATACCTAATTGATATTTTATATTAGTATTATGTTTCTTCAATATTAAGTTACATTTGTCTTGGAACAGATAGTAGATCGCATATTTATATGATTCACCTAGTACACTTGTTTTTAAGCAAAATTCGCCACATCACTCTCGACAGTGACTTTAGACACTAATTTTTGGTACTGTATTAAAAATTTGTTTTATTTAATTTTGAATGGCCTTTTCTGATTTACCGCAAAAAGTGTAATATGGTTATTACCTTTTTCGACTTCAAAGTACGTCAGGTGTATATAAATGGTCCGAGAATGGATCCCTGAAGCACACTCATAATAACCTACATTTAAATTTTCGTACGGAATAATGATAAAGGACTTTAGAGCCACTCTGAAATTCTCGTTTGATTTTCTGGTGTGCCTGTAAATAAATATGCTTACATATCACTTTTATAATCGTCACTGTATCAAACGCGCAAGTTAAGTCGGAACGATAAGAAATAGACTACCGTTCGCCTATTTTATTTGTTAGTAGGTAGTCTATAAAATATATAAATACGATTATTTTGAATCTCTTTGAGGAAAATTTCAGGGAATCTTAGGTTATCTGTGACAAAGAATTATAGCAGGCAATCCGTGAATGTAGCAGAGCGAGCTTTAATCGTACATCTTACAAAGTCTGGGTCTATGTTGAATACTAACAATTATTATCACGTAAAAACTTATAAAATTACTTTGAAGTAAAATGTATTATATTATAAGATAAGATAATAATTTATTTGTATAAACATGATGTACAGTACTCCCAAATTAATAATGCGCATGCAGATCTTCGTTAATTGTCGTATTCCCGGAAACACCAGAATCATAGAATTGTAAGAGCCCTAAACAATGCACTTGCATTTTGCACCTTGTTCGAAAGAAATAGGAGTGAATATTATGTGTACACAATCGAAAACAATTCGGGTGGTCGGCGGCGGTCGCCGGTCCGTCAAAGGTCCGTCAGTCGTCTTTATATAATGGCGGTGACTGCACGTGTTCTCTCTGTGTGGAATTATATAGAGCTGCTATTACACACCCTTCTTGGTTTTGTTTTCAAAGGTGAATTTAATTATGTTATTCAAATTTAAATAGTTTATTTTGTAAAATAGGTAAATATACTAACATTTTTCACGGCTTGTTAATATTAAAAAATTAAAAATACCTACTTTAAATACATATTAAGTACTAGAAAAAACATTTTAAAAAGATACACACAATAAACAAATATATATAGGAATAAATAATATTATAAAGTATATTAGTACATAATGCAATAATACAACAAATAAATAAAAATATGTCTAACTCTGCCCATACCATTTTCTTTCAGACGTATTCTTCCAGAATGGATAAATTTAAACGTGGAAAGCCACTTAAGTCACAAGCACGGCAAATGGTATTTAATGTGTACCTTTATTTCTTAAATGAAGCCAATGTTTTAAAAAAAGACCATGATGGTTATTTAAAAAAATTCAGGACCGCGTTACAAAAGCTACAGGAATTTCACGACGAACTTTGACTAATATTTGAAACGAAAAAAAACAGAATCAATCAATGAAATTTTCCACACCGAAAAAAGGAAAACCTAAAAGTAGATTTCGGCTGGGACTTGATGATTTCGACTACTGTGTTATCTTTATATATAAAATCCTTGCGTTACTGACTGACTGACAGACACGCTACAGCCGAAACTATTGGGCGCAGGCAGCTGAAATTTGGCATGTGTGTTCCTTGGGGACGTTGGGGTGCACTAAGAAGGGATTTCCTGAAATTCCCACGGGATCGACCAAAATGGGTAAATTTAAAAAAATGCAGGCGTAGCTGCTGGCGTCCTCTAGTTCGTAATATGATATACAATTTTCACTTTCACGCTCAAAGAACTCCCAACTGTAAATAATTTGAGAAAAAAGTTGATCGAAGCTATTAATTTCAAAGACTGTGCAGAGACTTTAAGGCTGATCTTGAAAGAAATGGGGTTTAGGTTTCTGAAAACTGATAATAACAGACGGTTACTTATGGAAAAGCATGATATACGTTTAAGAAGGATCAAATATCTCAGAGAAATACAACAGCTGAGGCATTCTGATAGAAATATAGTGTTTATGGACGTGTCATACGTGCAAACATCACATACTAATGATAAAACTTGGCAAGATAGCAGCAAAAAAGGTATCAAACAACCCATTTCCAAAGGAGAGAGAATAATTATTGTACACGCAGGCAATGAAAAAGGCTTCGTCCCAGGCGCTCTAATGTTACATAAACGTGTCGACTCAGAAGGTGATTATCATAAAGAAATAATCGCGGAACGTTATCAAGCTTGGCTAAGCAATCACTTGATTCCTAACTTGCCTCCTAATAGTGTGTTGGTAATTGACAACGCCCCATATCATAATAAGCTGTCTGTGAAACCACCAAACTTAAACACACCTAAACCACAAATTATAGCTTGGTTACAACAACACAACATTCCGCATGACCTAAAGAAACTGAAACCCGATTTGTATGAAATTATAAAAAGACATAAAGAGAAATAGGGTGCATAGGGTTCCCACCAAGAACTTTGGGTCCCAAGCCAACGTCACCTGCAAGTGGTGCACCTGCCGATCAACGGACGAGGCTCTGGCAAACAAAATATCCCAATAAGCGGCAATAGGCTTGCCACCTATTACAGGGGATCAAAACACTGGCGAAAAGTGGGCGTTTAATATGCCTCTGCCTACCCCTTCGGGGAAACAGGCGTGAGTCTATGTATGTATGTATAAAGAGAAATACACAGAATTTGTCATTGACTGTATAATGGAGGAACGTGGGCAAATTATACGATTGCCACCATATCATACCGATTTTAACCCCATTGAAAATATTCGGTCCCAAATAAAGCAACACGTAGCCAAAAAAAATATTGCAATGACTGTCACGTCAGTTAAAGATGCTATATTAGAAAAAATCAATAATATAGGACCAGAAGAATGGAAAAAAAGTTTGTGATCATGCTGTTAAATGCGAAGTTGAATATTGAAAATTTGACCCAAGAATCGATAGTTTTTCTAATGAAATGATTATTTACACAGGTGATAGCAGTGAGGAAAGTGTCAATGAAAAAGAGCATAACGAAAGTTCTGATGAATCTACGATGTCAGGAATAGAGATCCTCCCTGATTCTGATTATTTTTTTTGTAATTGTAATATTATTCTGAAATGATCACTGCTGTAAATACTTTTGAACTGAGATGTTATGATTAGATTTCTAAGATTTTAATGTAACCTGTGTTTGAAAACCATTTTTCTTCTTCTAATATAAACCTTGAATTACTTAAACCTTATTTGCTTCCATCATTACACCAGCTACAGAAAGACACTTAAAAAGTATTATGATCGAAGTAAATCAATTCAACAAAAATTGTAGCATATTCGCTATCGTGTGGTTTTCTTCACTATTTACTTATATGGAACTATCGAATAAAATTTCTTTACTGATAAATCAATATTTATTTTTTTAGCACAAAAAACATAAATTTACTAAATTATGCACTTAACAACTCTATATACATATCGTCTTCCGACGCTCGGGGAATACGACCGTTGCCGAACATTGACGAAGATTTCTAAGCGCTTTATCACTTTGGGAGACCTGTACATACATAGCATGCAAGATATTAAATTAAATAATTGGTACGACATGTTTAGTCGCTTATAGTGTGACATACAAATACATATTAACAAATATGATTGTGCTGAATTAATAAAAAACAAATATTCTCAAAATTACATAATCAAATGTTGAACTCAAGTTCCCAATAATAAACCATATCAAATGTCAAATCTAAAAATCAAATCAAATGTCAATCTAAAAATTAATAAAATACTAAATAGAATAACAAAAAATATTACAATGCTATTGAGTATTACAATGTTTTTGAATGTCAATTAGTGTAAAGTTATTACAATTATATTCCATAAACAATTATAACTACGCATTAATAAACATTACATAGCATTTAAATTGACAGATTGATTCATTTGCATATTAGAAATTACAAAGAAACAGACATGAGCAACACAAAAAGTAAGGAATCATTTTATACTCCATCAAAATTTTTCTCATTTAGGAAATCATTAATACTGTAATAAACTTTCTCAGCCAAAAATGTCTTTTACTTTGTTCTGATATCAGAAATACTTAACATTCTCCATGATTTAGGCAATTTATTAAAAATTACTGGAGCCATGCAGAAAATACTTTTACGCATAAGAGTTGTTTTGCAGTCATGAAGGCATAGTCTGAAATTATCACGTCTATTTCTGGGTATTGTATTGGACAAACGCGAAAATAAGTTAACGTTATGTCTGATGAACATAATAGTCTCCAAGATATAGAGTGAAGGCAAAGTGAGGATTTTATGTTTTCCAAAATAAGGCCTACAGCAGTCCGTTGCTTGCAGTTTAAATATCGACCTGATGCATCTCTTCTGGGCCCGAAATACTACTTCGTTGTCCGTGCTATTGCCCCAAAATATGACTCCATATCTGAGGATTGATTCAGCTAGACCATAGTAGGCGATAAGTAACGCATCTGTGCTATTGACTGCTGCAAGTTGTCTTAGGGCGAATGCTATACTACTTAATTCTTTACTAGTTGCTTCTATTTGGGGTTTCCAGGTTAATTTGCTATCAATTAACAGTCCAAGAAACTTAGTCGTGTTCGTTTCGGCTATAACTGTATCTTGATATCGAATATTTAGATCAAAGGCATGTACACGTTGACTAAAGTGCATTATAGTAGTTTTCTTTAAATTAATTCCCAAATTATTCTCATTTAACCAAGTTATTATTGCTTTTAGTGAGTTATTTATGTCATGTTCGTATGTGTGTTTGTTCTTACAAGCTATTGTTACAGTGCTATCGTCAGCATAAAGTGTCATGGGTTGTGACGTTACTTTAGGCAAATCATTTATATATAACGTGAACAAGAGAGGGCCTAAAACACTACCCTGTGGTACGCCGTACACAGCCTCGCGTTCTTGTGATTTGAAATTTACTTCGCGTTTTGTTATTTTATTTATATTACTTATCGCTGTTATTTGTATGCGTCTATTAAGGTATGATTTAATTAATTCTAAAGTGTTACCTCTAATACCACAGACTTCAAGCTTTTTTGTTAGTAACTTGTGATGGACTCTGGCAAATGCTTGTGTCATATCGCAGAATATAGCACAAACGGGTGTCCTTATATCTACATTTATAATGACACTGTGTAAAAACTCATAGATAGCTCAATTTATACTCTTATTTTTACGGGTGCATAGGTTTCCCACCAAGAACTTAGGGCCCCAAGCCAACCTCACCTGCAAGTGGTGCACCTGCCGATCAACGGACGAGGCTCTGGCAAACAAAATATCCCGATAAGTAGCAATAGGCTCGCCACCTATTACGTGGGATCAAAACACTGGCGAAAAGTGCGCGTTTAATATGCCTCTGCCTAACCCTTCGGGGAAACAGGCGTGAGTTTAGAGTATGTACCTATGTATTTTTACGGAATCCCTTTTGTTCATCAATCAATATTTGATATTTGTCAAAATATTTATTAATTTCTCCGGATATATATTTCTCGAACACTTTAGATATCACAGATATAAGCGCAATTGGTCTATAATTAACCATAAGGTCGTTACTGTCTTTCTTGTACAGTGGTTTCACTACCGATTTCTTTAATGCATCTGGAAATATACCTGCATTAATGCTAAGATTAATAATATAGCTTAAATGAGCACATACTTCTAATGCAACAGCTTTCAAAATTTTTGTAGAAATGTCGTCATAGCCAACACTGCTAGTGTTTTTTTTAATTTTATTATTATGTTGAAAATATCATATGGTTTCGAAGGGGCCATAAACATGAATTGTACTGTACTGTTAATAAATGATGTTGAGTCACTTCCTACGCTAGTTGTTGATTGTATTTTTATTTATAAAAGAATCATTAAATGCATTGGCGATGTCCTTTGGATGTGTAATGATTTTGTTCTCATGATTTATACTAGAAATATAATTCTTAGGGATGTTTTAATCGTACATCTCAAAAGTTGTGCTGTATGGTCGGATAACGCAAACTCTAGTACCGCTGCCCTGTAACGAGTGTTAAAATTATGCGCAAAATTATCTATGCACGTTTCGCTCCCAGCACGAGTAGGTTGTTTTAATGCCAAGTGCAGGTTATAATTAAAAAAAACACACTGAAACTCATTTGAAATGTTGTTTATTTTTAAAATGTCTATATTGTAATCTCCGGTTACTATATGCTTACATCGTTTTTTCGATAAGTATTTTAAAAGTGTTTCAAGCCGTTCAAAATACTCATTGATATTATTAAATTTAGGTACTCTATATATAGAAGCAAATATTATGTTATAGTCAGTCAATTTAATTGCACAGCATTCAAAGTCATTTTCAGCAGATATTTTTTTTGTTACATGTGTAAGTTCTTTACATTGAATACCGTGTTTAACCAGGTTGCAATTACCGCCTCTACTACTTGATTGTCTACTGTAACAAGCAGCTAAACTATAAATTATATATAGTAAAATAAATATATGCCAATAATATTGAGGTATATCATAATAATACAATTACTTAAAGAATGTATAAATAGTGGCAGCGCGTAAAAGATAAGTCAATCATGTATAAAATAAAATTGTTTAAGTAACATTCAGCGTGATTTAAGCAACTAATTAAAATCATTTCAAAATAACAGCTTTTCTATGCAACAATCAATCTGCTTTGTAGAAACGCTTCCTAAATAGTCCCAATGATTTGCCTTAAACAAAGCATACTTGTATGTGCCCACGATGCGGCTAGATGCGATCAGTTAATTTAAATCACCGCTTTGTGTGCTCTGATCTAAATAGGTGTGAGGTTCTGACAGGGGGATTGGTTTTGCGGTAAACGGGTTTGAGCGCTGATTGAAATATCTTGACACAGGCGAGATTTTTTATAGGTGTGATTGCTTTTCATAGGAGGATTTACGGTTTTTGGGTAACTGCATGGGTGGGGTTGTATGTGAGTGTACTAATGGAATATTTCTGGAAACAACTAGCTGCCATGATAAGAAAGAATCCTGTAAAGAATTTGAAACGTCGGCTTGTAATAAATTTAAAAAAAATAGTTTCTAGGTCATTCTTTTTAAATATATAACTCAGTGGATCCAATATAACGCGATAAAGTGCGTAAACTGTACTTTAATTCCAATGCTATGATAAATTTCTGGAAGGCGTTAACACTTTTTGCACATTATATCTAAACATTTTAGTTCAAAAAGGACGTGCACCCATTAGTATCGTTTTGATCTATGAAATACAGTGTGTTTCATAACTCCCTGTCCGATCCCGAAAGGACATATTACTGGCTTGTCAGGCATACCAGGAAAAATAATAAAAAAATCTAGCTCATCATAAAACATCAGAATTTATTATCTTAGCACAGTACTATGGAGAAACATTACCCCGAATTTGGGGAAAGTTCTCAAAGCTAAGAACACTCCCCTCAACACATGATTCTATTAATTCTATTAAAATATCGTCGGCTTTCGCCGCTAAAAGTGAGCCGCCGTACATAAAGGGACCGCTCTAGTGATGTTTACGATCAACAGATAATATCGATTTATTTAATTTTAACGTGGCATGTTACAAACTGGTAACTATAGCCTAGTAGCGATACCAACGGACTGCCATGCAGAGGGTATCGGGTTTGATTCCACGGTGCGTATCAATAATAATAATAATACATAATAAGTTAGTAAGACTTTTCGAAGTTACGTGCGTAATAAATTGTTAATAAACGTTTGCACCGTGTCTCGGAAGAGGATGTCAAACCATCGCGCGTTGGACCAACAGTCATGAAGATCCTTGACAGATACACATGTTGTATATTAGTCTGGATGTTTTAATTGAATCAACAATGTTAATTTCAACACTTTGATGTGTACCTATGTTGTACAAGCTCTAACAGAATCGATAGCTGACCGTCGTCGTCGCCAATTATTCACCTGCCCGCCAATGCCGATGACGTGAATCAGGTGTGCATGTGACAGAGGATAATCCAAAAAATAATTCCTACTACCAATAAATAGATGAACGTAGTAAGAGGAAAGAAAGTATTAGAGATATTAATAAATTAATGAAAGTAATTTGTTAATATTCCACAATTTCATAAAGGAGCTTTAGAGAAGTCCGAAATAACACACATTTTTAAAAGAAAATTCAAAATATAAGTTTTTGACATTTTTAATCAACCTACATCAGCATCTTATCTTAATAAATTATCAAAATAAGAATAACTGCTATTTGTATACATCTTATCTTCTCACAAATTATAAAAAGCAACCAAACGGTTTCCTAAATCACCTTAGATCAATACTTCCATTTAAATTCAGCTTTCTAATATCCTCGCATGACTCCGCATTCTAGAATCCAATTTAAATCGCTTGCAATGGGGCCTCGAACACGGCCTCACGGACGCTAATATTTGTTGGGCAGCGAGGGACGAGTGCGGTACTTTCATAGGCAGAACGGACAATGCCCAGGACAAAGCAGAAAATGCTCAGACCAAGGCAGAAAGCCATTTGCGGTGCCGATGCGCGTTTATGAATTAATACCGGAACTGCACCGCTCAGATTCGATTTGAGGTTTTATAAATTAAATGTGAAGGTAGTTAGTAGGCGGGTTCTGGTGTAATTATAGATGCTTGTTATGTGCGATGAAATATTTAATAGTTTGGTTGTGATTTTGTCCAGATATTAAATATAAATAATCAACATCATTCTAGTGTTGTCCCGGTGCCGATCTAGACCCTTGAGCACGGGGTCCGCTACATATTGAATATTGAATGAAAGTAATTTCTTCTTATTTTTTAGGTATATTTAAGTTGCGAATGATAAAAAGATACCTCGGAGAGCCCAACTGCCTGAAGCGTCAGCCCAAGATTTGGCACAAAAAATGTGGGGAGCTCCGACCCCAATTAAACTGGGTTCAGGAGCTGAAGAAACAGAATTCTAGTTGCAATATCGAATACGTATTACAATAAATAAGAAATTACATAATCCAATAGGTGATGGTAAATTTTGTATCCCTTTGAATACTAACAATATTCAAATTGATACATATACTGCAATTACTTCCATTTGTATTGAAATACCAGAATATTTCAAATTAGTATAATGAACAATGAATAGTGGCATAATTTTCTCATTTGTTGACTTAATTAAACTAAACAAATTGATAGAAGCGTTATTATAGATGCCACATATACCTATATACACATGCACTCACAAGCATAAAGATTAAAACGAGATATAGACGTTAGACGAAAACGTATTGAAAGTAATTGCCAATTGGAATGGACAGAATGACAAGTTAGCAACAAAGCATGATGAAAAATAGCTATGTTTCTATATTAAAAAAATATTTCACATCGATGCTTATGTGGATATCTATCGAGATTCGGGGTGATATCCACATATTTCAGAAGTAGTTATTATTGTATTCATTAATTTTATTTAGGGGTCGATACTCCCGAGGTAAATCGCTTTAAGGCGAGGATTTCCGAGCGCTTAAAGCATTTGAGGCTCCCCTCTTCCCCAGTTCGCGAGTATAAGTACGATCAATCGCGACGCGAGACGCGACGCCACTGCCGCCATATGTAGGTATAACACTTTCGCGCCACAGTATAGAAAATTGAAGCAGTATATCAATTGAAATATTAACTTAGTTATCGAGTATAAATAATTTGCAACGTTTCTGTTTCGAATAAACCTTTATGAAATTCGAAAGTAGTTTAACAAAATTGCTTTTGTTTATAGTGACAATAGTAATCAGTAGATAATTTTATGAACATTATGTTTGTTGTTAATTATAAAAACACTTATGATTGCTCGCAATTAATTAATTAATTCGTTGCTACTGTCAGCATAACAACGGCATAGAACCAATAATACACATAAAGGGTAAGATATTCATAGCTACTTTTAATCACCAATGATTACATTTTGTTACATTTATTTTAACTATGCAATCTCTAAGATACTATTCTGTCAAAAAAGTACCGGAAAAAGATCAATAATACACAAGATTTTTACATACATTCAAACCTAAATATTGTCTCAGAGAATACGCTTGTATCCTAAAATGTAATTAGCGACCTGATTTTTTCTTCAAAAAACAATCAGCAATATTATTAATGACGGCTTTTTAAAAACCTTTTTGAATTTGACACGAAAACGCTGTAAACCATCATAGCGGTTGAGTGATATCACAAAGTACAAAACAAAACAATCCGTGAATGAAGTCTGGTCTGATGCACCCACTTTTTATTTGTTATATTCGATTTGACAGGTAGAAACTTTTACGTTTTACTTGTATTTACTACTAAAACGTCAACAACATGAATGGCGCACGTACTGTTTGACGTAATGCTCTCTGATTGGTGTTCACTGTCACAAGAATAAAAACATTATCTTTTAGTTTTAGAATCCTAAAAACTACATTAATCTTACCATTTTATAATAAATAATAAACTTTATTGACATCTTAAAATCATAATGGATCTATAGATACTACAATCAAACCGATTTATTCTTAGTGGACACAAGCCTATTGACTTAGAAGTTTGGTGTAATAATTAAAATGTTTACAACAGTGTGTTCTATTAAAATAACACAATTTATTGATTGGCCGGCAAAATAAAAATTAGCCCAATTTGGGTGATCTCCTTTAGGCGCTGCCATCGGCAAGTAGTAGGGAAAAAAGTAAAAAATTTACATACATACATACATACGTACGAAATTATACTCCTACCCCCACAACGCTTATTTTCCGCCAACCAATAATAAACTCTAGTTTTCGTTATTATTTGTCAGTCAAATTGATATAATTACCTACCGAACATTTCTAAGCTGTGACACCAGTGCATTCTTCCTCGGCGTGATAATTGTGATAAATAATTACTATAATATTATTAGGTGTCCATTGTTCCGTGTTTGGTAATAGTGTGGAAATCAATGATATTGTTGGCAATAGTCAATAGAATTATTGAATAGACGGAAATTCATTTCTTTTTGTTTTTGATCGCGCTAGTCTTAGGAACTAGCAGGCCAATTTCTAAGATTTATTTGCATCTCTAGCCCATTTGTTGAGGAAGGTTATACCAAATAACATCACGCTACTACCCACGAGGGTGGGGCAGTAACCATAAATACCACTAACTAGGTAACTGCGGATATTTGTATTTATTTAGGTAGGTAGGTACCTATAAAATTCGCTTGTATAGCTTTTAGGCACATCTCACATTTTATTTCTGTATATAGGTACATAGAATAAAAGTGTGAATTATTGTATTAGGTAGGTACCCAATACAACAATAATACTATAAATCATCCACAATATACAACAAATCAATATTTTTCTAAAGTACTGTTACCTAACTATGCTGTTGTTATCAAGTCGTTATCTTGTCCAATAATCAAAACGATATTTTTAAAACTATACTTCTTACTTATATACACTATTATTACTTACTAAAAATTTACAAACTAAACCTAGATGTAATATATTTATCAATAAGTGATGATGACATTCGTAACTGACGATAAAATAATTCGTAATCCTGCGGTGCGCTCTGCAAACTAGCGATACGTCCTCTCTCCATTACATCCCGCTCGGGACTGAACGACGCCGGAGAGAGCGCGTCGGCAGTAGGAAATTACGTATTTTCGGTATTTATTTATTTAAAACTTCATATACACAAAGTATACAGGCGGACTTAATGCCATAGGCATTCTCTCCCAGTCTACCTTAAAGTGGTGCAGAGAGAAAAGTAGTAGGTGTAATATAAGACAAAGAGAATTAAATTAAACTAAGAAAATTACGTCGATTTCTAGGTACATACAAATAAATAAACGTATTTTAAATACATACATAACAAATATTACATAAATATATGCAAATTATAAACCTACATACAAATATATATAAATATATTACATAATAATATATAATTAAATATATATATGTGTGTGTGTATATAGATAAATAAATACATGGGTATATTTATATTAAATTAAATTGAAATTAATGTGATTTATTGTACAATTGCCGACTCAGCCAATAAAAGTTCCTTCACCTTAGACTTGAATGTATACTTAGTCTTGGCCATCCTGATTTCAAGAGGGAGGGCATTCCAGAGAAGGATAGATTGGACAGTGAAAGAAGAGTGAAGAAAATTGGAGTTGTGAGAAGGGACTGTGAGAAGAAGGTTGTTAGCAGAACGGAGGTTTCTTTCATGGTTAGTACATAAAAGTTGAAAATAGGAGGTCAAATACTGCGGAGAAGTGGGGGACGTAAGAATAGTATAAAGGGTAGTGAGAGCTCGCAATCTACGGCGATGACGGATAGGAAGCCACTTTAGTTGGGAGCGATAAGTAGACACATGGTCATACTTGCGAAGATTGAAAATTAATCGAATGCAGTTATTTAGAAGACGGTCAAGTTTATTAAGGAGATCTGCATTCAGGTCAAAGTAACATACATCGCCATAGTCGATCAGAGGGAAAATTAAAGTTTGCACTAACATTGTCTTAGTCTCGGATGGTAGAAAATTCCTTAGGCGGTAGAGAGCGCGTAGAGAACCAGTGACCTTCTGGCTCACCTGAGTTATCTGAGCTTGCCAATTCAGCGCGTTACCTAAGTGTAGCCCGAGGTTTTTGACTGTTGGATACAGACTGATGGTGGTCCCATTAAATGTTATATCGGGCAGAGACGAGAAGTCAAGTCTATTTAAAAGCCACTGACTACCAACAACAATCGCCTGAGTCTTCCTAGGATTGACAGTTAGACCAAAGTTGTCCGACCAGGTTAATATATGTAGCTGCCAAATCGTCGTTGATCTTACCGATGGCCTCGGTAATGCAATCCGCATTTACTTGTGTGTAAATCTGCAAGTCATCTGCGTACAGATGGTAGGCGCACTGAAGATTTTGTGTTAGGAGATTTATAAATATAGAAAATAAAAGAGGTGAAAGAATACCGCCTTGAGGAACGCCAGAGGTTATCTCGAACCATCTCGACGAGGACTCGTCAACGCGGACGGACTGCTGGCGACCTCGAAGATAATCAGAAAACCAATCCAGAGCTCCAGCCGAGACCTTGAGGTGGGATAGGATATGTAATAGGATATCGTGACTGACGGTATTGAAGGCATTGGAAAAATCAATCAACACTAACACTGTTAGTTTGGTGTTTTCCATACCCTCACGAATATCGCCAGTCACTTTAAGGAGGGCAGAAGTTGTGCTATGACCTGGCCTGAAGCCTGATTGAAAGGGACTCAGCAAGTTGTTGTGATGGACAAACCAAGATAGCTGCTTGTGTGCACAGGCCTCTAGCACTTTGGAAAGGAATGGTAGGATAGAAATAGGTCGGAAGTGTTCAGGGAGAGTGGGATTTTGGATTTTGGGCAGTGGAATTATATAGGCTTTGCGCCACAAGGAAGGGAAGGTACCAGACTCTAGGGAAAAATTAATGATGTGGGATATTGCCGGCAAGAGATGATCCAGTATCGTCGTAATCATACGAAGGCTGATATTGTCGTATCCCACAGCATTAAATTTTATGGAGAGGATGACCTTTTTGATATCGCCCGGAGACTCAGGAGAAAAATGACAAAAGTCTATGTTGGGTTGAGGTAACCCATCTAAATACTGAACCGTGTGACTCATGACTTGGTGATCAAGCGAAGCAGTAGTGGTGAAAAAACGATTGATGTCATCCAAATCATGAGTCCCACGAAAATCAATACGCCTTTGTTTACCAATACCTAGTGTTCCAAGGAACTTCCAGGTACTGGCAGGCGATGAACAAGTGATGTTACTGAGGATATATCAGCGTTTAGCGTTGTGCACCATCTGATTGCACCGATTTCTTGCAGACTTGAAAAGCGCCCAGTTATCCTCGCACCGATCCCTCTTGTACTGCCTAAACGCCCGGTCTCTACGGCGCATAGCCATTCGAACACCCGCTGTGATCCAGGGTGCTGGTGGACGCTTCAGCTTCACCCGCCTAATGGGAGCATGGACATCAAATAGTTCACTAACAACAGCATTAAAAATATCCACCTTTTCATCCACCGTGGAGGCAGATACCAAGTTGTCCCAGTTTATCAGTGCAGCATCCTGACTTAGCTTATCCACATCCATTCGACCAAAACAACGCATGCGCACAACTTTAGGAGGGGATTTCGGAGGTTTCAAACGGTATGTAAGGTAAATAAGGTCATGACGGGAGAATCCGGGTGCAGGAAGTTGGCCGTGGAAGGTTACAAGTGAAGGAGCAGAGGTAATCATTAAGTCAAGCCAAGTATCCTCCCCATTATTGTTGTGGTGTGTGGCTTGCAGGGGTAAAACATGGAGGCTGGTTGACTCAATGATGTCGAGGAGCTTATAGGAACGACTGGAAGATCGGGAGAGGAGGTCGGTATTAAAATCGCCCATGACGATATGATGCGCATACTGAGACCCTAAAGATTCCAGAATCGGCTCGAGACTGGAGAAATAGTCAGCACAGGGGGGACAATAGACGACGCCAAGGACAGCTTTAGCTCCCTTGACGTCAATCTCGAGAAATAGGTACTCCGCAGGCGAAGAGGTTGGTGAAGAAGAAGCTAATATTTTAAAAGAAAAAGCACTGCGGAGGTAGATAGCAACTCCATCACCTCTCTTAACGATTCTATCGTTTCGAACGAGGATGAAGCCAGGCAGAGAGTAGGAAGTGGAAGAAAGCGTTGGTTTTAGCCAACTCTCCGAAACCAGGATGGCATGCACATTCGAATCGGAAAAAGTATCCAGTAAATCACTGTAGTGACTGGGTATACTTTGAGCGTTTATGTGACACACGTTAAGGAAACCTGAACGGTATGCAAGTGATTTTCTTAGACATTCGCTCAAAGTACCGTCCACTGAACAAAAACTCACATTGTCTGAGGAGGCAAAAGACTCATTAGCCGACAAATATTCATCAATATTAATATTATTAATATAATATAGTTTTATAATAAAATAATATATATAAATATAAAATAGTAATAAATAAGTTATATTATTATTATCTATAAACAAATATACGTATATGATATTGGCAAAGCAGTCCTCTCTGCACCACCCGTCAGCTAACAAACAAACAAAAAAAAGAACACAAAATGAAGCATAAAAAAAACATAAAAATCAAAGAGAATCTATCGATGACAGTTTCGGAACGCAACATGGTAAACGTCACTTTGACACAGAGCTGCCAAACTGTCACTTGCGTTATTGACAGACAAAATGACAATTAGATTCTGAAGCAAACTAGTACAATAAACAAAATAAAGGACAGTATTAAAAATTACGCTAAAAGTTTATCAAAATAATAAAAAGTTACTATTTACGCGGTTTGGAGTTCGCGTTTGACGTCCCAGCAGACCCGGCGCCATTCTTATCCACGGACGCGGAGTCACATCGCTTGGGATATTTTTGCTGCAAGCCATTGAGTTCCTCGGTGGTTGTAATTTTGTGACGAGTGCCATCCGCCGTCTTCACCATGATGACACCGTCCTGGGTCCAGCAAGTCCGCACTCCGAAGTGTTGCCGGGCCTTACCGAAGATCATCTGTCTGGATTTTGTTAGAAACTCCTTCACCGACGTTGATGTGCCTTTTAGTCTGGTCTTAGCACGCCAGACGGCAGACCTTTGATCCATCTCAGAGAACCAGACCAGGATTGGACGGTGATGACCACTGCTGGGGGTGCCGATTCGGTGGCACACATTGACGCTATCTGCAGTGATTGCTGGCAGCTCCATCCTGTCTAGTATCTTCAGCATGGTACCCCTGCAGTCCTCCTTGTCCACCTCCGGTACTCCAAGAAAGATGAGTGCTTTGCGCCTCTGTCTTGTCTCTATACTGTCAATACTTTGACAGCACTCATTGATTTGCTTCCGGAGAAGGCTGAGCATCGTGAACATGAGTTCCCTGAAGGTGCGGAACTCCTCTACCACCTTCGCAACAGTGTCTTTTGCTGTGCCTCCCTGTAGCTGCGCTTCGAGCTCCGCCATCCTCTTCGAGAACATTTCCTCAAGGCTGTTCTGTGCTGCTTTAATATTAGATAGCTCAGACATTCTGATGTGAGTTGTCGTTCGCCTGTTCAGTACTTGTGTGCTTCTTAAATGTGATGTGTATTTTATGAGTGTGCAGTGCTGGCAGGTGGTGTAAGTTGCAGATGTAGGATTACATAGACCTACGTTTCAGATCTACAAACGTGAGTACAGTGCAATTGTGAACAATATTACACTGTGTAAACAAATCTAGCAGTTAATTAGGCTTTGAAATAATTAAATTTAAACTTTTAAAATTTCGACTTATTTTTTCGATTTATTATATTTTTGTATATTTTAAAATTCATAATGTGATGGCCGAGAACCAACCGCTTTTACATGACTTTTCTTTTGGTATACTTTTGAAAATTCTAATCCCAATACAACTCAAATGAAACGGGAAAAGTTGTTTAAACAGACCTATATTCGCGATTATTTTCTATCGTATCAAATGAAAGTAATCGTGTGTCAAATGGCCAAAAAATATAGATCTAATGCTGTAGAATAACATATATTTTTTTCCGAATTTAAATCTCTGTTATTTACAAATAAAACGCGTTTGACCACGCTAGATAACACTGTATTTTAAGAAATCCTCGCCTTAGCCACCACGGTTATTGATGAGTAACTGGTCGCAAAGGGTTAACAAGACCGGGCCTCGGGCACGTAAAAGTCGTCGGTCATAGCTATCCAGCAGATTAATGTCAGCCGTTGCGGGGCATCAGTACTTTAAAATGTCCTGATATTCAGTCTATTACACGGAATATCATGGATATAACTTTGGGTTGCGTACAGACAACACAGTCACTCTGGTGTAGAACCTGTAACTCTGTCTGATCAGGTTGTCCTTCTCGTAGAATTAACCAAATTCTTGTACAGAGTTACACTAATAATGACACGATATAGTTGATTCAAAAGACTAATTTACATGTGGAAATGCTCACTTGAAACTTGAATAGATGAGATGTTCTCAACTGTATACATCGCAAAACAAAAATAAACGTAAGTGAATTGAACCTATAGCTCTCTTGTTGATCAATCCAAAGTGAAGCGAAATAAAATATTCCAAGACGGCTTTCTACAGAATTGAGAAACCGCTTTAGTAAGAAACTTGACTAGTTCCTAGCTTCGAACAAATGAAGAAGGAAAATAACAAGTTCTTGTCACGCTAGATCATTGGCATGTTTTCGATATATTCGACAAATATATTGTGCTTTCACGGAGTTTTTGTCAGTATTTGTGGCTTTATTTATCGACTGTAACTAATGTTACTATAAGAAGTTTAGAATATTTAATATAAACTAATATATTAGTGAAATCATTTCTTTAAAATAAAAAAAAACTTCTGAATATAATTTGCTATTCCATTAATCATCGCGAGTCTGTACGTAGTATTTTCACTACAAATTTTGATTTTTTCTTGTTATCCAATGAAAGATGTATTATATATTAAATATCCCGATAAGCGGCAATAGGCTCGCCACCTATTACGTGGGATCAAAACATTTGCGAAAAGTGGGCGTTTAATATGCCTCTGCCTACTCCTTCGGGGAAACAGACGTGAGTCTATGTATGTATGTATGTATGTATATTTTAAGCTTTGTGTCTTAAGTAGGCACTTCGAATGTTATCCTACTACATTTAATACGTATTATAATATTCGAACAACAACTGCTTCCGCTATAATCTTGTTAGAGGCACGCGAGGGTACAATGTTATGTAACCACAATACGTTAAAGACGGTATTACGTCCTGCAAAAACAAAATTTTATATATTACATTATTACAATAATAAGTTGAGGATTAAGACATATAAGATAAGGATAGTTGGAGCAATATCGGAGCAAGCGGTGTATTCAGGAAAACATTTCTTATCGTCCCGCTCGTAGCCACGCTATCAGTATGTTATACCTTGATGATAGACTTGAGTACTTACTTGTAATGAGCATTCTTGCGAATGTTACGATACAAAAAAATCAACGAGATGTTCTGGCGAGCATTCTATCGAGCGTTCATACACAAAAACATCTCTTATCGCGCTGCTTAATGCCTTGCAATCACTATGTAACTGTCCACTATTCTTGTATACAGTTAATGAGAATAGGGAAGCGCTCAAAAAAGAAAATAAAATGGTTGTCATCGCCCCGTTTTCCGCCCCACTGTCGCTACGTTACTTGTCGCCTACCTCATCGCTTACCGAGTGTTCATGAGCAACAGCATACAACACAATACAATGAGACGTCAACAAACTGTCACAACATGTTCTATTCGTTAAGTTCTCATCTTTACCAAAATAGCTCTTATGAATATAAGAGCTAACAGGATATAACAACTCAACATTGAGTAAATACATCCATAAAATCGCTATAGTTTTTAAGTATAGGTCGTCATGGTACCGCATCATCAACAGTCTTTTTAAGTGCACTGCTGGACATAGGCTTCGCCTAATTTGCATCACAATAGCATTGTAAGCCAATAGGAGGAATTGGCTCTATACCACGCTCCCCAGACGGGTTGGTTTATAATTTAATAACTTGTTTTCCATCTCATCTCTGAGATACTATTTGGTTCGTGTATTTTCTTAGTCGCCTTTTGCGGTAAGTATTACTTTATATTCTTAATCTGTTACGCAACAGATAACCACAAATGATTGTCGGTTAAAAGAATGGGCTGAGTTTGGAACATGGGTTCAGATAGATGTGGACAAAAAAAATGGAAACTTTATTATGTCGCTCCGTCTGTCTCAAAGAAATAAATAATGTAGACAGATTTACCTAACTTTTTAGAAAACGTCAAGCACGTTCAAAGTTTTATCTGTATCTCAACAAATCTCGTCGAAATTGCGTTTACTTAGGACACGGGGTTAAGTCAAGTACATGGCCTTACTCAGACAGTAATTTAAATACTTGGTTTTTACTTAAAAATAAATAAAAACCACTTTGTTCTAGACATAATAGCATTATCAACAAAATAAAACCTTTTTCAGCTTTCAAAGAATGGTTCATTACGATATTTAGGTATGCGAAGCGCTAGCCAATTAGATGCCAGTAGCCTCAAATCTTACCTCTGTTAGCCAATTATGAAATACCCTTGAGGTCATGTGGAATGCCTGACTACTTTTAATTTAATATTTAGTATTCTTTCAGAAGCAGATAGAACGAAAGGCGTTTGTAAATTTAACTTCACCTAATAATTATATTGACGTTCTTTGTATACAAAAATATTTCGTGCATATTTACTTTAAAGTACATAAGGGCAGTATAGATGGGAACTTGATTAATTCTGAAGCTAAGGTCACAAAGAACAATCAGACACGAAACAACGATTTGTGTATCAGATAGAGTAACCCTTGAGGGTTACTCTATGTGTTGGTTGGTTTAAATGGTCGTTTTACTGGCCAATACTACGCTAAGGGTTGACACTTAGCGTAGTATTGGCCAGTAAAACGACTATTTAAACCACTATCTATGCAGTGCGCCATTCTTACAATACACCATCCACAGAGTACGCCATCCATACAGTACAACACCCTTACAGTACGCCAACCATACAGTACACCATCCAAACAGTACGCCACCCATACAGTACGCCATCCATACAGTACGCCATATATACAGTAAGCCACCCATACAGTACGCCACCTATGCAGCGTATAACCGAACATTATGACGCCACAAAACTAATCGCGTTGAGCCAGTTTCACAGTAATTACATCAGTAAACTATGCTTTCTTCTAATCTCATATAGTGTGGGTTTAACCTTCCCCGGATATAACCGGAAAGATGACATAGTAAAATCTGACTGCACTTTTGACGATGTGATTTAAACGGTTGCTGTCTTTCAGCATTCGAGTGCCATCAGTTCGATTCCCACATGAGATCATTCTTTGCGTCGCCTCACCGTATAGCACTGCGCCAAGTGCGGTGGGTTCGATTCCCGTACGAGTTAACATTTCGTGTGATTGACAAATTGTTGGTTTGAATCTGGGTGTTTTTGCAACCATTGCTTTTATATTTATAATGGCTTCAGTGACATAAGACTAATACCTAGAGCGGGAGGTATCTTAAAAAATATTGAGCAAAAATCTCGTCAATAATGGAATGTGAAGTCAATGTATACTTTAAATTAAGTCTTTCATTTAGGCTACAGAGTAACACTGAACGTCCAAACAAATTTTACATCTAGGTTTGAATAGGCAATAAAATAGGTTTATAAAGAACATGTTCATGCATTGCCTCGACGTGCTATAGAAAAAGGATATTACTCAAATTGCTATTAATAATTTCATTAAATATTTTCATCCTCCTAACATTATCAAGGTTAGCATCCGGGGTCAGCTTTCTAATCTAACTAGATTCGACTGAATATTAACTTTTCAACAGAGTGACTGCCTGTCTAACCTCCGCAACCTAAAGACATAGTCATATTCCGTGATTTAGACTAGTGCTAGTTTACTAGTCACAGGTACTGACTCACACGACTCTCAAAGATTTTCATGATAGCCGGGACCGACCGTTTAACGTGCTCTCCGAGGCACAAAATTTCATTAAATATTTTACTAACTAAAATTCAAATCTATAACAAAACAGAGCAATCAGTAGAAATTTCCTCGTTCATATTATATCGGGCTTTGTAGCTTGTCGTAATTTGTAAACAGCTAAAGTTGAATCAAATTCCTTTAGGCGGCTAATATACTAGTAATTATACTCGTGAAAATTTCTCACCAAAATAGATTTCTTCAGATCTTTAAATAAACCCATCTAACTCTTGATGATCAATTGCTTCTATATTTAGTGCTGAAAAATGTGCTGGTAATTTTTGTCGATATGTTTTGCCTGCCAATTTTATCTACAAATGACTATATAACATATTTAACATATTTCTTCGAATTGTAAAAAACATTGTAAAATTTGAAGAAAGAGTCAAGGCTAGGACTAGTGTAATAAAAAAATGTGTCTTTATTTATCCCATATACTAAGTTCATACATACATTGAAGAATCCCCAGTAAATCACTGAAGTACTTGTGTACATATACTTCGTTATAATATGCTGTCTCTTTTCTTTGCAATACTTTAGAAAGATACAAAGATCACTTTATCTTTTTCGAACTTATTTAGCCATTATTAACTTTCTATGAGCAAAATCCATGTTTCTGTATATAATTACTATGATTTTGCTCTCATACATATATAAATTAAGTACATACATAAAACCAACACATTTTATCATCATCATCAATAATTCTGGGTTAGGTCTATGTGTTTATGACTATATATATATATATATATATATATATATATATATATATATATATATATATATATATATATATATATATATATATATATATCTGACGTACCCAAATTTAAACATGTTTATGGAAATAAACATATTTGAGTTTGAGTTTATGACGAAACATAAATGTCAAAGTGCTGTTTTGACAACATCCCTTTCTATCGAGTAGGCACTACAATTTTTATTGTAAATTATTTTTCATATTGACAATACCTTTGGATCCGAGATGATGAAATATAAAGGCTTTATTGACAGTCGAAGGGATTACAATCGTACTTTTGAAGGGCGTCGACAATGAGGCCACATTTAGATGGACTCATCAACGGAATATTAAAGTCAAAGGTCATGTAGCGGCAAAGGACGAGTTTTGGAAATATTAAAAGTTGGACATGTTTTAATATAACGGTTAGGGATTGTTTTTATATTTGTGGGTGAATATGTATTTCAGGTCTACCTTTTTGAAGTGATTCTTGTACTTAAGCTTCCATACTTACTATGGTGAAACAATGTGAAAAATCATTTGAAGCCATGGCACATCGCTATCCTTTTGGGTTGCGGAGGTTAGACGGCAGTCGCTCTGCGGAAAAGTTGATATTCTGTCATATCTGGTTAAACTAGTAAGCGGTCCTCGGCTTGAAGGTATGTAAATCTTAGATGCAACCCGGATAACGTTGGGGCGATGATGAAGATTTATTATGGTGAAACGTATCCGTATATGTAAGATGGATATCTTACACTACACCATTGAAGAGGTCATCGGACAGGATTGCCTTAAAACTTAGCAATTGTGACACAATGTAATAAAACGACTATTTTATTTACTTATTTAACTGCAGACTACTCTTTTGGATAATTAATTCATATTATGTTAAATTTAAAAAAAAACAGAGCCTAGGCTGCAATAATGATGATTGCTACTAGGATGGGTGTTATACTTTATCGCATTTCACAGTCCACAACCATGTGAACATGGATTTATCGTTAGCACTTTGGTTTGCTGTCAATGCATCAAGAATATATATCTGTAGAAAAGATATGGATATTCTGTTAAATTTGGCTAGATTTGAACGCAGATCCCAGGTTCCTGGGCGTTTCCTATGCAACCGGGATAATGCCAGGACGACCATGATGATCTCTGCTACGACTTATACCCTTACTTTTATCAAACCTAATAAGAAACCATAAAAAATATTTTAACCCCAATTCCTCCTTATACTTCGTTAGTAATCCATAATAAATAAATTTGTATATTCATATTCATAAAGTGACGAGTTAAAACTGACGGGACCATGTGTATCGATAAAAAACTCTGATGAATGAACGCGCACCACATTGATGTTTCGATGTTAAATTCGCTTCAATTTGCTTCAGCCATTTTGAAACCGACTGTTAATATTATATCGCCGCTAAGCTTTGATATAAAGCCAAAAATATTGCGTGATTTGTGTTAAAAAATGTTTTTAGAGTGAAAGTATAATGTGAATGTGTAACAAAGCTTGTTCTTAAATTATTGGTTTACTTAAAAAGCCAAACAGAGCAAGAGACTTTTAATATATTTCAGTTAAGAAATACTAATGGTATTAGTTAAACCACGTAGGCTTAGAATAGCTCAGTGTTAAAATGTTGAAAGATATGTCTTCATAAAAAATATGAGCCCTACGTACAAACTGTTCCGCTTGGTGGTTACTGCTGGGCACGATTTAAAATTTTCGTAATTTGTACAAGTTTTGCGTCAGGAAGATAGGAGAAATATAACGATATTTAAAATAGGAATACCACTTTAATCCAACGTTTCTATGGCTTACAACAATCGCTGCCGTAGATACATAGACTTTATTCTAAGTAATCTCGCAATATTTATTAATTTTCTTTTTAAAAGATCAAACAATTCATCTTCTAGCCAAATAATGTATCATCCATTATATCAGCGTACAAATCCGCACTAATGAACATTAGCAGGACACTAATTATTCCGCCCCAATACGTTCGCGTGAGGACAATTTTGTTCGAACAAGACTCATGTAAAAAAAAAGTACTCTTGTACATTTACGTCTAGCCCTCTATTATGTTCAAAGATACTCGGTACGGGATAGTTGTAACTATATTACTGAGTAGAGGAGCTCGCAGCTACACCTCCATTATTTAAGGCTACTGCTCCGAACTCGTGGCACATAGCGTCATGTTATATAGCTTTCCTCGACAAATGACCTATCCAAAACAAAAAATATTATTCAAATCGAACCGTATTTCCTGATAGCGCGTTCAATCAAACAAACAAACAGTTCTTTAGCTATGCAAGGATGTTATACAGACTCTTTGTTAAAATAATTATTGTTCTAGTAGTATGTCTGTTGAATTGTCGGAAGAGCGGTGTTTACTAGATCGACTTAGTACTCCCGGTCATTATCACGGAGTGGCACACAGTTGTACTTTAGCCACTTAAAGGCATTAACTTATCCCTAGGCAGAGGTAGCCTATGAGGACATTTGAATTAAAAGTATCTTGTTGCATCCCATGCTTTCACTTTGGAGGATCTACTTGTAATAATTTTATTAATGAATACAAATTTTTAACACAAAATGAAATGGCGATAAAAAATCTTGTTGCATCCCATGCTTCCACTTTTGAGGATCGACTGTTGATAACTTGACTGGATATGAAGAAACAGCTATGACCTGACCTCCACAAGTAAGAAAATCACAAAAACCTTCCACAACAATGCATCATGCAAAATGCCTTCTCAAGTTTGTAAAGTTATTAGGTGATAAACCCTTCTATATGTTCTAAAATTAGTCGCAATATAAAAGCTAAAGAAACCTTTGTCTAGTATGAACGTGTAAGTAATGCCTAAGCTTATAGATGACGCCCTCTGCGATAAGCCTAACAATTCACGTATCAAGACTACAATCAAGGCTGAGGCCTAACGTGCTCTCAGTCTACGTCATGCTCAGATGTAATTACCCCAACGATGGACACATATGAAGGAAATGACCGCTGAAAGCGTTTCCTAACATAAATGGCGCGGCAAGCTTCGAAGTAAGAGCTACAATAATAACATAGTTTAGGAAGAGGCAGATTGTTTCGACGGCTTTGTAGCAACCTTAGATTAGGAACTAATTGGTAAGCGCGTTTGACAATCTGTTACTATTATAACACCAAGAAAAGATGCTCTAAAACTATTTTATGGTGACGGATGAAGGGTACAGAATGTAACTACCCTACCTCATTCCGTGGGTGTTATAAGAGGTGGCTAAGGAAAATACACGAAGCAAATGGTATCTTTGCGAAGATACGAAAAGCTGGACATCAAACCTTACATTAACCCATCTGGCCACCGTGGTATGCGTATGGTAGCCCAATTTCTCCTATTGATTTACAGTGTTCCTTTAAAGCTAACTAGAAGAGGCTTAAGTCCAGCAGTGGACTGTGGTAGGCTGTAGAGGCAGGCAGGACACTTCTTGTGATGAAAGAAAAATAACTTGTTTCATGTATCTTACGTAAAGTTTACTGTAAGTCCCCTGCAAAACCTTTACCAAGTCAATCGATACTAGTCTCAAAGTCAACTAACAAAAACAGAATACAAGGAAATGGCTACCGGCTTATACACACAAACTGGCATTCATAAAACTGTTACGTTTACCTTTCCGAAGCTTAAGTAAAACTAATCCTTTAGGTCCACAGACCCACACACACACAAGCGTACACATGTATACACACACGCACACAACAGACTGAACATTGAGAGGCCGTGTTTGCATAACTATCCAGGGAAGTAATCTCCACTAATATTAGTTTGTCAAAATATTACCCACGTATCAATGAAAAGAGTGGAAAAGGGCCTCCCTAAGTTCGCATAGAAAAACGTTCCGATATGAGAGATGGTACCGATTGTTGGCCCTTGGACCCGACTCAATACTTTTCAATTCGATATGAGATTGGCCCGAGATTTTCTTTTTCTACCCGGCCAGATACCTTTTTCCGAAAGATTAGAGTTTGATTAAGTAAATTTGGAGAATATTTTCGGAGTTATTCAGTCACAGGTTTAGCACTTGTAATGTATGCTTCGGATCCAGATTGGATAGTAAAATTTGATTTGATATTTCTTTGTGTATTTTTAGATACGGTTCATTATAATACCAAGGCAGGTAAAATATAGTTATGTGACAGGGTTCCATCATATTCTTATTAATGTAGTAATAGTGAGGCTTATGAATTGACCTGAGTCGGTAGGAGTAATATTTTGGGTATATTTGTCAAATAATTAAATTAATAAATGAATAGACAATGTTGACAGCACAGGTCTTACTCATCTCACGGAGAATTCAATTATATCCTTATTAATACATGTAATGAAAGCGGTGTTTATGAATTAAGAAGAGTCGGCAATAGGAATATTTTGGGTATGCTAGTCAGATAATTAAATTAATAAATGTACCTATAGACATAGTTGACAGCGCAGATCTCGGCAATAATCAGAATAAGTTTGAATTTTGCGATATCTATACAATTAAGTGACTCGAAAACACGGTTTACTTTAATAAAATAGAAGTAAATGATTCTTACTTTTAATTAAGCTAGTTAATTTATAAGAGCCAATGTTTTTTCAGTTATTTTCAGTATTTAGTCTGAAGAAAATTACATGTATTTTACAGTATAGTGATAAATACTAGTGATATCCCGGTCACATTCAAGACTTAAGTCTTGGAGCCTTTTTCTGCAAAAGACCGCTGTTTAACCTCAAAACCAAAAGATTAATCTTTTATGGTTTAAACCAGTGTCGAAATAAAAAGAGGCAAGTGACAATAATTAACAATACGCACATAACTTCAGTTTCAGTGGTGCGTGCAATTGGTTCGAATCCGAGAACCTCTGAATGTCAATATAATGATCTGACCCCTAAATTAAGTACTTGGCAAATGAACAGTAAAACCAAAATCATTGCATCAATTTCAATAATACAGAATATGTCCGATATAGTAGATATCGGAAATATTCTGTATTATTGAAATTGATGCAATGATTTTGTTTTTACTGTTCATTTGCCAAATGACTGCACATTTTTGGCAAATTAACAGCAAAATTATAATGCGACTTGTTATTACACGGCATGTTTCAATATCCGCTTTATCCATGGATTTGCTACTAGATTAGACTATACCTATTTGATGTAAACTCCACACGAAATCATCATTATCAGCCCTGTACATACACTGTCCCACTGCTGGGCATAACCCATACAAAATACATTGAGTTAAATGTACTATACAAAATATGTATAATATTGAAAACAGACAAAAGGTGTGTCTATTTTCAAACCAGTTTACTTAGATAACATTTTTGACTCCTACAATAAAGCATAATATTTTATATTTCAACACGCTGTTAGTAAACATAGATTGATAGACTTGACGAGCCAGTTATAAAAACTTATCAGCATGAAGTTCAGAAACCCGTGAAATTTACTCAGCTGTACAAACTATATTATAAGTGTTCATCAGCCAGGATATATAAATCTAATGTATAAAGGATTGTAAGAGGATTTAAACATAGCAAATTCTGTTTTCTGACTAGGACTAGATTGGATATTCGAGTTGGTGCAATAACTTCAGGAATTGTATACCCTGACAGAAATATTACTTTATCGCTTTCACTTATAAATTTAACTCTCCTTTATAAGGGATATCGCGACCTTGGATAAAACCAACATTATGTTCAACGAACACATTGTGCCAGGACCGGTTTATGTCGACGGATCGATGCTCGAAGTTGTTCAAGAGTATATCTACCTTGGGCAAGTAGTCCAGCTTGGTAGAAACAACTTCGAGAAAGAAATCGACCGCAGGATCCAGTTGGTTTGGGTAGCGTTAGGCAAGCTACGTCGAATTTTCTCTTCGCTCCTACCGCAATGCCTGTAGACCAAAGTCTTCAACCAATGCGTCCTAACTGTTATGACGCACGGTGCCGAGACGTGGACACTCACAGTGGGACTAGTCCACAAACTAAAAGTCACGCAGCGAGCTATAATTAGTTTTCCATCTGCGTAACAGCCAAGCGGGTCGTGAACTTAAAATAGAGTGGCAGGGAATGCCTAAAGTTCACAACCCACATCCCAAATACCTTGGCATTATTCTTGATAGGGCTCTCACCTACAGAAAGAACAAATGCAAATTATTGAAAAAGAAGGTCCTTACTCGCAACAACCTGCTCCGGCGCCTCATTACTGCTAAGTGGGGAGCTGCTCCGCAAGTAATGCGAACTTCTGCCCTAGCGCTAGCATTTTCAGCAGGCGAATACGGATGCCCTGTGTGGAGTCGATTCGCGCATGCAAGGTCAGTGGATACAGCACTTAACGAAACTTGCCGAGTCATCACTGGTTGCTTAAAACCAACCCCGGTGAAGCTGCTGTATCCGCTTGCTGGCATCGCACCTCCATATGTGCGTAGGGCCGTGGCGAGCTTGGCAGAGAGATCCAAAATGGACTGTGACCCACGAAACCCATTGCATGGTCACATCCCAGTGCAGACAAGACTGAAGAGCCGCCGCAGCTTTGTCAAAAGTGTCCATCCTTTGACGCAGGAGCCATCACAGGCGAAGTGCGACCTACGGCACAAAAAGACCTTCTTACCATCTCCTTTCGTGTCACCAGCCGAGAGGCCTCCACCTGGGCATGGCTTGCCATGGTCTGTTTGGAAGTCGTTGCATAGACTCCGAACCCAGGTCGGCCGCAGCAAAGAAAACATGTTTAGATGGGGACTCTAGGTCAGTACCGATTTGACTTGTTCGTGCGGAGCAAGACAAACGATGTCCCATCTTTCATCGTGCCCTGCGTGCCCGGAAACTTGCACGCAGGAGGAACTTATGACTGCCTCCGACCATGCAGTCAGTGTGGCTACTTTCTGGGCCTCAAAAATATAAGTGTTTGCCAGCGATACGCTAAGAAGAAGAAGACGAAACGAGCTATAGAACGGGCTATGCTTGGCACCTCTTTGAAGGATAAAATCCGAAACGAAGTTATCCGACAAAGAATCAAAATTACCGACATAGCTCACAGAATCAGTAAGCTCAAGTGGCAGTGGGCTGGCCATATCTGTGGAAGGACTGATGGCCGATGGAGCAAGCATGTCCTAGAGTGGAAACCACGCCTCGGCAAGCGTCAGGTAGGGCGGCCCACGGCTAGGTGGACCAACGACCTGAACAAGGTGGCTGGGACAGAGTGGATGCGGAAGGCTGAGGACCGTGTACTGAGGCACGTATTAGGAGAGGCCTATTTCCAGCAGTGGACTGCTATAGGCAGATTGATTGATTGATCGCGACCTAGTGATGCAAGTATGATGCTAGGTCTACATACTTGGAATTTGGTGGTATTTCTTCAAGATTTGGATCAGGCTAGATTCAATACTACCAGGCAACTTTAGCAATTAGTTTTCTATTGCTCCTCATGCTTCATCATCACCGTGGAAATATTGTTATGACTACCCTTCTCCTTACAATCCGACGTAAAAATATAGAATCACTAAGCAATTCTGTCCTCTGCAAAACTTCCTTCAACGACAACAATGAAACAGCCTCCAGATAAATGTCACCGCACATATATTTATATTCCTTAGTAACTAAACTAACAAACGAGCTAGCGCTGCGGACATCAATAAATACAAGCAGTACGAAACGGTCCAGTTTGTCAAGCTGGGTGAGAGAGCACTGTATGGGTAACATGTGTACCTATACTTGCTGTTGAGACGGAAAACCGGATCTTTCAGCAGATTTCTTTAAGAATATGACATGTCACTAACACTACTATTGTAAATGTGAAAGTATATGAGGATGAAAGCGTATTTGTTACAGTTAAATCTAAAAAATAAATTAAATTTAAAATGCGTTACGTAGTAACGCATTCTAAATTCTCTTTCGGGATGTATACCAAGTAACTTTGATTGGAGTAACCAATATCTCGGCACTGTTGCAAGCGCTATTTTCATGAATGTACTGCAAGTATTTTGTTGCAACTTCCCAGTAATATATAGCTTATAAGTCGGACTAGCATGTGGGCTAAATTTTGTTGAATATTATTGATGCAAAACTGACGCTTCGCGATGTCTGTCTGTTACGCTTTTACAATATAACCAATACATTAATTTTTTTGTGGTATGATGGTATTTGGTAAGCTAAAATGTGACGACTAAAACTATCGTGTGGTTCTGTATGACAGCTTATAATGAGATAACAGTAACAATTAAAATTACTGTGTTAATGTGAAAATCATATCTGAAACAGATTTTGGTCCTCCGTGGCAGGATACTTTTTCAAATTTGGCCCTCTACAGTATCATATAGATAAAACCGCAGCTCAAGAATTGCAGGGGCAATTTGGTAGGATTAATTTAATACAACTAGAAATAAAAATAAAACGTAAAATCAGCATCAAGAACTTTTGCATTATTAAGAACAGCAGTCAAACAAGTAAAAATATTTTTTGTATCCAAACTTTTTTGACTGACTCTAGAGGATAGCGTTTACGTCTGCTGATTGGAGGTCTCAGGGTGGAGTCCCTGATCGAGCAAAAGTGTTACTGAGTTTTGCCGAATTCACAGCAGCAATACGGAGAATGGCAATATCCCAGAAAGGCAATAAGCTCGCCTCATTATTAGGTGGCACCTAAAATTCATAGCATGAAGAAATGTGGGTGGTATATTACACCTCTGCCTAACCCCTTGTGGGTACAGGCGTGACTTTACACAAACTTTTCACTTATTTTGTAACACGAATGTCAGTCTAATGTCGTTCCAAAATATTCTTCCGATAGCAGGTATTTTCATTAATCTGGTTTCATGAATGTAGTTTGCAAGCGGTCGAGCTGGGAAGTAGCCGTCTGGAAATTGCTTGTTACGTTTTAATGAGCAAAAATGTCATTTAATGTCAAATTTTTATTCCAATAATTATGTGTTAATATTTTAAAATAATATATAGGTCATTTTAAATAATGTTGCACCTTTAAGCATGACATTACACCACCGCGCTATGCGTTCAAACTAAGAAAAATATTTTGTAAGTAAAGCCATATTGCTCTCTTTACAACAGACTTGTGCTTTATAACTTGTATAGTTTTATTTCATTTCGTGCTTCATTTAATTGTGTAAACACTGATCTCAAACTGTTTTAGAACGCCCTTAGTGCTAAGCTTAAAAATCTTTCTAGCAACATGGTATTATGTTTGTCGTATGATCCTTCTACCAACAGATACCATCTGCACAAGAGTATTATCGCGGTAGAGCTATATTACTTACTATCTGCACAGAACAACTAGTAAACTATAATAAAATATAGACATAACAGAGCAGGACTGATATCAATAGGTCTAGCAACACATCTGCTGAAAGTACGACGCCGATACGGCGGCGTTTCGCCGAACCGTTAATCGAACGTCACATCATGGAGCGTTACGCGATCGAAAGAAGTCGCTGTCTTAATGCTGACTGTTCGGCGCGTTTAGTGTGTCATGCCAACCGAATACTACGACCGATAATACAGTCGCTGAAGTATCGACGCTGGACTTGCAGCAGACGTGTTGCTACACTAAGATTACCTTAGAACCGAGCTAACTAGACGTATTCGTACACCGCTACCGTAAGCCTGTTTCCGAGAATATCGGCAACATGTAACTATGTATACAAAGACCTAAGAGTATTATCTCACGAGAGCAGTATAACGATCTATCGACACAACAAATAAAATATACTATGCTAGACTTTGGCCCCGGTTCCGTTTAGTCGAGTATATGCACGCTTCAATATGGTTAATACACATTGAAATATCGGTCGATAGATGTTCAAGTATTAACCAAAAGTGACCACGTGGTTTCTTGATTTTTTTTTTGTTTATTCATATAAACTATTCTTTAGTTGTGTATATGCGGAATGCGGATCTACATACAATTTCATATATCTTTACCGTAAAACTAAATAGTAGTTCGATAAAAAATTGCATATATGCGGTAGGCTTTAGAAGAGTATCTGCGAAATACATCATGGAACATGCTAAATTTCAGCACCTTGCGCTTTGTAACTTAGACTTTGCGTTGTCTGTCCGTTAGCCACTTAGTGATATATGGGTATGTATTGGTATCGTAGTTAGTACTGGGTACACGATTACCGTGGTTAGAACCAACCTAACTAGACGTATTATTGTATCGCTAACGTCAGCCTGTTTCCAAGAATATTGGCAACAAGTAACTATGCATGCTATCCGATATATAGGATGCTATGTATTTGTTTTGGTTATCGGATTATGCTTTGTACGCTAGTATGCTTGGAAATGAATTTACGTTTATTTAAAGGACCTGTATAGCAGTGAATACTACGAGCGTTTATAAAAATGAATAATGTTTGTAGGTAAAATGTCGAACGGTGATAGTTTAGTTCTTGACATTGAAAGACATTGTTGCGGTGGCAGCAAATTGGAAATAAACGATATTGGAGTAAAGAAGTTGAAAAAACCAAGTGGGGGTTCAGCAGACTTTTGGTTGAAATTATGATCTAAATTTTTTAAAATGCAAATATCAGCAACCTGCTTGTAATCATATTGCAAAACAATTCTTCTACCAATTTGAAAAATAAATATTTTAAAAAATCATCGTTAATTGGACAAAATGACTTATTTTTACTGAAAGAATATATAAAATTGAATTCTTTGGTTGATTTTATGATTAAAAAAACATGTCTCTTTTAGTGACTTTGTCATTTTAATTTGGTAAAAGCAAGTAAAGAAATAATCTAATATTGTTACGTTATTTCCGTATTAAAAGTTTCAGCATTTCCTTAAATATACCTACATATCAAAATCCTTTCTAACCTCGCAGAGCATGTTAAGAAGTTGTTCAGTTTTATGACAATCTTTCTCGGCAGTAAAATGTTTGACAATAGTTTCAGACAAAGAAGATTGGTCTAATAAAATGTTTCGAAGATTCTATGTGACTATTTAGTGCCAACTCTTTTCCTCCTAAGCTTATATTGTATTGAATAGTCTGCAACTATCTAGTCATTATTTATAATTTGGCATAATATGATGAAGTAATCCGGGGAAATGAAGCTTACAAAATGACAAGTAATAATAAAATGCACAAACCTATTTGCCACTGAGAAGGACTGGACCCTAGTACAACACGCTGGTCAATTCGGTGTGAGCAGACTTCACATGCCTTTACAAAACATTACGGAGAACTGGAGGCATGCAAACTTCTTTCTTTTATTTCGCGGTTTAGAAAGCGATAATTAACTATATAATATGCACAATACTTCAAATAATTAGTGATATATGGCGTGTGATTGAACGTAGACCCTCTGCGTAGCAGCATTTTAGTCTCTCGACTAAGCATTTTTCCTGGTTTACATCACACTTAATCTATATCACACAGCCAGGGCAAATATGATTCTGGAAGATAGGCCGATGCCGACGGTATCCGTTCACAATATAAGTCCGTTATAATAAAATGGCGCTGATACACCTGGGCGATCACTTTTAACAGAACTGCGACCAGTTGCCGACATTTTCCAACTTGATTAACTATCAACTTTATTTCGTATTCAACTACAAAGTTAAGATGTTTACTAATTACTTTTAGTTCTTGTAATGTTTAAGTAGCTATTAAATCTTTTCCTTATTTTCCAGGAATAATTTTCTTGTCGTGATTTTATACATATTCTATATTCTACCACATACACACATCACCATCTAGTCCCAAACTAAGCAGAGCTTGTACTATGGGTACTAGATAACGGATAAACATACTTATATACTTTATTTTTTGTAAATACATACATATTATACATAGAAACACCCAGATCAAGACAAACATCCATGTCCATGCACACAAATGTTTGACTTGAGCGGGAATCGAACCCGCGACCTTCGGCGTAGCAGTCGCTTACACTCCCGCTGCGTCAACTGGTCGTCAAATCGGTCGATTTGAAATCTAATAAACTACTACTATAAGTAAAGTGTTTCATAACTAATGCTTTCTGATAATTTGGCTGATTAAAGTTCCACCGGTCTTTGTAAAACAAAGGCGTAGTTAAGTGATTGTAAAAATAATAATTTCTGTCAATAATTATATAATTCACTTTAAAATATTTACAGAAACGAAAATGTAATTACCTGGAAGAAGCCGAAATCCACGTTTTCAATAACATGAGGCCGAAACATAGCGGCAAACTATATTACGATGACGTACCTGTAACAAATTACATCACTATTAGATCAATTGTAAATAACAATACCTAGTAAAGATCATTGTAACTTGATGAAATTGTGATATGGGTTGCTAAAAAAATTGTTTTTTCCTTAAATTATTTATTAATGTAATTAATGTAGCTATACGCTACCTTAAAAGATAATATTCGTTGTATAAGCAAAGTAGCTTGTTTAAAAAATCATCATTATCATCATTTGTCATCATTATATAGCCGATAGACGTCCACTGCTGGACATAGGCTCTCTCCAAGGTTCTCCACATAGATCGATCTTGAGCCATCTGCATCCATCCGCTCTTCCAATACAACGTCATTATTAAATCTAATACTAATATATAAAGCTGAAGAGTTTGATTGTTTGTTTAATTGAACACTGAATCTCAGTAACTACTGGTCCAGTTTGAAAAAAAATTTCAGTGTTAGATAGCCCATTTATCGAAGAAGGCTGTAGGCTATATAACATCACGCTGTGAGCCACGGGAACGGAACAGTACCCTCAAATAACGCGGGTGTAGCCGCGGGCTCATCTACTATACAATATTTAAAAGGAGAAAATATACGGGATCAGTTAGACAAAAAAACATATTCATACCCATTAGCAATAAAATTTGATGCGCAATAAAAGCAGGCTCTTATTTACGATCCACTAAACTTACAAAACAATATGGATATTAATATCAACAAATTAATCGGACTCCTTTTACAATCGTATTCAAACCCTTTTGGGTTATAACAGGGCTAATAAGGGTAAGTGTTCGCTAGGGTAAAGCTTCTTTATAGGGAATATCAATATAAAATACACATATAATTTTGCCAGAAAAAGAATACAGCAAAATTGTATTGACAAAAACATATAATTGATATTTTTTACTATGTTTCTTCAATATTAAGTTACATTTGTCTTGAAACACAAAGTAGATTGCATATTTATATGATTCACCTAGTACACTTGTTTTTAAGCAAAATTCGCCACATCACTCTCAACAGTGACTTTAGTCACCAAGTTTCGATACTGTATTGAAAATCGGTTTTATTTAATTTTGAATGGCTGTATCTGATTTACGGCAAAAAGTTTAATATTGTTATTACCTTTTTCGACTTCAAAGTACGTTAGGTGTATATAAGTGGTCCGAGAAAGGATCCCTGAAGCACAGTCATAATTACATGTTGCCATTATGACCCAGGCTAACAACCTTTAAATTTTCATACGGAATAAAGCTAAAGCTGCTGCTCTAAAATTCTCGTATGATTTTCTGGTGAGTGCCTGTAAATTAATATGCTTAGACAACAGTTTTAAAATTCCCACTGTATCAAACGCACAAGTTAAGTTGAATCGATATGAAATAGACAAGACCGTTCGCCTATTTTATTTGCTAGAAGGTAGCCTATAAAATACGTAAATATGTTTATTTTGAATCTCTTTGACGACGTTTTTACGGAAGGTTACTTGTGACAAAGACTTATTACAGGCAATCCGTGAGTGTAGCAGAGCGAGTTATATTCGTACATCTTACAAATAATTTGTAATTCTGGGTCTATGTTGCAAACTAACAAATATTATCACGACAAAACTTATAATTATCATCATCATATCAGCCAAACGACGTCCACTGCTGGACATAGGCCTCCCCCAAGGTTCTCCACACAGACCGGTCTTGAGCCGCCCGCATCCAACCGCCTCCCGCGATCTTGACTAGATCGTCGGTCCATCTTGCGGGGGGTCTACCTCTGCTGCGTCGTCCGGTACGTGGCCGCCACTCCAGAACCTTTTTGCCCCAACGGCCATCGGTAACTTCGAGCTATGTGCCCTGCCCACTGCTACTTCAGCTTGGCTATCCGGAGAGCTATGTCGGCGACTTTGGTTCCACTGCGGATCTCCTCATTTCTGATTCGATCTCGCAGTGAAACTCGCAGTGAATCGGTGAACGTATTTGCTTCTTCGTATGACTAGCTGTCTCTCTACGGCTTACGAAGAGCAAAGGAAGTTCGATAGAAACGGTGGCAACGGTATTATTATTGTGTTTTTGGCATCGTTCAGATTATATGTACTTTATCGTTACATTGTTCTAAAAATAAAGTCTCATAGTTTGAAGTTATAAAGTTCCAGTTCGAATTTACTCACTACAGTGTTTTGCTTAGTTTGTGTTAATAAATAAACCTACATACAATATTATATATATATAATATTCTATGTCTATATTATATATTATTCATAAAATACTTATAATACATATGTGTTATTTATATCGATAGATAGTGCCTCCAACATCCACCTTAAACACTGCTAAGGACGGGCTAGCGCGAATGTGATGCGGCGGCAAAGCATTCCACAGGCGGACAGCATAGACGGAGAAAGAATGGTCGTACACAGTAGAGCTATGAGGAGGTGTGCGTAAGAGAAGAGAGGTGGCTAAACGACAGGGCTTATCCCGCGGAATAAAAAATTCCAACCGGTCACAAAGGTATGAAGGTGAAGTAGTAGGATTGTGAAGAATAGTGTAAAGAAGAGAAAGAATGTGAGAATCCCGGCGCCGGCGAATGGGCAACCACTTCAACCTAGCTCGAAATTCTGATACATGATCGTACTTTCGAAGGCCAAATATGAAGCGGATACACAGATTCTGCAGGCGCTCGAGTTTGTTTAAAAGTTCCTCCTTTATATTAAAAAAGGCAACATCTGCATACTAATTTAAAATTAACTGTTGCAAGCGCCATGTTCACGGATGTACTTACGTAATATGAAATACCCTTGAGGTCATGTGGAAGACCTGATTTACTTTTAATTTAATATTTAGTATTCTTTTAGAATTTAGATATAGATAGAACGAAAGGCGACTGTAAATTAAAATTCAACTAATATATTGACGTTCTTTGTATACAAAAATATTTCGTGCATATTTACTTTAAAATAAATAAGGGCGGTATAGCTGGGAACTTGATTAATTCTAAAGCTAAGGACACAAAGAACAATCAGACACGAAACAACAATTTGTGTATCACATAAAGTAACCCTCAACACTTAGCGCAGTATTGGGCGGTAAAACGACTAGTACGCCATTCTTACAATACACCATCCACAAAGTACGCCATCCATACAGTACGCCACCCATACAGTACGCAATCCATACAGTACACCATCCATACAGTACGCCACCCATACAGTACGCCACCCATACAGTACGCCATCCATACAGCACGCCATCCATACAGTACGCCATCTATACAGTATGCAACCCATACAGTACGGCAACTATGCAGCGTATAACCGAACATTATGACACCACAAAACTAATCGCGTTGAGCCAGTTTCACAGTTATTACATCGGTAAACTATGCTCTCTTCTAATCACATATAGTGTGGGTTTAACCTTCCCTGATATTTTAGTGAGGTCGGGCGTGTTACTCGCCAAATATAACTTTGTGTGACAATAGTAAACAGATGTTATGTAGCTGTACGCGTATTCAATAGCATCGGTCTTTGTATGTCCGTGGTATTGAATTATATAGAACCACGGGAAGCAATTGGTAATCCAATAGGTTATGCATATATCGGCCACCAATAATGAGAGCTTGAGACTTTGTAGGATTAACAAGGAGTCCAAATGACTCAGCCCACATATGAATACGTTCTAGATCATTATTGATAGCATCGATGGCTTCAGAAACATCCTGAACCTTAAAATGTCGAAATAGCTGCAGATCGTCTGCGTAAAGATGATAATGTGAAGATATAACTTTAGTGATAGCGTTTATAAAAACGGAGAAGAGTAAAGAAGATAACACGCCGCCTTGAGGATCACCCGCAGCCAGAACACACCACTCAGAGTATAACTCTTCGGAGCGCACAGACTGTGAGCGTCCCTGAAGATAAGATTTGAACCAACCAATTGCAGAAGCTGAGACATTAAGTGAGGATAGGATACCAAGGAGTTCGTCAAGATCAACGGACTTAAAGGCACTGCTAAAATCCAAGAGTACCAGTATTGTCAGTTGCTTATTTTCCATGGGCAGTCTTATGTCATCAGTAATTTTAACAAGTGCTGTTACAGTACTATGGCCTGGTCGGAAGCCGGACTGATATGAACTTAATAGGCTATTGGAGTACAAATAATTAGCCAGTTGTTTTTGAACATTAGTCTCAAGAATTTTGGACAGGACTGGAAGTATTGAAATTGGACGGAAATGGGAAAAGGAAGTAGGATTTGGAATTTTGGCTAAAGGTAATATGTGTGCCTTTTTCCACAGTGCGGGAAAGGTGTTAGAGAATAGGGAGAAGTTTATTATGTGAGTGACCACGGGCACTATTTGGCTGAGAATGGGCACAAACATTTTAATTTGAAGACCATCTTCACCAGCTGCTTTAGTGGTTATGGATAGGAAGGATTTTTTAACGTCCGCTTCCACAAGTAGCTGAAAACAGAATGCAGTATTTAATGGCAGAGAAAGATTGGAGAGATAATTTTATGTTGTAGTCTTGGTGCTACTATGAAGAGTAATTGGTGGCCTGGAAAAATGAGCATTGAGTATGTTCAAGTCCATACTCGTGCAGCTGCTCTGCGATGTTTTTCCAATGCCTAGCGGCTTGAAAAATTGCCATACTTGTGAGGTGTAAAGATCTTGTATTGAATTGTGTATGTGGCGTCTTTTTGTCCACGATTTCGGAGTTTCTTATATGAATTCCAATGCTCCTCAGTGGGAAACTTCTTATATTGCCGTTTAGTTTTGTCCCGTTTTGCCATTAGTTTTTTTAATACCAGAAGATAGCCACGGTGCCGGCAAGTGTTTGACCCTTACCTTCTTGAGCGGAGCGTGTGTATTATACAAGTCAAGATACCATATCATCTATATTATTAGACTTATAAATGTAGGTCCAATCTATAGTGTTTGCATCCATCTTCTTATCTTCTATCCATCTTCCATCTTATAAGCTAGTCCTTGAGTAGACAATACCTATCAACTCAAGGATGATATACGCAGCCAAAAGCTTCAGTCTCTTGTCTCCTCTATTAATTTGAAGATTCTTCCTCTTCATGCTACTCATAAGGCTCCTCATTGCAATCCTTCTCTTCTAGATTTAATTCTTGTTACTGACCGTAACAAAGTAGCAACGCATGGACAACTTTCCGCGTCTTTTTCTTATCACGATCTCATATACCTTTCTTATAAAGTTCGTCCTCCAAAACGCAAGGCATCTCACACTTCGTTCTTATAAGAACATTGATTTGAAGCGTTTGAAGATGGATGCAAACACTATAGATTGGACCTACATTTATAAGTCTAATAATATAGATGATATGGTATCTTGACTTGTATAATACACACGCTCCGCTCAAGAAGGTAAGGGTCAAACACTTGCCGGCACCGTGGCTATCTTCTGGTATTAAAAAAACTAATGGCAAAACGGGACAAAACTAAACGGCAATATAAGAAGTTTCCCACTGAGGAGCATTGGAATTCATATAAGAAACTCCGAAATCGTGGACAAAAAGACGCCACATACACAATTCAATACAAGATCTTTACACCTCACAAGTATGGCAATTTTTCAAGCCGCTAGGCATTGGAAAAACATCGCAGAGCAGCTGCACGAGTATGGACTTGAACATACTCAATGCTCATTTTTCCAGGCCACCAATTACTCTTCATAGTAGCACCAAGACTACAACATAAAATTATCTCTCCAATCTTTCTCTGCCATTAAATACTGCATTCTGTTTTCAGCTACTTGTGGAAGCGGACGTTAAAAAATCCTTCCTATCCATAACCACTAAAGCAGCTGGTGAAGATGGTCTTCAAATTAAAATGTTTGTGCCCATTCTCAGCCAAATAGTGCCCGTGGTCACTCACATAATAAACTTCTCCCTATTCTCTAACACCTTTCCCGCACTGTGGAAAAAGGCACACATATTACCTTTAGCCAAAATTCCAAATCCTACTTCCTTTTCCCATTTCCGTCCAATTTCAATACTTCCAGTCCTGTCCAAAATTCTTGAGACTAATGTTCAAAAACAACTGGCTAATTATTTGTACTCCAATAGCCTATTAAGTTCATATCAGTCCGGCTTCCGACCAGGCCATAGTACTGTAACAGCACTTGTTAAAATTACTGATGACATAAGACTGCCCATGGAAAATAAGCAACTGACAATACTGGTACTCTTGGATTTTAGCAGTGCCTTTAATTCCGTTGATCTTGACGAACTCCTTGGTATCCTATCCTCACTTAATGTCTCAGCTTCTGCAATTGGTTGGTTCAAATCTTATCTTCAGGGACGCTCACAGTCTGTGCGCTCCGAAGAGTTATACTCTGAGTGGTGTGTTCTGGCTGCGGGTGATCCTCAAGGCGGCGTGTTATCTTCTTTACTCTTCTCCGTTTTTATAAACGCTATCACTAAAGTTATATCTTCACATTATCATCTTTACGCAGACGATCTGCAGCTATTTCGACATTTTAAGGTTCAGGATGTTTCTGAAGCCATCGATGCTATCAATAATGATCTAGAACGTATTCATATGTGGGCTGAGTCATTTGGACTCCTTGTTAATCCTACAAAGTCTCAAGCTCTCATTATTGGTGGCCGATATATGCATAACCTATTGGATTACCAATTGCTTCCCGTGGTTCTATATAATTCAATACCACGGACATACAAAGACCGATGCTATTGAATACGCGTACAGCTACATAACATCTGTTTACTATTGTCACACAAAGTTATATTTGGCGAGTAACACGCCCGACCTCACTAAAATATCAGGGAAGGTTAAACCCACACTATATGTGATTAGAAGAGAGCATAGTTTACCGATGTAATAACTGTGAAACTGGCTCAACGCGATTAGTTTTGTGGTGTCATAATGTTCGGTTATACGCTGCATAGTTGCCGTACTGTATGGGTTGCATACTGTATAGATGGCGTACTGTATGGATGGCGTGCTGTATGGATGGCGTACTGTATGGGTGGCGTACTGTATGGGTGGCGTACTGTATGGATGGTGTACTGTATGTATTGCGTACTGTATGGGTGGCGTACTGTATGGATGGCGTACTTTGTGGATGGTGTATTGTAAGAATGGCGTACTAGTCGTTTTACCGCCCAATACTGCGCTAAGTGTTGAGGGTTACTTTATGTGATACACAAATTGTTGTTTCGTGTCTGATTGTTCTTTGTGTCCTTAGCTTTAGAATTAATCAAGTTCCCAGCTATACCGCCCTTATTTATTTTAAAGTAAATATGCACGAAATATCTTTGTATACAAAGAACGTCAATATATTAGTTGAATTTTAATTTACAGTCGCCTTTCGTTCTATCTATATCTAAATTCTAAAAGAATACTAAATATTAAATTAAAAGTAAATCAGGTCTTCCACATGACCTCAAGGGTATTTCATATTACGTAAGTACATCCGTGAACATGGCGCTTGCAACAGTTAATTTTAAATTAGTATGCAGATGTTGCCTTTTTTAATATAAAGGAGGAACTTTTAAACAAACTCGAGCGCCTGCAGAATCTGTGTATCCGCTTCATATTTGGCCTTCGAAAGTACGATCATGTATCAGAATTTCGAGCTAGGTTGAAGTGGTTGCCCATTCGCCGGCGCCGGGATTCTCACATTCTTTCTCTTCTTTACACTATTCTTCACAATCCTACTACTTCACCTTCATACCTTTGTGACCGGTTGGAATTTTTTATTCCGCGGGATAAGCCCTGTCGTTTAGCCACCTCTCTTCTCTTACGCACACCTCCTCATAGCTCTACTGTGTACGACCATTCTTTCTCCGTCTATGCTGTCCGCCTGTGGAATGCTTTGCCGCCGCATCACATTCGCGCTAGCCCGTCCTTAGCAGTGTTTAAGGTGGATGTTGGAGGCACTATCTATCGATATAAATAACACATATGTATTATAAGTATTTTATGAATAATATATAATATAGACATAGAATATTATATATATATAATATTGTATGTAGGTTTATTTATTAACACAAACTAAGCAAAACACTGTAGTGAGTAAATTCGAACTGGAACTTTATAACTTCAAACTATGAGACTTTATTTTTAGAACAATGTAACGATAAAGTACATATAATCTGAACGATGCCAAAAACACAATAATAATACCGTTGCCACCGTTTCTATCGAACTTCCTTTGCTCTTCGTAAGCCGTAGAGAGACAGCTAGTCATACGAAGAAGCAAATACGTTCACCGATTCTGCCAGCCATCTCCCTATGATGCCTGGGCCGTAATGAGGGACGACAGGGTGCGCTATCCAACACTGAGCGGTATCCACCCACCACAATTATTTTTACTCGTTTCATGTATTTTTTGTTTTATTTTTTGTGTACAATAAAGAATTAAAGAAAGACGTTCATATCTTCAAGGATAGGACTAGTATAACGATATGCAGTCTCCTTCTTTTGCAATACTTTAGAAAGATACAAAGATCACGATCACCAGTAATTGGTATCTTTTTAACTTACTTAGCAATCATTCGATAGCTTTCTATGAGCTAAATCCATGTTTCTGTACCTGTGATATTGCTCTCATAAAGAAATTAAATGCGTATATATTATAATCATTACATTTTAAAATCATCATCATAACGCAGTTGAGATGCGGTCACTTCGTGGTATGTGTGGGGTGAGACTGATAAATAGAGTAATACGAGAGCGATGTGGTCCGAAAGAAGATGTTGGTACGAGAATTGAGAAAGGACTGCGAAATTGTTTGGACACGTGGAGCAAATGAGTGAAGAAAGAGTGCACATCAAATATCTGAGGCAAACGTGTGTGGGCAATTCGGTCGCGGCAGACCTCGTCGGATATTCGTCGACCAAATTGGTGACGTTTTGAAAAACGGAAAGGTCCGAAGCACGGACGAAGGCGTGAGTAGGTATATGTACGTTTGTGTCATTTTTGCGTTAGGTTTATGTGTTTATTAATTTTAAACGCTACCGTAACATAAATCCTGGTTTTGACAATATCGCTTCCTATCGAGTAAGGCTTCTTTTGATAAAATTATTATTATTATTTATATTGACGATACCTTTGGATCCGAGACGACGAAATATAAAGGCTTTATTGACAGTCGACGGGATTACAATCGACCCTTTGAAGGGCGACGACAATGAGGCCACATTTAGATAGACTCATCAACGGAATATTAAACTCAAAAGTCATGTAGCGGAAAAAGACGAGTATAAAAATATTAATAGTTGGAAATATTTTAATATTACGGTTCAAGATAGTTTCTATAGCAAAGTTGTGGGTGAATATGAAGGAATTATACCTTTTTGAAATCAGAAGTGGTACAGTACAACACCTTCCACACATATTATAGTCCGAAACGAAATACGTAGGTATACGAAGTCCTTACACATGTGACTATTGAAAAGATTTGAACAGAATTGTCTGAAAATAAGCAAAAGTTGCCAATTGTAATTAAACTACTGTCATTGGATAGGAAAAGAATAATTGTATTTACCAAGGCTGTGTACTTCAATATAAACTAGATTTCCTAACAAGAAACTTTTCTATTTCATTGATGAGGGTAATCAATTTCCCTACACGTAGAAATCCTAGCAGAAGCAAATTCTAGAATAGTGCCGAGATTTTTACACCCACCCTAGGAGATGAGTTGTTTATACAACTCGTGTGAATTTTACAACCCAGTATCAAAACAAGTTTTTATGGATCACTCGAAGTTGTATGTACAATACATAGCACGATAGATACAGAGGTTTTGGCAGCTCACTGTGGGAGGATTATATATATTATTTATTTATAGGCACATGCCTGTATCCCCGAAGGCGTAGGCAGAGGTGTAAAACTAGACTCACATTTGGTCATGAATTTATAAGTCCCCAGTAATAGAGGGTGAGCCTACTGCCGTTATCGGGCACTTGTCTGACTCCGTGCTTGCTACTGACACTTTTGTCCGACCCGGGAATCGAACCCGTGACCGGATCAGCAGACGCATACCCTATGCAGATTCATGTCACCACGGAGGCTGTCATCGAGAGGTATTTATTCTACTATAAGAAGTCACTAACACATCGAAACAAAACCTTAAATTACTGAAACGACGGGGATTTAAAACAAAACTATAATTTAAAACCCAAAACCGCACATTTAAATAAGAAACAAGCATAAAGTCTAGACGTAATAAGTACTATAAAACTGTCAGAAATAATTTACAAGTGCTTTCGGTAAATATTATTCAGTATTAATAATGACCGTCGTGACGGTGTACCAGAATGTTCAGCCATTTTTTTGCTCTAAATCCACTTGTTTTTACGTTGGCAGCCGTTTAAATTACAGCTATCTATAATTCCCAATAAAGGTGTGACTTTAGTGAAGCAAAGATGAACGGAGTAGAGATGGATTACGCAATATTAAAAAAATCATTTTAATACTGATTCTTTTATCTTCTCTCTTATTAATATTACAAACGCGAAAGTTTGATCATGACTCAGCTAACGTAGTGTAGGGCGTCCTGTAACCAGGTGGGGTGATGATATTCGTAGGGCAGCGAACGAGAAGCGGAGGAAAGCTGAAGAGCTCAATGCCATGCCATAGGACAGACCCATGACCAGCAGTGAACTTATACAGTCTGATGAAAGTTTGTGAGGTTAGATGGATGTATGGATGCTTGTAAATTTGCTCTGTGATGCGAAAACTACTGAGCGAATTTTGATGAATTTTTGCGTTGAGTTTTGAGCACCGCTGGACTAGTAAACAAGATTAGTAAATAATACGTGCTAGAAAATATAAATAATATTTCACTTTGTGTGGTTACATTTAAAATCCGAGGCGTTTAAGCAACCAACACATCTCCACTCTATTCAAGTCATCTCTAGTTTGGTAAAACAATACCTTTACTATTGTATGTTCTTTTGCATTATCTTGCAGAATACTTATCGCTTTGGATCGGCATAACGATAGTTTCAAAGATAACTAACAAATTAGCCAATTATATTTCTTACTATAAATTTGAGTACTTTAAGGAAATAAATAAAGCAGCGATAAGTGAAGAGACTGATGGACGGAATAACTAGTGCCGGTTTGTTAAATTCTGAATATATTATATTCTTGCGTTACTGACTGACTGACAGACACATACTGCGTCGAGTGTTGTGGGTTCGATTTCCACACGAGACCACACTTTGGGTGATTCATAAATTGTTGTTTTGAGTCTGCGTGTTCATTGTGACTGTTGGTTGTATGTTTGTGAAGTTTCCGCGACACAGGATTTATTCATAGTGCGGGAGTATTGTTGTTTTGTTTAAAAAAGGAAAAAAAAAAATTAAATAGTTTGTCTTTCTTAAGAGAACTGATTTCTAAACTGCTCAGACAAAGCTAGCACAAAATCATAAACTTATTGTATTCCAAACAAATTGATACTAAATCCACAAAAATCACTCAGCGCGTAGCCTTAAGTGAAGACATTATAATTAAATTATATTCGAAACTTATTAAGCGGTCGTAACTACGGTACATTATGATATAAATCGGATAACGCCTCCACGGGTAATACCGAACATTAACGAAGAAATATGACTTAGTTTGAATATAGTAAGTCATCGTTTGCACTTGGCGTAGTGTTTGTGGCGTATTATATCTAACTTAGAAGTTTATCTAACAGGTCTTAATAGGACTTTAAACTTTTGTGGTCAATTACTCTGATTTTAAATTGTATTTCGGGATATATACCAATTAAGTGTATTTATATACATATCCACAGACGAACCAAAGTCACCGACATAGCTCTCCAAATAGTCAGACTGAAGTGGCAGTGGGCAGGGTACATAGCCAGAAGAACCGATGGCCGTTGGAGCAGAAAGGTTCTGGAGTGGCGGCCACGCACAGGACGTCGTAGCAGAGGTAGGCCTCCCGCAAGGTGGACTGACGATCTTGTTGGGGTCGCGGGCAGCGGATGGGTGCGGGTGGCTCAGGATCAGTCTATGTGGAGAGCCTTGGGGAGGCCTATGTCCAGAAGTAGACGTATTTCGGCTGATATGATGATGATACATATCCCGTTCATGGTATATATTTAAAATCAGGTCTTAATAGGTTAACTATGGTATTTTAAATACATAATTATTATTATACATCTTTATTCAACGATGTTTCGATAAGCTCACGATCAAATTCAAATTCAAATTCATTTTATTCACAAGGAATGTGGTTACAGAATGGTGGTAGGGTAATAACAATATCCTCACATTCTACCATAACAATGGTGTGTGAATAGGTCAGTCTTAATAAATACAGGGTTAAATTATATCATTATAAGTTAATTATTCTATATCAATTCTATAATAAAGTTAATGATTAGTAATAATTGATAGCAATTAAGTGTAAGTCCTATATGAATGTCAAAATATGGAATAAAATGTCGTTTGAATTAGATTAATAGATATACATTGTAATTTGAATAATATTATGTCATTGCATTATTTCTCTATATGTCATAAATTCTTTTAAGTTGTAGAAACATTTTTCTGCAAGCCGCGCTGTGATTCTTTTTTTTTAACCTGATAATAGGTAGTTCTTTGAATTTGTCTGGTAACTTATTATAAACCTCTATAGCTTTAACATATATTTTTTTTTCATAGATGTCTAGTCTACACATTGGGCGAAGAAGTTTAAATTTTGTTCCTAAAATTTCTACCAGGTATTTCTGAAAATTTATTGAAATACTGTGGATGCAGTTTCACAAAAACACACAATACTCTTATGTACATGCAAACCAGTGGAAGAATATTGAACTTTTTGAATAGCGGCTTGCAACTGTCTGTAAACCAGGCACCACAGATCGCTCTTACGCATTTCTTCTGCACTCGAAATGCTTTTTCTATTTCAATCAATAAATAAATAGATCGCTGTTAGACAGAATTATAGAGTCTGTCCATGATCTCGACCGATGTAACCTATGGTTTTCAAGTATACCTGCGTTTGTCTTAGGATAGATAATATATTTCTATACTAGTAAATGTATTCAATCCCAAAAAATATTTTTCACCATTCCTTAGTCTGGCTAATTGATTGAATGTAGTAGTTTTGCAGACTTGATGGCACTGTGTTGTCAAAGCAAGTATAGATTTACTCATACGACAAACGTTGTCGGGACATTCACTCATAAAGTGTTATTGTCTGTGAATATTGGTGGATAACCTATAGCTGCCAATTTTTATTTATGGCTTATTGTTCGTCATTTATAGCGTGTCCATTTATATTGAGGCAAGAACACTCGAGGAAAATATTATCTACTTTTGCTCCGCAAAGTACAATGCCCACTGTCCATACATACGATGACCTGTCAAACTTTTTGTTAATAATATGATGTATTTTATTGTCTGATTGATACTTGTTTTATTATCACGTAATTTGGTAATCAGGAAAAATGTTATAATGAAAACAATTTTTTGAGGTTATGTTTTACTATAAAACTATCTATAGGTACAAACGGCTACATATCAAGTTAAACAAATCCAATATAAACTGATCTGTCACTAATGGCATAGTTTATACAACGTCAGATCGGATTAAAATAGTTTGTTTAATTTTATGTATAACCATGTGTACATAATATAAAGACGCAAACAACCAAGTGTATAAGTATTTTTGTAACCAAAGGTAGCATGCTCGTGCAGGGCTCTTACAAGCGACTCGTTCTACAATAACTTGACCAGAGTGCTTGACTGTGGCTTTAACCTCGTCGTTCTGCTGGGTAGGGGTCTCCCCTACCCAGCAGCGCGACATATTAATACAGGGCTTCTATTTTATTATATATATTTGTTTTGCCAGTTAGTTTGAGAAATAACAAGCGATGGTAGCTTTGTGGGGAGAACAATAGAGGGTTTCGGGTTCAAACCCATGTCGCGCACCAATGATTTTTCTAAGTTATGTGTGTATTAAAATGTTCATTATAGTTACTCCGTGTTTCGTAAGGCACAATAAGCTGTGCGTCCCGGCTGTCACCAAGCTTTGCGAGAGTCGAGTCGAGATCATGCAAGCACAATGCTTAACCAAACACAAGACTGAATCGTAAAGCACTCAGTGTCCGTGTTAAATGAGCCAAGGTTATCAGGAATGCAAGATCTCGTAATCTGTTGGGAAAGCAAAGCTCGGTAGGAGCAGAAAAACCAATTAATCGCACAGTACGCATCGACGCAAGAGCAAACGAAGGACTGCAAATAATCAAATCGTAAATTACCGACGTCATCATTTGACAGTTTTGACATTTTACTTTGACGTTGAGAGATTTGCTTGGAAGATTCTAAGATGAATTAAAATAATTAATATCTTTTTAACCAGATTGCCAAAGCCCGTGATAAATATTTTATGTATACAAAAAAAAATAAGCAATTTTTTTATAACAAAGTCATTACTATACAGTATAGGATGTATTTTCATGTTTGACAGATCAGATGTGAACATGATTATTTGGTACTGTTACGCCATCTCTCGGTGAATGGAAGAACTAGATGAGATTAGATGTATCGGTTGTTTAAAGCTGTTTCAGCTATCCTCTAATAGATAGCGTTGCTGTAAATAGAACAATTACACAAATCTAGAACACGTTACACGTTACCAGAAATTTCGTGAATCGTCTCGAAAAGTCTAGTTATGTGTTCCGGCCGGTATATACCGGGCGGACAGGCGAATCGAGATAGTAACAATTGAATATCGGAGCTATAATCATCAAGCGAAGGGAAGTAATCGGGAGTGTTTAGTGGTGTTTCTAGTAGTGTGAAATAAGTGTGTTTTTATTAGTGTTGAGAAATAAGTGTGTATAGTGTTTGTGTTAGTAAATAAAGTACCGTTTAGTGGCATAGTGAGTTTTAATTTATCGTCGAACCCCAGCTCGTAACAAATTGGTGTCAGAAGAAAGGGATAAATTATGCCGGTTACGCCGAAGGAAGAAACTGAAGGAGTGCGTACCAGAAACCAGCGCCAGCAAGACCTGGACCAGAGACGCTTCGGAGACGTTCCTTCTTCATCGTCTGGTGGATCAGGCGACTCCGCGGCTGCAGTGGAGCCTGCAAGCGCACACTCCATGGCGGTGCCCGACATCGCGGCTCTGATGGCGTTCATGCAGGAGCAGGCCCGCCGTCAAGAGTAGCACGCGCGCCGCATGGAGGAACAGCTACAGCGCGACAAGGAGGAGCAGGCTCGTCGTCAAGAGGAGCAGGACCGACCGTAGGCCGCCTAGAGGAACAGCTGCAGTGTGACAAGGGGGAGCACGCCCGCCGTCTGGAGGAACAGCTGGTGCTCATGAAGGACCTCAGCGCCGCAGTGGGGAAGGACTTGAAGGCGGTCAAGAAGGAACTCCAGCAGCACGAAGCCCGTATCAGCGACATTGAGAAGCGTGTATACGACCAACTCGAGACCCGTATTGCCGAAGTCGAGAAGAAATTGTGTAGGCTCGGGTCCTACGACGTTACACCTGCAGGTATGGCGCCCTCGCCGCGTTGGTTTAAGCTTCCACCATTTGATGGCTCGCCATCGTGGTCTGCATACAAGCTTCAGTTTGAGGCCGTTATGCGAGCGAATGGGTGAAACAAAGAACAGGCCTTCACCGCCCTAACCTTGGGCCTTCGTGATCAGGCCTTGACGGTGTTGGAGGCGCTCGGGCAAGACGTCTCCTATGAAAAGCTGATGGAGGCGCTGGAGGCGAGATACGGTGACGCACACCTAGAACACGTTTATCGTGCTCAGATGAAGGACAGGACACAACGCACTGGAGAAACTCTGCAGTAGTGGGCTCTAGAGGTGGAAAGACTGGTCAGGAAGGCATACCAGTCGTCGCCTGCATTGATTGACGGGAACCTCGTACAGGCATTCACCGATGGGATCCGTGACCTGGAGGTTAGAGCAGCGGTAAGACTTGGGCATTTCAAGGCCCTCAAGGAAGCCTTAGCCTACGCTCTGAAGGTGGAAGCAGCGCGTCACGAGGATCGAACTTACCGTATCAGGGAAGTTGTTTCTTCACCACGGTGCTACAACTGCGGGGAAAGAGGCCATATCCGCTTGAGCTGCCCAAAGCGTAAGCGGCACGTTGGTACCCTGTCTTTCCCGAAGGGGTCACCTGACGTACCTGTCTGGCGGCAAGAGCAACGTAGCGCAGATGCTCTAACGCGTAGGCCTTACCCCGACCAACGCAATCACTGTGCCCGACAGGAAACGAAGCAGGCAGCGTTAGTGAGGACGTTGAAGACGGACTTGAGTGACGAATGGAAAGAAGCTTTGCAGAGTGCTCAGCAAGGTGACAAGGACGTACGTCCTTGTCACCTTGCTGAGCAGACGAGAGCCGATTCTCGAATGGTAGAAATCAGGCGCTCCTAGGCCCAAATGGAGTGATATCGCGGCAATGAGCCCTATCACCAAAGGTTATTGGGCACAGTGGGGAAGCTAGGTTGTCCAGGATGGAGTTCTGTGCCGCAAATGGGAAAACGCTCGCGGTAACCAGTGCCATTTGCAAATGGTAGTGCCCAAAACTAAGGTGCCGGATGTCTTGCAGCTCTATCACAATGGTGCTTCGGGAGGTCACATGGGAGTTAAGAAGACTCTCACTAAGATCCGAGAGCGGTTTTATTGGCTCCACTGTCGGGATAACGTCGAGGATTGGTGCCGCAAATGCACAAGTTTTGCGGCTGTGAAGGGGCCACACACTCGTAGCAGAGGTGCATTGAAGGTGTATACAATGTAGGAGCCCCATGGGAGCGCATCAGGGAGTCAGGACAACAGATGTCTGAGAAGATGGAAACTCGCTACGACCGAAAGGCGAACAACAAAGGCTTCGAGGAGGGGTCATTGGCGTGGCTTCATAACCCAGTACGAAGCAAAGTTAAATCGCCTAAGTTACAAGCCAGATGGGACGGGCCATATCGCATAATTACCAGGATGAACGACGTCACCTATCGAATCCAGAAGGGGTCGCGAGGTGCACCGAAGATAGTTCATGTAGACCGGTTGGCTCGTTACTATGGTCCAACGATGTTCGAGACAAACACGTTTAAGAGGCAGTGTTACGCCATCTCTCGGTGAATGGAAGAACTAGATGAGATTAGATGTATCGGTTGTTTGAAGCTGTTTCAGCTATCCTCTAATAGATGGCGTTGCTGTAAATAGAACAATTTCACAAATCTAGAATACGTTACACGTTACCAGAAATTGCGTGAATATAGTTATGTGTTCCGGCCAGTATAAATACCAGGCGGACAGGCGAATCGAGATAGTAACAATTGAATATCAGAACGATAATCATCAAGCGAAGGGAAGTAATCGGGAGTGTTTAGTGGTGTTTCTAGTAATGTGAAATAAGTGTGTTTTTATTAGTGTTGAGAAATATGTGTGTATAGTGTTTGTGTTAGTAAATAAAGTACCGTTTAGTGGCATACTGAGTTTTAATTTATCGTCGAACCCCAGCTCGTAGCAGTACATTGTATTTGTCGAATTATAGATTCTTAGTGGACTGTAGGTTGACGATCTTGCTGGTAGATAATGGGCGGGAGGCTTGATGGCGTTTTATGATGTAAACAACGGTTTTTGACACAGAACTTTTTAATTCTTATAGGACATGTACACAGAAACACATCTGCCTTGCCGGCGATCCAAAATTCGAGAGAGAGAGAAACAAACTAAGAATGAGATAGCATTATAGACAGAGTGAATGGAAAATAATAAATGTTACCATCTTAAAATTAAAATAGCTACTTTATTACATGTTATGTTTTTGTTGGTGTTTCCAACAGTATTGTCTTAAATAGATTAAACTTATATTTACTAATTTGATAACGAGTTACTTTATTTTCCAGTAATTACTAAGACTACATTTACACTGAAGCGTCTAGAATTGAGGCAGTACCTCAATTCTAGAGGTACTACAGACTTTCGCAGTCCACAGCTGGAAATAGGTCTCATAATAATAACATTGTGAGCCAATAGGCAAATGTTGCCTGCTATACCACGCTGACCAAACGGGTTGCTATTTTGTTTATAGGTTTTCGTGTCTTCGCGTAGATACTATTATCTTCGTGTTATTGATTTATTTAGTCACCTCTTAAGGAGTGCTATACTAACTTTGCGAAGATACGAAAACCCTTCATGGAGTAGGAACTCTTCATATTGTTAAAAAGTGGCACAAACACCTCTATAAAAGTAATTAAAAAAGTGGAAACAAAATCCTACATAGGTACTTTTTCTATCGACATTTTAAGCGAACCCACAGCCACAAATAGTTCGCCAATCGTGTACATAACCTAACACTTACATAACTACAGTCTAGGATCGCGTACATCCCATTTATCTTACTTAGACTTCAGAGAAATCGTCAAACTTCCAAGGGTGAGAACATTATTCCATACCTTAACGGCGCGAGTGTGAGAAAAATACTTTTCTTAGGGAAAACAGGGAACATTGCTTATGCCTAAGTGTATTTTTAAGAATATTGCTTTGGAAATTTAGGCCGGCTCTACAATATTCCCTGAGGATAGACTTTTTTGTGCTCTGTCAATTTCTTACCTAGAGAGTAATATATACACACACTTAACATAATAGTGTGATTATTTATCTTCGTAAAATATTTATAAGAACGCGTAAAGAAAAGTGTATTTTATGTAGCTATGTTTATAGTTGAAAACAGAACCGAGATCGTTGGCGGATGATAATCTTCAGTCGGTTTTGCCCCAATAGGTTTGAAAACTTGTATATAGTAGGTATTTCACATGCTGTGGTCGTTAGTGTTATTCAGAATATGCGCCTATCACTATCACTATTATAACCAAATTAAAAATATTATCTAGACGTCGTACAAAATCGATCTAATAGAAGAACAATTAACCCGGGTTCATGGGGTGGAAAAGTGTAACACGGTCGTTGGGGTGGGTCTCACAGACCCGTTTATTAGATATTAGTTATTTCAATACTTTATGAATGAAAAAGATTATATTCATTAGTGTTTAGTTTTTTAGGTATTTATGTAAATAAATAAAAGAAAAATATTATAATAAATCATGTTTAAATCAGATTTATTAGATCATTTAACCCCTTGAGTGTCCTACGGTCACGGTGTGCCCGTAAGAGAAATAGGCCGGTAGTGTCCTACGGGCACACCGTGCCCATAAGGATTTGTGTGAACTTCACTCCGGTGTTGTGTGATTGGTTACAATACTAAAAACGTTCATCGACTAGTTACAGGTTAACCAACATAATACCACCAATTTGCCTATATTTCCAAGCTTGTAACCGAGAAAAATAATAAAATTGCTGATTTCGGTGCTCAGTTTTCTCCGTGCCGCCATATTGCGCTGTGGCGATCAACTAAGTTTAATTTGTGATTTTTCAAAAATGTATTCTCAACGCAAACGCTAAGTAATAGTGTTAGTATTATATATCAAATTATTGACAATTTAGTGAAGTATATGTTTTAAATATTTTTTTAGCCAGGTTTAAAAATATAGGGTGCATAGGGTTACCAATAACTTAGGGTCCCAAGCCAACCTCACCTGCAAGTGGTGCACCTGCCGATCAACGGACGAGGGTCTGGCAAACAAAATATCCCGATAAGCGGCAATAGGCTCGCCACCTATTACGTGGGATCAAAACACTGGCGAAAAGTGGGCGTTTAATATGCCTCTGCCTACCCCTTCGGGGAAACAGGCGTGAGTCTATGTATGTATGTATGTATGTTTAAAAATATTTACAAAAATAGTGTTAGTAATTTTTGTGATACAATTTTCGGGCGTTGGCCGCTAGCTGCTGTCCTCCATATTTTAAATTATTATATGTAAGTATTTATTAATTGCTTTACTAAATATAGATAAGTTTCTCCCAAAGTTGTCTTAGAATCTAATGTTAATTAGGGCCTGGCCACGGACAGTTCGCTCCAGCGAAAATTCGCGCGACGCGACCGGCGACGCGACTTGCGACTGAATCAAATGTATAGAAATGTTCTAAGTATGCCACGCGCAGCGGTGACCGGCGACGCGACCGGCGAATAGCACCGAGCGGTACAGCGGCGTGTCGCGCGACACGTCGCGCGACCAAAACAAATGTATAAACTAGTACGGCGCACGCCACGGTGTCGAGCGGTAGTCGCGGCGACTAGCGCCGGAGCTGAGTCAGTATACAATTTTTAGTTTATTTCTCCGCGAGCATTATATTATTCTTAGAATTTTTAGTTAGGCTAGCTATTTGGAACGTCTGGATGTTATCTATATCTGCATAAATGTATACAGTAAGGTCAGGGTGGCATATTCCGTCAATGGGGCGTAACCGTCTACTTGAAATTATTCTCGTTACAGTCGAGTTGCAGAGTTTGTAGAAATGTCGGTAAAACAGCATTACTTATAACTTCAAATAAAATTTTCTAGATGGTGTTAGTCGCTATAACAATGGGTAAAACAGTCTTCAAAGTTCAGTTGCCTTTTTTAAAGTGAATTGCGAGTGTCCCACGCTGCTATATTTTCGAAGGTAAGTTTAAAATTATGTAACTTACAGTGTCAAATGAATTCAATGTACATAGTGTAGGGTCCCTGTAAATGTTTCGTGTATTAGTTTGCAAGATAACGCTGTAAATTATTAGATTATTATTATTTATACAACGTAACAAATTGATAACCTCGAAATCGTTAAGTGATAATTCCGTCTATTTTGAATGGGGCTAGATCGTCATATGACGAATTTTCCCCATTTCTGAGATCGTAAACCTTTTTCGTCCCAACTTTTAAATAGCGAATCAATCAATATTCCGCATAATGTACTTACTTGCATTTCAAAGAAAGTTCATTTCAAAGAGAACAGATATCATATAATTTGTGTAACAGTTACAGAAAAATCGTCACTACAATCAATTTTAGGGAATACTTTGATCCCTTAGAAAATACTACAAAAATATTAAATTTACGAGATAAACCACATGCGATCTGGAACTTGGACGAAACAAGTTTGCTAAATTAAAGTGTTTATTTTATCGGCGACGTCGTCAGCATTTTGTTTATCTCACAACAATATTACGGGAATGTCATAATTTATTATGTTAATTTAATTAGGATGTTTTTAAACATATAAGTACCATATAACATGATTGCTTTCTCATAAATCGAATCACCCAATGTTTTGTACTATAAGATGAAAAAAATCAGTGCAAAATAGCGATACCTATTTAATTAATAATAAGAAATTGAGGTAATAACGCTCCACTAAAATATGTTGACCACCACTGCTTCTTTAGGCATGCCGAAATAGCCCCAGAAAATGTTTTTTACGTATTAAACTTGCAAGAGACCTTATTTTTACGATCGTTAAGCACAGAATCGACTGTCTCTTATGAACGCATGACATTATTACGTGTTTCCTTGAAACCACTAAAGATTTCATTAAATTCTTGCAGTATGCCAGTTTTTCCGATTTTGAAGGGAAAATCCGACTACAGGTCAAGTTTAAAAAAAAGTTGTATATCCTAGTACTAGTGATAGTTTAATTGCCACCAAAGTCCGTACAATGTTGAGCTAAATTTCATAAAAAGATCTCAGCTAATGTCGTCTCGCTCCTGGTCTACACTGGTCGCGGCGACGAGCGCGTGTGCCCGTGGCGTGTTTTTCGCGTCGCACGAATTGTCGCGTCGCAGGTCGTGTCGGAGGTCGCGTCACCGGTCCCCGTGGCCAAGCCGTTAGACATCTCGTATTATTTTTTCTAAAAATAGGTATAAATATGTTTTGTAAGTGGGAAATGTTTTCCGTCGGATCGTCAAAATGGCGCAAATTTTTCGCTGCTGCGAATAAATGATTATTATGAAGTGATATCGCTGACCTGTGCTAAATTAATGTACATATATAACCATCGCGTCTTCTACCCGTGTCAATATTAGCGCAGTGAGAAAGTGAATTTCGTGAATTATTTATGTGTATTATGGAAAAATGCTTCACATGGTTTAAAAAAAACAAAGTGACCTGCACTTATCTTTTTTTTTCACATGAAAAGGTTAAAGGTAGGCTATTTTGACATAATTCTCATATAGAGTAACTTCTGAACTGTACACGGTTTAAAATTTACGTCATATAATTACACCAAATGCGAGAAAATTTAAGTCTTATAACCTAGGATCTTATAAACATTACATCCTCAAAATCGCTGGACACTACCGCAAAAAATGCATTTTGGAGCGGGGCATGCGAGGGGCTAAAAATAAATGACAAATGTTAACAAAATCTTTCCCTTCTACTTAAATGTTACCCTATTATAAAATAACTATCAGTCTTAATATTTTAATGACACTTTTTTGTAGTAAACTAGATTATCTATAAAAAAGACGTGAAAAAGACTCTTGTAAAATCGACAGTGTATGCTGTCTTTCCTTGTCTTCTTGGTCAATTTTTTACTAGGTACCTACAAAAAAATAGAAACAAAATACTTTGAACTGTATATATATTATACAGTTCAAATAATATGTATATATGCAACTTAAAATGTTAACAACAACAAAAAAAAACAAATATAAAAGCATAAATACACGGTAAATAATCAAAATAATTTGTACACAAAATGGCGCGAAATTGATACACTATCTGCAGGGATGGGTCTCACATACATTTTTGAACTTGGTGCACGTATAACGCCCACTGCCGCTGCGTCACGTCTAATGTGTTACCTGCGACGCATAGATCAACTCAACAGCTACTAAGAAGAGCGGCAAAGTCGCACGCATAGTAAGGGAACTACACGCGAAATAAAATGTTATGGGTCTAAAAGACCCAACCCCCGTGACACCGGGTTAATTCACAAAGACATTTCCTTCATAATTAAAGTTTACGTTCAGTACAAAATTAAACAGTAATTCCATCTTAATCTGTTACAAATTTCAATGAACGAAAATTCACAATTAAATACAAGTTTTGAAATACGTTTCATTTAAATAAAAACATTAAAGAGGTTATAAATAATGGACTGTTGTTAAACAGTCCATGATTCACCCAGTCCATTGTGCCCCCACTACGTCGAGCAAAAAAGCGGCACGGCCGTATCATCCTTTTCTCGAAGCAATTCAGGCCATTTTCGACCCCCTATAACTTTGTTGTGGATAAAGCCATGCAGGCATTGTATAAACATGGTGTATTTCAAATTTCATTAAATTTGAACTAGTAGTTTAAAAATTATAACGAGTCAAAATTCTTAATTTTGTCACTCACTGACCGATCATCAAAAGTCTAAGGCACTTCTAGCCAACATAGAAGCTTCAAATTTAGAATACGATTAGTGTTTAGTATATGAATCAAGGAAAAATTTAAATATTTTTAAATTACTGTCCAGTTTTCGAGATACACCAACTGCATAAATAACTTTGTAATCTTATATAAATATAAGGGATTACAAAATTACATTTGCAGTTAAAGCTTTAATTAAGAAAAGTCGTTGTTGGTGTACAAGAAGTAGAAGGAAGGAACCAGAAAGTACAAAAGTAAGACTATCTACAAGAAGAAATGAGATTTCATAAAAACAATACTTGTCAAAAATATCAAGTCTCGCGACCGTAAAACGTTGTGAGATCCATGTAATACCAAGTCGGTTAATTAAAAATCTTTAATGTTTTAAATAAATATATTGACTTGGCAATCGCATTCAATAATCTTATTTATGTATGTATTACTTATGAGATATATTATGTTTTCATGCGATGGCCGAGTCAATCTATTTATTTAAAATATTACAGATTTTTAATTAACCGACTTGGTATTACATGGATCTCACAACGTTTTACGATCGCGAGACTTGGTATTTTAGACAAGTATTGTTTTTATGAGATTAAATATTTAAGGAACGTTCCGTTTTATCTATTGAAGGGAATAATAATCATTAAAGTTTCGTGTCACGAGACTTGTCAAATTATATTTGCATGACAGCCATGATCAATGGTAACAACTATCGAGGCTATGCCGATGATCTTACGACAAGTCGATAAATATTGTAATTGGAAACCTCATTTAGAAAAATTAGTCAATAAAATAGATCGATTTCTTCTTCTTTCTCTTAGCGTTATCCCAGTTTCAGTCTGGGGTCCACTTACTAGTCTAACCGGATTTGGCTGAATATTAGCTTTTCCACAGAGCGACTGCCTGTCTGACCTCCGCAACCCGAAGGGATAGCGATATTCCATGGTTTAGACTAGTGTCAGTTTATTTAGAAGGTACTGACGCCCTGTAACGACTGTCAAAGATCTTCATGACAACCGGGACCGACGGCTTAACGTGCTCTCCGAGGCACGGGACAAGCGATAATTAACAATTCAATACGCACATAACTCCGAAATGTCATTGGTGCGCGCCGTGGATTCGAACCCGATACCCTCTGCATGGCAGTCTGTTGGTATATCCACTCGGCTATCGCTGCCTAAAAAATAGATCGATTTATATATGTTTAAAAAAAACTGACAGTAAACATTAATGCTGCACTATCTGCATACCATGCTTACGTATCCTCCCTGCTCAGATACGGCATTGTTGTATGGGGTAACTCGGTTGAAGTTGACATAGTTCTTATAACCCAAAAGAAGTGTATTCGAGCAGTATGTGGAGTCGATACACTGACAAGCTGTTCCATGCTTATACATATTAGAAATGGGTTTACTAGTAAAACATCATCCTGAATATTTTGTAAAATTTGATGATACATCTACTTAGACACATATTCAACCAAAAACTGCCATCTATTAAATTGGAACTATTTAGAAGAAATGCATACTGTATGGCAATTAAAATATATAACCATATTCCGCGAAGTATCAAAATGTTACCTATATCCCATTTTAAAAAACAACTTTTTAATGTACTATTAAAGAAAACCTATTATAGTGTCAAGGAATATCTAGAAGATAAGGCCCTAGGCAACTAATATTATCACCGATGCTTATTAGTAAAATGTTATTTTGTTTCATGTGCCACTCATTGTTGTGTTTCTAATATTTTTTTTGTTCTTTATATTCCCATGTAGTACCCGTTTACTGCACTCAATTCGCACGCCCCAAGGGGCAGAATATGCTGTAACCAACCATTTATAAACACCTGTTAATGTACCATTTTCTTGCGAATAAATGAATTATTATTCACTTCATTTATTATTCTTCACTTGGCACACTTTTATATTATTAAAGTACAATTAGAAAAAATACATTTAAAAATATAAAAGGGACCACGGAGACCCACCAGTGTCGGGTACAGGGACCAAGCCACCGGTGGTTAGGGCCTCAGAGACAGGAACTTCCTCACTATGCGTGCCGTGTCGAGAAGAACTGCCTTCTGAATCAAAGACTTGATCCAGCTGTCTAGTGTGAGCCTCTTTAGGTGTTGGTCGAGACTCTTGGCGATTAATCCATTCACCGACACGACTATCGGCACAATGATCGCCGAATCCACATCCCACATGTCAACAATCTCGTGAGCTAGGTCCAAATATTTAATCTCTTTCTCTTTTTCTGCTTTCACGAGATTGCTGTCATGCGGTATGGTGATATCGATTATCATTGCGAGTCGCTCTGCTCGGTCTATCACTACAATATCAGGCTTATTGGCTACAATAGTCCTGTCTGTAATGATAGACCGATCCCAGTACAACAATGCACGACCATTTTCGAGAACTGGGTCGGGCGCATATCTGTAGTACGGTACCTCAGAACCAATGAGATCCTATTTAAGGGCTAGTTGCTGAAGGATTATCCTGGCCACTTGGTTGTGTCTGTGCAAATATTGACCATTGGCAAGACTCGAACAACCGGATACTATATGCCTGAGAGATTCCCCGGGCCGGTGACACGCCCGACATATGTCAACCGTACCATCCCTCAGTATATACTTTCGGTAGTTGTTTGTCATGACAACTTCGTCCATAATTGCAAAGACAAAACCTTCGGTTTCTCCGAAGAGATCACCGAAACGTAACCAGGCTATAGAAGCTTTAAAATTGACGTCTGAGTCATGTAAAGCTCTATAGAACCGTCCATGCAGCTCCTTGCCCTTCCATATTTCTCTTCGGTCGTCAGTACTAAGTACTGCAGGTTTGTGCCAGTTCTCTTTAGCCAGAGCGAGCGGGGTAAGTCCTGTATCAACGGCAACTACATCGCGATGCACATCCACGTTCATTCCCAGAAAATATTCTCTGAGGTTGTACAGCTCGCGGTTATGGAGGGTCTTTGCACATAAAAAGCCTCGACCCCCACATTTCCGCGGGATGTACAACCTCATCACCGACGAGCCTGGATGATGCATCCGAGATGCAGTCAACATTGAACGGACTTTTCTATCCAGGGCATCGAGTTCCGTTTGGGTCCACCTGAGTATGCCGAAGGAATACATTAGGACTGGCATGGCCCACCCGTTGCAGGCCCGCACCTTGTTGCCACCTGATAAAAGACTGTTAAGTACTTTTTTCAGGCGGCCAAAGAAACGAGCCTGCAACGTTTGTTTCATGTCAGTCTCAGCAATATTCAAAGACTGCGACATACCCAGGTATTTGTAGGTCTCGGTTAGGGAGAGGGATCTAAGTTGTATGGAATCTGAGTGTTGTATCCCTGCAGATTCCATAATCCTGCCTCTCTTCACATGCATGACCGCACATTTATCCACACCAAATTCCATCCTGATAGAATTACTAAAGGTTTCGGTTACCTTAAGTAATGCTGTCAGTTGGACATTGTTGGGGGCAAATAATTTCAGGTCATCCATGAAAAGGAGGTGAGATGTAACATGACCTCCTCTCCTCAACTAATAGCCTAGCCCAGAAGCCTCTAATAAGGTACTCAAGGGTAGGGGGGGGGTTTTTTCAGGGCCAGACAAAACCACAAAGGACTCAAACTATCGCCCTGGAATATACCTCGCTCGATCCTTATTGGAGCACCGCAACCCAAACTCGATCGACACACTGGATAGCACAGTACGGTCCTCCATTGCCCCATACATGACCTTAAAAAGGTGCATAGAGTTGTATCTACTTTATACAACTCCAGCACCCTCAAAAGCCATGTATGTGGCACGGAGTCGTAAGCCTTCTTGTAATCTATCCAGCATGTCGATAGATTCTTTCGGTTACGGCGCACCTGCTGGCTAATGGCCATGTCTATCAGCAGGAGTTCTTTAGTGCCACGGGCCCCACTCCTACATCCATTTTGAGAAACAGATAAAATAGAATTATCAGCTATATGTTTCGACAATTTCGTTCTCAAAATGGATGTAAGGAGTTTATATATCGTTGGCAAACAGGTTATCGGCCTGTAATTCTTAGGGTCCGTGGCACTACCAGACTTATGGAGTAGGTGAGTGACGCCAGATGTTAGAAAATCTGGTAGCGACCCCGATTCCAGTGATGATTGGAATTGAGATGCTAAGCAAGTATGCGAACTATGGAGCCATTTGAGCCAAAAATTGTGCAGCCCGTCCGGTCCCGCTGATTTCCAGTTTGGTAACGAACGGACTGCACTGGCTATATCATCATATGTTATTGATATTGGCTCCATTGTTGGTATTTGTTCGCATACTCGCTCAACAGTCCCAATCCAAGCACTCTCCGTGTGGCTGACAGGCGTCGACCAGATGCTGCGCCAAAATGTATTAGTAGCATCATCATCCGGTCGACCCCCAATTATTATTATTATTATTTTTGTTATTCTTTTGTTTACTCGGTTAGCTGGTGAGAGTTAACCGGTGAGAGACTGATGCTACGGGCCTAAGCCAAGTGAGCATCAGACGTGGGTTGAGTGTTAGACTGTAAGGTTTGCGCGGTGTGGGTGATTGTTGGTGATTGAGTACTGTCGGGCTGGCATTGCAGGAATTTTCTAACCAATCTGCAAGTGTTGAGTATTACTGCTTTTTGCAAGAGGTAGTAGGTGTTTGGTGGCATATTCAACGATTTCAGGGATTGGTGTAATTGTTTTGGTATTACTCCTGTTGCAGAAATAACTATAGGTATTATGATTACGTTTTGTAGGTGCCATAATCGCGTAATTTCATCCTTAAGTTCAATGTATTTAGAAAGTTTTTCGGCGATAGTATTCTGAATATTGTGTGTGTTTGGTATTGCAATGTCTATAAGGTATCCAGTCTTGGTTGTTTTGTTTATAAGAGTGATGTCAGGTCTGTTGTAATGGACGGTACGGTCGGTGAGAATGGCTCGGTCAAAGTAAAGTTTAGTTGTGGAATTTTCGAGAACAGTGTTAGGGTTATATTTGTAATAAGCTGTTATGGAATCTAGGAATTTGTATTGTACTGCTAGTTTTTGATGAATGATGTTGGCAACCTGATCGTGTCGGTGTTTGTAATCGGTCTGTGCTATAGATTTGCATGCGCCTGTTATATGTTGGATTGTTTCCGAGGATCTGTTACATTTTCGGCAAGAGTCATTTTGAATGTTTCTTATGATGTGTTTTTTATAGTTTCTTGTTTCGATGATTTGGTCCTGTATGGCAATCATGAACCCTTCAGTTTCAGGGAAGAGTACACCTTGAGTCAGCCAGGCATTTGACGCTTCTTTGTCGACATTTTGTTGGCACAGGTCGTGACGATGCCTTCCGTGCAGAGACTTCTGGGCCCAAACTGGCATCTTAGTTTTGTCGTCTATTAGTTTTTCATTTATCTGCTCTGTTGTATCCTTCAAATTAAGTGGGGTGCATTTTTGGTCATTATAGCATATTGCTTTGTGGAGTGTGGATAGTTCTGTTTTAGAGAAGAAGTATTGCCTGAGAGTAGCTATCTGTTTATTGTGAAGATTTGTAATATCAATGAGTCCTCTGCCTCCTTCTTTTTTGGGTAGTGTGAGTCTTTGTAAACAGGATCTTGGATGGTTCTTACGAAATTTAGTCATTGATGTATTTATTTTTCTTTGGAGATTGTTGCGTTCCTTCTTTGTCCACTTAATTATACCAAAAGAATATGTAAGTAATGGAATGGCAAAAGAATTTATAGCTTTAATTGTATTTTTAAGTTGTGTTTTTAATATTGTGTTAAGTCTGTGTTGAAATTGTTGTATTAGTTGTTGTTTAGTTTCTTGGTGCTGTATTTGTCGTGCCTGGTTGTATCCTAAGTATTTGTATGTATCGTGTTCTTCTAACGGTTCTATATTTTCCTCTGTACTAGTCGTGTATTGGTGGTGGTAGTTCTGTCCTGCTTTAATTGAATTTATTTTACATTTGTCTATACCAAATTCCATATTTATGTCGTTTGTGAACAATTCTGTGAGGGAAGCTAGTTCGCATTGTTGGTTCTCAGTTTGAGCGTAAAGTTTAATGTCATCCATGTAAAGTAAATGGCTTAATTTGTATTTCGGTCTTTCGGCGTGTCTTTCGTTATCTACATATTTCAAAGAGTAGCCTATTAACGTTGCATTTAAAATATTTGAAAGCGGGTTTAAAGCAAGACAAAACCACAGTGGACTAAGCGTGTCTCCTTGAAAGATGCCTCTTTGTATCCTGATGGGGCTCGTTTCTATTGTTTCCGTTGAAGAGGTTATTGAGAGTACAGTAGACCAGGTTGTCATTAGTGTATTTAAGAACTTGATAATTGTAGGGCGTATTTTATAAATATCTAAAACTTTTAGTAGCCATGTGTGGGGTACTGAATCATATGTTTTCTTGTAATCGATATACATACTGTAAAGATCGGACTTTGCCTTTTGGACATTTTTTAGTATCACTGAGTCTATAATTAATTGCTCTTTGCAACCTTGACTAAGTTTGCGGCATCCCTTTTGTTGCTCAGCTAAGATGTTGTTGGCTTCAACGTGCTGGTATATCAACTCTGATATGCAGGCTGTGATAATTTTGTACAGAGTTTGCAAGCAAGTAATGGGTCTATATTTAGCTGGGTTGGACAAATCGTTGTAATCTTTAGGAATCATAAAAGTTTTGCCTGATGTTAAATATGGTGGTATTGTGGTAGGATCCCGAATGAATATATTAATATAATTATGTAAATAGCCGTGAATTTGGGTGAATTTTTTATGCCAGTAAGAATGGATGCAATCTGAACCTGGTGCCTTCCAGTTGTGTAAGGTATGTAGTACCTTATGGAATGTTTGTGGCGATATATTTTCCAGTGTCATGGGTTGTATGTTTCTGTTGCTGTTTGTAATTTCAGTTTGTATCCACTCGGCTTCGGTATTATGCTGGACAGGATTAAACCACATCTTTTGCCAGAAGTCATGTAGAGTTGCTGGTATGGGGTTATTAGATATTTGATTTGCGGCATTTTGAGTATTAGTAGTGGTGTTCCTAATGCTGCGGTAAAAGAGCTTCTCGTTATGTGTAAATTGAGCGTTTTGTTGTTTTCGTAGCGTGCATGCTTTATATCTTTGGAGTCGGCCCGATACAACTGACAGCTTTTGTTTGACAGTGTCTAATGTTTGTGAAGTGTGTGTATTTAATTCTTCGTGGACGGTATGTGTCTTATATTGTTCTATTATTTGGTGTGCATGTTTAATTACGTTTGAGCTCTTATTGCCATTAAGGAACTGTGTTAGGCGACCTATTTTACTTCTTAAGTCATCCAGCTTTCGTTCAAGTCTTCTTTGCCATCTTGGTTTCTGGTCTGTTCTGTTGTTTCGATAGCTTTCTGTATTCTTAAGTTGAATTTTTGTCCCGTTGGTTTTAGCAGCAGTCCAGGCTGCGCAATAGATTACAGTTTGTAATGTGTGGAAATCTGTGTTTATGTCAGTGTATTCTGGTAATATTATTGTGTTAATGTAATGAACTATCTGAGCTAGTTTTTTGTACGATTTTTGTTTCGGTATATAAATCCTATCTGTTGCCTCAGTTTCTTTGTAAAATTGGAATGCCTCTTTGAAAGTTTCGTCTATGACTGTTTGTCTTTCTAAATTTAAGTCTATATTGTGTGATAATTTTTGTTCTGATTGAATGTTTTGTGTTTGGGCGTTCCTCTCGTAGTCAGTGTCACGTGTTTGTGTTGGTGTTGGGTCTGTTTCTGTATCAGTGAGGGTGAGTGGGTTATTGCGGTTACTGTTACTTAATGCTATTTCTGTTGCTACTTCATTTTGTATTGCGTTCAGTCTGTCGTTGCTGATATATTTGTTATTAATGATTGCTCTTCGCTGATCTGCTATTCGTTGCTCGCAAAGGTGTGAGAGTGAAGGAAATTTTCCTATAAATTCTTCATGAATTAGTCTGCGATATGCTGTGTTGTTAGTGCCTAGGTTTGTGATTCGGTAAAACGCCCTTATTATTGTTTCATTTTGCTCGTTTGTCCAACGCATACGCGGTTGTGATATATTATGTGATGTGGTATTCTGTAAAACTCTGCTTTGTGTTTGTGCAAAATGTCTAGTGGTTGGTTCCTGGCTATTAGAAGACAAAAGTTGTGCATTTTCGTCATAAGAAGTTGTGTGTAGTTGATCTACCTCAAGTTTTACGTCGTTTCTTATCTGGTCTATTGTTTCTTGTGTTAGTAATTGGTTCCGTATTATAGCTCTGCGTTGATCTCCTACTCTCTGTCAGTTTACTTGCATGTATGGGTATTTTTCTATAAATCTAAGGTGTGGTGGTTCGAGATAATTTTTTGTATCTATGTCCAGTGTAGTTAGTTGCAGATAAGTGCGCAGGATAAATGTATTCATTTCTTGAGTCCATCTATTGCGCGTTGAAGTAATCGTGTCCGAGGTGGTTGCAAGTTCTGTGTCTAGATTGACATCTTGCACAACACTGTTGGACCTACTAGTAGTAGATGATGCAGCTCTTCCTCTTGTCATGTATGAAGGGCAAGTGGAAGGAACGGAAGAAAATAGTGAAGTGGTGTCATCATTATTCAAATAATCCCGGCTACGCCTTCGTAGCGACCTAAGGTTATATTTTTTTGTATTCTGGTTCTCCATTTATTTCCCACGAGTAGCAAGGCACGCAAAGGTCCACCACGGCAGAGCCCTGCGTGTAAGGAAAAATTGAAACTGAATGTTCCCTGGTTTTCAGAGTTCGCATACTAACGACTAAGCTCCCGCTTAGCCATGCAGCTCTCGGCGTATCCTGTTTCACATTAGCTTAGGTCCTTCCCCTACCTTCTCAACTACCAGTGCCACGTTAGCCACGCCAGTAAATTCTGTTTCGTGTGTCCGACCCCCACGTGATCAGATGGTCGATCAGGACGTGTGGTTGGATTTTAGGGGGCTTATTATTATTATTATTAAGGTTTGGAGAGATATCGCAAGACAAGATTTAGAAACATGTCGTTTGATCGCGATGTCGGAGGACCTACTGTAGAAATGTTAATATACTTATATACCTTTCTAGATAGATATAATGGAATATAGTAGCGACGTCAACAGATTTGACCCGAGCAACGATAACAGAGATACAACGATACAAAGTAATAGAGAAATAATGTTCATAAACTTTAATCGAACGTTGTTGAGACGAGAGATGATTGCAAGCGATACAACGTGATGGATATTTTGCAGTACAAAGATACGACGCAAAAGGGTATCATCAAACTCAAAGTAAACCTTAATAGACACAAGGCGATAATCAAGCAAGCAAGAATATAAAAGTCGTCTCATAATTCCATAAATCGTATAAGCTGATATCTATGTTTTTCTACAACCTTACAAAGAAATGGAGCAGCGACGTCAACAGACTCGACCCAAACGCCCCTTACTCATTCATTTACATATTAATCTATTACAGGCTCAAAGTTTAATTCTCAGGGATTTGAAAGCGATGCCGTTCAAGTTCGCTTTTCATTGTATTCGGAACATTTTATTTTTGCCCAAATTTACTTAATGGTTTTACAAAGGCATCGTTTTTATATTAGTTTTACTGGCCGTTTGTGGGATTTGTTTAGACACCTACTAGCAAAAAAAGCTCAGTAACAATATAAATAAGGTGATAATTTCAAGTTATTCTTTATATATCAATAAGCAATAATTCTTTTAATATGAATTAAAATTTGAATATCAAAAAGCATGTAAAATGCTCTACGCCCGGTAAGCATTGTGGTAATATACTGATGCTGCCTTCCAACTTTTTTACTGGTGAGATATAACCCCGAGTACAGCGTAAAGGAGACCGAGATTTATACACTGTATGAACTAATACAAAACAAATCAGGTTCAACAAATGACGCTACCTCCGACGTCATTAGACTCCGAAGCAGTACTCGAAGTAACAGTAGTCATTTAAAGTGAAAAGTATTTCTCTGCATGTTCACAAATTTATGTTGCACGTCCAAACTCTTGGTAAATGAAAGGTTGTATAAAAACCTGACTGTTCCGTAGCAATTGCTACGGTGCTACGGCGTAGGTCGGTAGCGTGCCCATAAATTGTACCCGTAGCAATGCGATGAGAGAAAAATATCTTTTGGTTAGCTTTTGCAAAGAAAAGAATAATATTTGCCGTGGAATTCATGACATCATTGGGATGGTAAAAAAATGGTTACAGAAAGGATTTTTTTTGTTTCGTTTTACGTGGCCCAGCGTTTCTTGCCCGATCTGATGTAAACGCCACACGCGGTCACCCAACTAAGTGGTAATCTGCGCAAACATGCTTAGCTTTGCTGACTTATTACAAACGTTTTATTGGTAAGTTAATCTATATCCTTTAACCGTACCGTACAGAATTATTTATTATTTGTGCTGTCTTTGTGTTAGAAGATTGTTCAACTGCTAGTGATTCTCCAGATTTTAGTAATAACATCTGCTTCTAACCTTACAAATGATATGCTGATTGCTTGGAAGCAGTTATAGCCTGGTGATGAGACACTGCTACGTACCCACTGGGGTTTTGTACCTAAACAACTGTGCCGCACCACGTACATTTTAAAATAGTATGCGTATACATTTTTCATTTTTGCAGTCTTATAAATTGTCTGATACTAGCCTAAATCGTAGGACACACCTATGTTTTTCTAACGAAGTTCAGACGCCAGTCCTTCGGCAGCATACCTAATTATGCAGTTAAACCTGTTAAGAAAAAAATGAATGCAGGGTGCCAGGGACGAGGAATTGCTTACTATTGGGAGGCATGTGGTGAAGTGTCGGCAATTGCTAGCAGTACACGAACTTATGAAATTACAAGCGACGGAATGGATTTTCTGTAACTCTCGCTATCTTACTTTATATCTCATTTTAGAAAGAGATTGCGTACGTTCAAGCTGAAGTCAGAGAGACCTAATAGCGGCAGTTCCTCATTTCCACGACATGAGAAATGTTAACATAAATCTGTAGCAAATCGTATTTTTGACACAATATGGTTAAAACTGATTTATTTTACATGTTTGAAGTTCACTGCTCCTTGAGTATTACATTGGTTTTGCTGTGGCATTTACAAATAGCGCAATATATTTCATATTTGCAATATTTTCAGTATGTTTTAAGCAATTTTTTAAAGCATTAATTACTCAATACTTGTATAGTGGATTGGCAAGTGGCATGACTTTCATCCGTTTTTTGAATAGTAATTGGAGGGTTTGGTGTTCTCAGTACTCAAATTTTTCAAGCTGTGCCTGCCCCGCATGGCGACAATCTGGTAAAGATCAAAGAAGCAATTGGATGCAGGAGGCCCAAAATCGGTCTTTGTGGAAAACCGTAGCGTCACTCAACTTGCCCACACATACCAGTGCGCAGTTGACGTCTTTTTACTGACTTATTGAAACAAGAGCGTGTGCGTGGCCCAAATGCAGGTACCCACCTACTTAAGTAACTCAAAAGAATAAGAATCTGTATCATTCAACATCGGACATCATCGCCATGATTAAAGAAATTTATTTTCAAACAGCCTTCAAAGAACCAGTCAGGGCCCCTAAGCTCTAATCCAATGTTCCATAGAAATATACTAGAACTCATTAAAATTACAAATAAATCTTCATAAAAAACGTTATTTATAATGAAACAAACATAAGCTTTACTAGCTATAGTAAACCGTATATATACCATCATCATCAGCCTTTAGCAGTCCACTGCTGGACTAGGCCTCTCCTTTGAAAGGAGGAATATACCAACATAAAAACTATTCATCCAATTAGTACATAAAGCTTTTCTATGAGAGCTCATTCCTTTGATAATATTTCCAGCAGTTGAATATAAAATAACGCATTAAATTTTATGAACTCTAAAGCATTTTAGTATAATGTGCCTTTTAATTAAAATACATGAATTTTCTTTATGAAATGCTGAGTTTTCGGACACAGTGTGTATTGTAAATGAGCGTATTTAGCTAATTATTAAAATGGTTTGGTTAGTAGAATTGTTCTCAAAGTATGCTTTTTTGCTGTGTTGTGATGTGCTTTTTGTCAAGCAATGTGTGCTTTGTGTGATGTCGCAAGTTAGGAAGTGCAGAGAGATGGGTAAAGTCTTTATTGTTTTACATGAGTCCTACTTAAGAACAACAGCTTGTTGTTACCGTTCTGCTTAGCTAGTCGAACATCTGCTTAAATCATTATACTATCCATGTATCCACCAATATCCATGCAGTAGATATAAAAAATCAAAATATCAGTCCCTCCACGACCACAACCGGTGCAAGACGGTCGAAACGTTGGAAACAAATTGGTATTTAGAGCTTAAATAAGGAAATTTTACGCGATTAAGACCCGCTAAATAATTTAGTATGAGTAGATATAAACATTTAAACACAAACGCAAATTTGTACTACCAGAATACCAGTAAAAAGCCCAATGATAAATCAATATAATGAACTTACACAAACTACATCCTTTATACATTAGAGAAGTAATTGTAACTGTTTGTGTACGCGCCAAACTGTGTGAACAGCGGTCGATACAACATTGTGAGTTGGTTGTAGAATGTTGGGTGAGAGCACGACCCAGTATGTAATTGAAAACGACGAATAAACAGCACTGTATTATCGAAATACGATGTGAGCCAAGCTATGTTCGTTGTTGGAAGGTAATCGAAACATATACCACTTTGCCGTTACTGACTAACTGAAAACGCACAGATGAAACTACTGGGTGCAAGAAGCTGAAATTTGGCATCTATTTTCCTTGCGGAGTGTAAAAGTGTGTTTCGGATCATCATCACCCTAGCGTTATTCCGGTTGCATCCAAGATTTAAAATATCGACACCTCGTACGTACAATATCTTAACTGCATTTTATCAACTTTACAGTATCGCCATTGAAAGGTACGGAAGAAGATTATTGATGTTTGTGAAGTCAAATAAGCTAATGTAAGAATCAAAATTGGCATACTGACATATTTTTAGGCTTCGTTTATGATCTCTAGTAAAATTTCTTGTTTTTCTTGTTAGAATTCTTTAAGAGTCACATACGATTTTCTACTTTGAAAATATCGGCCGTATTATAATTGTATGTGGTACTTACTATCTTTTACGTTGACTGCAATCCAGAATTAAGTAATGTATGTTGTATATAAGACAACTTAAATTCGAACTAATAATATAAAAATGTGTCGTAAGTTACAATTGTCATGATAGTAAAGAGAAATACGTGAAAGAAAATATCTTCATATTTCATAATCAAATCAGTCCAAATAAACATTATTTTCAGAAAAAGAACTCAAAATACTAATCAATGCCATTGGCCATTCATTATTACAGTAGCTTTAGGAACGTGATATGAGATTTTTATTATAAGATTTATTTTCTTGTGTCATTCACTTTAAGAGCAATCACTAATAGGGATATAATGTTATTGAAACTTTTTCTCAATTTTATTGGATTTCTTGTTTGGAATACTATCACGGTTACCAGTTTCTGGTAGACGTTAAAAAAAATCATGGTGAGAACTGAGAATGATTTGAGACTTGCACATGTTCATGAAATAATTATTTATTTTCGCCTTAGGTATCGGCTGCCTACTTGCACAGAGCGCAACATTATAAGGTATACGCTAGTAGACGCTTCGATGACATGATGGTTATATATGTAAGTACTCAAATTTGGTGTAACCAAATTTGAGTACTTACACACAGAGCGACTGCCTGTCTGTCATAACCGCAATCCAAATGGATAGCTTTTTTCAATGGTTTAGACTAGTGTCAGTTTATTCATAGGTACTGAGTCCCTAAAACGATTGTCAAACATCTTCATAACAGCCGTGACTGACCGCTTAATGTGCTCGCCGAGGCACGGGGCAATTGTTAATTTTCAATTCAATACGAACATAACTCTGAAAAATTATTGGTGCGTGCTGTGAATTCGAACCGGATACCCTCTGCATGGCAGACCGTTGGCATCTCCACTCGCTGCATTATTTATTTTATTTATTTATTTAAACTTTATTGTACACCAGTATCAACATTATAGAAATCTTATATATTAGGTAAAGTACAAAGGGCGGCCTTATCGCTTAAAGCGATCTCTACCAGGCAACCTTTGGATGGAGATATTGGTAGGGAAAGAAATGGTAGTTGTAGGTGTACCAATTTTATAATATTTATACTGTAAGCATATTATACATTTATACAATACATATATATATATATATATATACTAATACATTAATAACATATATATACATATCTAGATAAATTTGTGCATAATACTAAATACATACAATTTTTTAGAATAGGAAATAAATTAAACGGACAGGTAATGTTCTTTAACTAAAGCTTTGAATGAAATAACCGTCTGTGCCTGCCTTATGTTTAGAGGCAATGCATTCCACAAGCGAACAGCCTTTACAGAAAAAGAATTATCATAGAATGCTGTGGAATGTGCCGGCATTTTCAGTCGTAAGTTTTCTGATGACCTTAAATATCGATTGTGCGTGTCATGAAGGAACTCGAATCTTCCTTTAAGATAGGATGGTGTTGAAGGGTTAAACAATATATTGTATAGTAAAGTTAAAACGTGAGCATTCCGACGATGTCTAATAGGTAACCACTTGAGTTGGGCTCGAAATTGTGAAACATGATCATATTTGCGTAATCCAAATATGAATCGTATGCAGAAATTTTGAAGTCGCTCAAGTTTATCTAGCTGGTTTTCGGCGAGATCTAGGTAGCTGACGTCTGCATAATCAATAATGGGCAGCAAAAGAGATTTAGCTAGCGCAATTTTGGTGGTAGTGGGCAGAAAGTTCCTTAGTCTTCTTAGTGCACCTGCTGAGGCAAACACTTTCCGACTCACTTCTTGGATCTGCGAACCCCAAGACAGAGTTGAGTCTATAATGAGACCTAAGTTTTTAACTTTATCCTGTATCGGAATAGTAGTGCCATCAAAAATAACTGGAGGCAGTAAAGACCAGTCGATTTTTGATTTCATTCTGGAACTACCAATAACAGTGACTTGGGTTTTCGTGGGGTTCACTTTGAGTCCAAAGGAATTGCTCCAGCTGTTGATCAGTGCCAGATCACGGTTAATTAGAGCTAAAGATTGCGATAAACTTGCTAATGACGACCGCGTATATATTTGGAGATCATCTGCATAAAGGTGATAGGAGGAGCGAAGATTGTTTGAGATAGAATTTATAAAAATTGCGAAGAGTAAAGGAGACAATACGCCACCCTGGGGCACGCCAGCAGATGTATTACACCAAGAAGAAAGTGAGTTCTCAATGCATATACGCTGTCGGCGGCCACACAGGTAACTGCGAAACCAATCAATCACCGTAGGAGATATGTTAAGAGAGCAAAGGCGACCAAGTAGAATATCGTAATCTACTGTGTTGAAGGCATTGCTGAAATCAAGAAGAGCAAGAATAGTGAGTTCTCCGCCTTCCATACCAGCCCTGATGTCATCCGTAATATTGACCAAGGATGTGACTGTGCTATGACCCGAACGGAAACCGGATTGAAAAGGATTAAGTAGGTTATTTATGCAGAGGAATGAGTTGATTTGGTTGTAGACAAGACGTTCGAGGACTTTGGAGAGGAATGGTAGGATTGAAATGGGACGATAATCAGAAAAGGAGGACGGGTGAGAAGTTTTCGGAATAGGGGTAATTTGGGCATCCTTCCAGATTGACGGGAAAATACCGCTGGAACAGGAATGATTTAGGATGTGAGATATGATGGGAAGAATTAAATCGAGTATAGGAAGGATCATATTACGGCTGACACAGTCAGTACCAACTGCGTTGGACGTGATTGACATTATGCTCCTTCTAACATCACTATCGGTGTAGTGATTAAAGACAAATTGTGAATAACTAGGGGTAGGCAGAGAAGAAAGATAATTAATTGTACTTGCCTTAGTAGTCCTATCAATATTGGACGAGGCAGAGAAATGTTGATTGAGCAAGTCAATATTGAAATCATTGGGATTGATGTGTTGACGAGCTTTGCGCACCCCTAGGGTTTTAAGAAATTTCCAGACTTTAGCTGGATCACCGCTTTGTACAGATCTGTGAATATGTTGGCGTTGTGCATCCCTACACACCTTATTGCAGAGATTCCTTATCGCAACATATTTTTGCAAATTGAGAGCGTCAGGCCTTATTTTGTACCTAAATTTGGCAGCAGCTTTCTTGTGGATCAGATGTTTGATATTTTCAGTTAGCCATGGGGTGGGAGGGTGCTTTATTTTCACAGGTCGAATTGGTGCATGCCTATCGTACAGTTCCGTGATTTTGCTTGTAAAAATGCTGACCTTTTCATCAATAGATTGCGAATTGATAAGTTGAGTCCAATCAATATTTCTGGCATCTTTACAAAGGTTGTCAGTGTTCATTCCACCAAAATTGCGCTGCATAAGTACTTTATGTCTTATTTTAGGAGGTCGAATTTTGTAGGATAGAAAAAGCAGATCGTGATAAGAGAACATGTCAGCTGGGTACTGCCCGTGCATGTCGACATGTTCTCTTGAAGAAACTATTATAAGATCAAGGAGTGAAGGAGTAGAATTAGGAAAATGATGAGTTGCGCTAAGTGGCAATATTGACAGATTACATGATACACAAGTTGAAGAAAGAGAAGACGAGCGGGCATCATTTTTGAGCAGGCAGGTATTAAAATCACCCATTATGATTATGTGACTGTAAGATGGCACGGTATTAACCAATAAGGTTTCGAAAGTAGAAAAGTAGTCTATTCGTAAAGAAGGACAATAGTAAACGCCGATTAGGATTTTGGTGTGGTTTAAGACAACTTCCAGAAACAAATGCTCGCCTGCACTTGGCGGTGGAGGCTGTGCTGACATACCAACAATTGTATAAGGAATATGTGAACGAAGATATATAGCAACACCACCACCGCCCCCAACGGCACGGTCATTTCTGATAAGTTGAAAACCAGGAAGGGAGTATAATGTAGAGGGCAGACAGGGCTTAAGCCATGACTCAGAAACAAGGATAGCGTGAATATTCTTACAGTCTAAATTCGCCAGCATATCAGAGAAATGTGCCGGAATGCTTTGGGCATTGATATGAACGACATTGAAATTTTTAGGTACATCAGAATATTGTGAGGCAAGACAATCAGCTAGTGACGGCACACTTGAAAAACTATCATCTACGCTACATGTAGAATAGAAACTATCGTCATCACTTACATTATTAATATCAATGATGGCAATATGTATTATATGTACATAAAATATTTATATTGATATCTATAAATACTTAGTGTGATTTATAACACCACGGTAACGTCGGTAACGAAATATCTATGTAAATATAAATAACAATAAACAAAAAAAAACAAATATTAATAATAAAATATAACAAAAAATAAATATATATATAATTCTACCAATACACCACCTGCCAGTTGCGTTAACAAAATAGAACCAATAAGTAACACTTAACATACATGCTTAAACAAAATCACAAAAATAAAAAAAGGGTTAATGTCGGTTCGGGTAAAATTTTGGGAAAGGCAGCGAAGAAAAATGTAAGAGAACAATAGTAGGAAGAAAAAGAAAAAAGAGCATTAAAAGATTTAAGAAAATACGAACAGACAAAAAAAACATAAAACTTTAGCCAAAAAGCCTTGTACCCAAGAAAGTACTTTTAAAGAAATGACAGATTTGACAGTTGCAGTTGACAGTAGTAGAAAAATATCGAACACCAACAGAATACAATTAATAATAAATTATTAGTTTGTTTAGAGTAGTAATTAACTAATAAGTAAAATCGATAATAAGTGGGTACCGACAACAGTAGGATAAAAATGTTATATACTACCCGGCCCGAAAAAACAAAAGAAACAAACTACTTTTTCTGGGCAACAGTTCGTTTGGATTTGGTGGCTGGCTTCGAAGCTGTCGCTGGTTTCTCCATCCCCTTCTGCTCGGCCTTGTGCAGCTCAGCGAGGCTGACCACACGATGATGCGAACCATCGGGCGCCAGGACATGAATGATGCCCTCCCTGGTCCAACACTGCGACACACCATACTTCTGTCTTGCCGCCATAAAAGTTTCGTGTCTTTGCTTGGTCAGGAACTCAGAAATTGTGATCCCAGTGCCCTTGAACTTGGTTTTAGCAAACCATAGCTTGTCACGTACAGATGCGTCGTTTAGTTTTAAGACAATGGGCCTGGGTTTGTGGTCATTTGACAAGCGCCCCATTCTATGGCATGGCAGTCATCGAAGCGTCTACTAGCGTATACCTTATAATGTTGCGCTCTGTGCAAGTAGGCAGCCGATACCTAAGGCGAAAATAAATAATTATTTCATGAACATGTGCAAGTCTCAAATCATTCTCAGTTCTCACCATGATTTTTTTTAACGTCTACCAGAAACTGGTAACCGTGATAGTATTCCAAACAAGAAATCCAATAAAATTGAGAAAAAGTTTCAATAACATTATATCCCTATTAGTGATTGCTCTTAAAGTGAATGACACAAGAAAATAAATCTTATAATAAAAATCTCATATCACGTTCCTAAAGCTACTGTAATAATGAATGGCCAATGGCATTGATTAGTATTTTGAGTTCTTTTTCTGAAAATAATGTTTATTTGGACTGATTTGATTATGAAATATGAAGATATTTTCTTTCACGTATTTCTCTTTACTATCATGATAATTGTAACTTACGACACATTTTTATATTATTAGTTCGAATTTAAGTTGTCTTATATACAACATACATTACTTAATTCTGGATTGCAGTCAACGTAAAAGATAGTAAGTACCACATACAATTATAATACGGCCGATATTTTCAAAGTAGAAAATCGTATGTGACTCTTAAAGAATTCTAACAAGAAAAACAAGAAATTTTACTAGAGATCATAAACGAAGCCTAAAAATATGTCAGTATGCCAATTTTGATTCTTAAATTAGCTTATTTGACTTCACAAACATCAATAATCTTCTTCCGTACCTTTCAATGGCGATACTGTAAAGTTGATAAAATGCAGTTAAGATATTGTACGTACGAGGTGTCGATATTTTAAATCTTGGATGCAACCGGAATAACGCTAGGGTGATGATGATCCGAAACACACTTTTACACTCCGCAAGGAAAATAGATGCCAAATTTCAGCTTCTTGCACCCAGTAGTTTCATCTGTGCGTTTTCAGTTAGTCAGTAACGGCAAAGTGGTATATGTTTCGATTACCTTCCAACAACGAACATAGCTTGGCTCACATCGTATTTCGATAATACAGTGCTGTTTATTCGTCGTTTTCAATTACATACTGGGTCGTGCTCTCACCCAACATTCTACAACCAACTCACAATGTTGTATCGACCGCTGTTCACACAGTTTGGCGCGTACACAAACAGTTACAATTACTTCTCTAATGTATAAAGGATGTAGTTTGTGTAAGTTCATTATATTGATTTATCATTGGGCTTTTTACTGGTATTCTGGTAGTACAAATTTGCGTTTGTGTTTAAATGTTTATATCTACTCATACTAAATTATTTAGCGGGTCTTAATCGCGTAAAATTTCCTTATTTAAGCTCTAAATACCAATTTGTTTCCAACGTTTCGACCGTCTTGCACCGGTTGTGGTCGTGGAGGGACTGATATTTTGATTTTTTATATCTACTGCATGGATATTGGTGGATACATGGATAGTATAATGATTTAAGCAGATGTTCGACTAGCTAAGCAGAACGGTAACAACAAGCTGTTGTTCTTAAGTAGGACTCATGTAAAACAATAAAGACTTTACCCATCTCTCTGCACTTCCTAACTTGCGACATCACACAAAGCACACATTGCTTGACAAAAAGCACATCACAACACAGCAAAAAAGCATACTTTGAGAACAATTCTACTAACCAAACCATTTTAATAATTAGCTAAATACGCTCATTTACAATACACACTGTGTCCGAAAACTCAGCATTTCATAAAGAAAATTCATGTATTTTAATTAAAAGGCACATTATACTAAAATGCTTTAGAGTTCATAAAATTTAATGCGTTATTTTATATTCAACTGCTGGAAATATTATCAAAGGAATGAGCTCTCATAGAAAAGCTTTATGTACTAATTGGATGAATAGTTTTTATGTTGGTATATTCCTCCTTTCAAAGGAGAGGCCTAGTCCAGCAGTGGACTGCTAAAGGCTGATGATGATGGTATATATACGGTTTACTATAGCTAGTAAAGCTTATGTTTGTTTCATTATAAATAACGTTTTTTATGAAGATTTATTTGTAATTTTAATGAGTTCTAGTATATTTCTATGGAACATTAGATTAGAGCTTAGGGGCCCTGACTGGTTCTTTGAAGGCTGTTTGAAAATAAATTTCTTTAATCATGGCGATGATGTCCGATGTTGAATGATACAGATTCTTATTCTTTTGAGTTACTTAAGTAGGTGGGTACCTGCATTTGGGCCACGCACACGCTCTTGTTTCAATAAGTCAGTAAAAAGACGTCAACTGCGCACTGGTATGTGTGGGCAAGTTGAGTGACGCTACGGTTTTCCACAAAGACCGATTTTGGGCCTCCTGCATCCAATTGCTTCTTTGATCTTTACCAGATTGTCGCCATGCGGGGCAGGCACAGCTTGAAAAATTTGAGTACTGAGAACACCAAACCCTCCAATTACTATTCAAAAAACGGATGAAAGTCATGCCACGTGCCAATCCACTATACAAGTATTGAGTAATTAATGCTTTAAAAAAATAGCTTAAAACATACTGAAAATATTGCAAATATGAAATATATTGCGCTATTTGTAAATGCCACAGCAAAACCAATGTAATACTCAAGGAGCAGTGAACTTCAAACATGTAAAATAAATCAGTTTTAACCATATTGTGTCAAAAATACGATTTGCTACAGATTTATGTTAACATTTCTCATGTCGTGGAAATGAGGAACTGCCGCTATTAGGTCTCTCTGACTTCAGCTTGAACGTACTGTTATATCCCTTAATTCCATGTAAATAAAGTCTAGTCAGCAATTACTATTCCGTCGTAATTTTCCTTTAGCGTAAATTGTACAATAAGCATTATTCGATATACTTTAATTATTAATTTTATTCAATCAGTTAGATCTGAGACGCGACAGTGTACGGTACGGTTTAGAAACCATTAAATTTTCCATTTTTACGGTGTGGTATTGTAAAGTGCAAATAAACTTTGGGTTTTCTACTTGCGAGTTTTTTTTTAAAAAGACAAACGGACCCGGCCTCCTAACAAAATTGGTGTCAGAAGTGTGGGATGTGTCAGATTGATAGCCTTCATACGGTACTGGCACATTCGTTTTTTTTTTCGGAGCTTCCGTTATCGCCACTGGTCGACAGTAAGACTTTGCCGTGGCTAAGCCTGCGCCAGAAGATTGTGTGAAGACCCTTGGACGACGATAAGCCTCCGCTCTGAAGCGTGAGCCCGCTCCAGCACACCGCCGCCGCCGTACTCTCCGTCAGGTAACCTGTAAGCCTCAGCAGCAGCTCGAGCCAGAACCAACCAGGTCTAACTCACCTACCATCTCTAACATTTTTTCAAATTTCTTTTTCCATTTTTGCGTATTTTCCAAGTATTGAAGGAGAAATAACTGCGAAGGCGCAGTTATCCGACACTCAGCGCGCAGCCGCGCCACGTTGCATCGCCACGCGCTCACCGGATTCTAGCAATGTCAGCAGCTTCGTGTTTCACCGCGTGCATAATTTTGTGAGTGTTTTTATGTATCTTGGCCATAGATTCGTGACCAATAAGTGATTTTTTCAGTGAATTTTCCTATTTTTTGTGTGATTTTGCATCAAACTGTGTACAAATATCTTTCGTAAATAGTTTTAAATTATTGTATATTTTTATTAGACAATTATTCTATGTCTTTTAAAACAGAAAAAGTTGAAATGTCTGACAAAATTACGTTAACATTTTTAACCAAATTTATTAAACCTTACAATGGTGACAAAGAGTCCCTTCCGGCATTTCTCACTAACTGTGACAATGCCATGTCATTAGCTAGCGAAGATCAGCAGTCAATCTTATGTAAATTTATAATATCTCAACTTGAGGGCAAAGCCCAGGTTGCAGTCAGTTTAAAAACATTTGACGAATGGCTCGACTTAAAATCCTTTTTACGAACTACGTTTGGTGAAAAGAAACATGCCACTCATCTCTTAGTCGACTTGCAGAATTGCAAGCAAGAACCATCCGAAGATGTAACTAAATATTCTATGCGAATAGAACAGATCCTTACTAGGATTTTGTCTGATGTTCAATATAATATTAAAGATCCCAAAGAGCTTCCCGGTAGGTTAGCCGCCATGGAAGATCTAGCGCTCAACACCTTTATACTAGGTCTAAATACTTCTATTTCAACTATCGTAAGGTGTAGAAATCCCTCAACCCTCAATGAGGCTGTACAACACGCTATTGAGGAGGAAAAACTTATCAATCTTCGTTTTAGTTCATTAAAATTCAAAAGTAATTCTGGTTTACAAAATAACTCTAGATTTCAAAATAAATCAAATTTTAATCCAAAATTTAATTCTAATAATTTTAACAAATCTAATTATAGTTCTAATTCTAATAATTTTAACAACAGGTCCAATTATAATCCTAATTCAAACTCTTTTCATTCCAACTCAAAAAATAATTCTAATTCATATCCAAAAATTTGTAGTTACTGTAAAAACATAGGGCACAGTATAGAACAATGTCGTAAGCGACAGTATAACATGCAACGTCAAAATGCTAATTCTAACTCTTCTAATCCTAAACCCGGTTCATCTAGTGCTGTGCATGTTTTACAACAAGGTGACGAAGTGGTCCATGATGAACCTTTAAACTAGCAAAGATTTCGGATACGTGCCTGCCGAAGTCGATAAATCATAACGGCACAAATTCGTATACTATTTCTTATCCTAAATCGAATGTCGATACTTATACTAATTCTTATCCTACGTCAAATACTAATTCTTTTACTAAATCATGTACTAATTCTTATACTAAATCGCCTACTAATTCTTATCATAAATCTTATACCAATTCTAATCCTAAATCTTATAATAATTCGTATCCTAATTCTTATAATAAATCTTATGCGGATAATTTTACTAATTCAACTACTATTTCTTCATCTCAGCTACCCAAAAAGGAGCTGAGTCACACTAATTCAACTACTATCTCTACATCTCAGTTACCCAAAAAGGAGCTGAGTCACACTAATTCAACTACTATTTCCACATCTCAGCTATCCAAAAAGGAGCTGAGTCATACTAATTCAATTACTATCTCTACATCTCAGCTACCCAAAAGGGAACTGAGTCATACTAATTCAATTAATATTTCCACATCTCAGCTATCCAAAAAGGAACTGAGTCCTACTAAATCGAGCTCAACTGAAGTGTCTGAGTCAAATCTTTCTAAACATTATTCTAACTCTTGTACCAATTCTTATACTAATAATAATGCTTATAATAAATCAAAAGGGTTATTATTTGGCAAACCTTCTAATTCCTGTGGTCGTGAACTTGATCCAATTCCCATTTTTGAAACGAACTTATCATGTAAAGTGTGTCTACCATATACAACATTGTTTACAAAACAATCACATAAGTGTCTTAGCTTTCTTATCGATACCGGCGCGAGCATTAGCGTCGTTAAACAATCTAGCTTAACTAACAAACACGAACTTCTCCCTGACACTATAAAAATACGAGGTATAAACGATACCGATACTTATAGCGAATCATTAGGCTCTATTTATTTATCATTTTTAATATCGGAAAAGCCTCACGAGCATAAATTCTACGTCATAAGCGATAGTATAAATTTAAAAAACTACAATGGTATTTTAGGTACGGATTTCCTCCGAAATTTTAATGCTAAAATAGATTATAGTTCAAATACAATGCTTTTAAATAATCATAAGGTACCGATCCTATTTCATCAACCTATTTATATCGTCCCGGCACGTTCTGAAGCCGTTATCGAGTGCGCTGTATCAAATTACTCCGCCGAGCTATATCATAACAATGAAGCTCTCGTATTAGACCACACTTTACGCGATGGTGTTTATGTTGCAAATTGTATAGTCTCTATCAAACCAAACAGAAAGGTCAACGTTACAATTTTAAATACCACTGACATCGACATAGAGGTCAAGGACTATGTAGTGGAACTGTCACCTTTCAATCAATTAAAGCACTCTGAATCTTTTCATAACATAAATTCTATTTCTTGTTCTAAGTCTAATCGAGCAAATCACGTTCTAAGCTTAATTCGTTGTTCACACCTTAATGACGAGGAGAAAAAAGCTCTCCTCGGTTGTTGCTCAGAATACACAGATATTTTTCATGTCGAGGGCGAGCCTCTGTCTTTTACAAACGCCGTCGAACATTCTATAAATACGGGCAATGCACCTCCTATTCATGTAAAATCGTATCGCTTCCCCGAGTGTCACAAGGAAGAAGTCGACACCCAAATTCGTAAGATGCTCGAACAAAATATTATTCGTCCCTCTGTTTCACCCTGGAGTGCCCCTGTATGGGTAGTTCCGAAAAAAATGGACGCCTCTGGCAAGAAAAAATGGCGAATAGTGATAGATTATCGCCGTCTCAATGACGTCACTGTTTCTGAAAGCTATCCTCTGCCTCTTATCACAGATATCCTCGACCAATTAGGACACTCAAAATATTTTAGTACCCTTGACCTTGCCAGTGGTTTTCATCAATTACGAATGGCCCCCAAGGACGCCCCAAAAACGGGTTTTACCATAAGCACGAATTCAAGCATGTCTGGACATTACGAGTTCACCAGAATGCCATTTGGGTTGAAAAATGCCCCTGTTACCTTCCAACGACTTATGAACACCGTCTTATCAGGTCTGCAAGGTCTACATTGTTATGTTTACTTGGATGACTGTATCCTGTACAGCTCGACCTTGGACTCCCATATACAGAAATTAAGACTAGTATTTGACAAACTAAGAGAATATAATTTAAAACTCCAACCTGATAAGTGCGAGTTTCTAAGACGCGAAGTGACTTACCTAGGCCATATCATCACCGATAAAGGTGTCTCTCCCAATCCAGAAAAAGTTAAAGCCGTTTCGCAGTTTCCAACGCCCAAAAATCCTAAAGACGTCAAATCATTTCTAGGCCTAATAGGCTATTATCGCCGATTCATAAACAATTTCTCCAAATTAACTAAACCCCTTACCTCTTTATTAAAGAAAGACGTCACATTCCACTGGTCCCCTGAGCAACAAACCGCTTTCGATACGCTGAAAGATATGTTAATTACCGCACCGATTCTCCAATACCCAGATTTCTCGCAGCCATTTATAGTCACCACCGATGCAAGTAATTACGCTGTAGGAGCAATCCTTTCTCAAGGACCTATAGGCAAAGATAGGCCAATAGCATACGCTTCCCGTACTCTGAATCGCGCCGAAGGTAACTACTCTACAACTGAGAAGGAGTTACTAGCTATTTTGTTTGCCGTTAAAACTTTTCGACCTTACCTATATGGCACTAAATTTAAAATCGTGACGGATCATAGACCCCTTGTGTGGTTATTCAATGTCAAAGACCCAGGCAGTAAACTTATACGCTGGCGCCTTAAACTCGAGGAGTACGACTATGAAATAATTTACAAACAAGGTCGTCTCAATTCTAATGCTGATGCACTTTCTCGTTGCCCAATTAATGTCATAGATATTAACAATTTAAATAATTTATCCTATGAACAATACTTCAAACTTCAGTTCACTAATAAACTCCCAACTTCTAATACTATTGTTCACGAATGTACTCAAGGTCTACATTTAACAAAATTAAATACCATTGCATGTCCTGTTTCCTTAGACTTCGATTATTCTATTCCCCACTGTGAAGAAATCTTATCACAATTAGAGAAACCTGATGAGTTACTTAACACCGAACGCGAACCTTTTACTATCCAAACGACACTCGACAAAAATAAAACATATTACTTTCTTTTTACTAAAACTCATCATTACGAAGAAACAAAATTCAAAGATATATATAACTTAATTATAAAACTTAGAGATAAAATTATTATCGAAAACCCTACTATCACTGATTTAGCAATTTCAGACTTCTCTGACCCCTTTTCTAAATTAGCCTATACTAAAATTTATAATATGATCACTTACATATTTCACAATACCAATTTAAACATATACATTTACAAAAATCAATTAATTTATCCTACCCCAATCGAAGTTCCAAAAATTTTAAAAGAAAATCACGATTCCCCTATTGCGGGTCATCCCGGATCGAACCGGATGTATAAGAGAATTAAAGCCGCTTATTACTGGAAAGGTATGCGTGCAGATATTGTAGAATATGTCAAAAAATGTCAATTATGTCAAGTTAACAAGCCACTTAGACTATCTAACAAATCCCCCATGGAAATAACTACTACCTCCACGAGGCCATTTGAGCGACTAGCTCTCGATATCGTTGGACCTCTACCCGAGGCGGGTTTTCAAAAGTTTAAATTTATTCTAACCCTACAGGATGATCTCACAAAGTTTTCTAGTGCCTATCCTATGATATCCTCCACAAGTGAAGAAATAGCTAGAAACCTTGTACATTTTATGTCGCTATTCGGTTTTCCCAAATCTATATTAACTGACTTAGGTACTTGTTTTACCTCTGACTTATTCAAACAATTAACGGAAATATTAAAAATTAAAAACCTTTACACCACTCCATATCATCCTCAAACTAATGGTGCTTTAGAGCGCTCTCATGCTACTCTAAAAGAGTACCTTAAATCCTTTGTAAATGAAAACCAAAATGATTGGCACTGTTATTTATTTACCGCAATATTAGCTTACAACACTACTCCTCACTCTTCTACCAATTTCACTCCTTATGAGTTACTGTATGGTTATAAGCCAACTATTCCTTCTTCTTTGTATGAGACTAATAACAACACTACATATAATGAGTACATACGCGCTTTACAATATCGGATGCGTTTTAGTCGCGAAAAAGCTATCCAAAACATTAATAACAGTAAGGAAAAATCTAAACAATATTATGATACAAATTCCCGCCAAGTGACTTATAAAGTTGGTGATTTAGTCTACTTAAGACATCACCACCGACTTAGGAAAGCCTTATCTCCAATCTGGAAAGGCCCTTATAAAATCATAAAAGTACACAATAATCATAATGTTACATTGCAAGTAGGTCGTAAGCATATTAAATATCACACCAATGAAATTAAACCAGCTGTTTCCTCATAATCTTTCACTTTAAATCTTTCATTATACATATATTCTTTAATTATTTTCAGAACCCTCTGCTATGGATGCCAAGCAGATTCCAGTATTATACCTATTTTTCATAGTCCCGGAATATACTTCGAACATATAACTAACATAAATTTTTATAATGATTACTGGAAAGTAGTGACACACATCGACATAATGACTTTAGATCCGTATCTCAATAAAATTGAAACCTTATTACAAAAATCTATTAATCTTTGTACTAGAATTCAGTCAGAACATTTAATTGATTGTAAAGATTTTTCTAATCCAATAGAAATCTTAATAGAAACCAACTATGTTAAATTACAATCTTTGTCTCACATTATTAGCAACCAATCGACAACCAAGGTCAAAAGATCTTTAGAATTTGGTGGCGAGATCCTTAAATTCTTCTTTGGTACATTAGACGCCGATGATGCTCGTAAATACGACGCAGCAATTGAATCCTGTCGCAAAAGCGATAAAGAATTATTTCATTTCTTCAAAGACAATATTCACATAATTAAATCAACCATAAATAATTTTAACTCGACCATTTCTAAATTGAACCAGAATGAAATCAAATTAAATTCACAAATAAATGCTATGAATGAAATATTTTCACAAATTACTAAAACTGACAATCTACATTTTTATATTTCTAGAATTAATAATTTACTTAACATTATTGAAGGTTCTTTACTGTCCATTTCTAATTTATTAGACACAACCTTAAATGCAATTTTATTCTCTAAAGTAAATGTTTTACATCCTAGTGTTATAAGTCCCACAAACCTTTTTAAAGATTTATCTGAGAATATCAACCATATAAATAAAAAGCTAGATTTTCCAGTTGAATTGAGCATTCATAATATTCATTCAATAATTGATGTATCAGAACTTAATTGTTATTATTATAATAATAAGATTGTTTTTGTTTTGCAAATCCCCTTGATTATGCCAGACAAATATATTGTTCATAAAATAATACCTTTACCGACTCCTCATGAAGAGACAGATTCACATATTCAGACCTTCGCTTTGATACAACCTTCCAACTCGTATATAGCCTTAAGTGATGATAGAATGCATTATACTATGTTAAGTAACCTTGATGATTGTAAACCTATTAGCAGCAACTATTCTATTTGTAAATTGATTTCTATATTCTCATGTATAAATAACCCAAATTGTGAATCAAAACTATTAACCGAAGTAACTTTAACATTACCTAAAGAGTGTAACTCTAAATTGTTATTTGGTCTTATTGACATTTGGCAAAAGCTGAAAAATAATAAATGGATATTTGTACAATCAAACATGAGCAAATTAACAATTAAATGTGATGATAATATTAGTGATTATCCTATTGTCGGCACAGGTATAGTAAAATTAACGGAAAATTGTATAGGTTTTTCGAAAACCATTCAACTATTACCAACTCACACTTATTCTTTTTCAATTAAATCTCCTATAGACATAAGTCTCGATATCACAAATGACGATTGTTGTAAAAAGGACATATTTAATAAAACTTTGCCTCATTTAACGCCACTCACATTGAGTAAGATAAACTTAGAATCATTAAAATATCAAGATCACCAGCTAAACAACTTGGAAAGCGAGATAAATAAAATCCAAAGCGAATCTCATTTTATTAAATATGCCCATTACTATTCTACGTTTACTTACATCCTGATTGTATCCTTATTTTTATACTTAACTTATAAATTATATAAGTGTTTTAGAAACCGTAACAACTCTCAATTTTGTATCCAGATATATAACCAATGTAATACTAAGAAATCAGTTAAAAATAATTCTAAAATTTCTAGTTCTATTGAAATGACTGAAATGTCAACATCTGATGATGACAGATCTATAAAATCATTGCCAAATCCTGTAACAAATTATAAGCCTTATGCTACTGTACACAAAGTCGAATATCATTCAAATAGAAACTTGAAAAACTTTTAAAGATGCTGTTATGTCATGTACTCCGTTTAGTTATTTTTTATAATTATTATGTTCTTATTTTAATATGAACTTTATGTACTTCTAGATTAAACACTTTTACATTTTTTATCTACTACTATTTCTGTACTATTTCTTTATAACTTTAACTCTAATCTAATCTTATGATTTTTGTACTATATTCAATGGTTTCTAAATTTGTTTTCCAAATGTATTTATTTTTCTAAATCTGACTTCGCTTTATCTTAATTCAGATAATGCTTCGTCTAAAGGGGGGGGCTGTTATATCCCTTAATTCCATGTAAATAAAGCCTAGTCAGCAATTACTATTCCGTCGTAATTTTCCTTTAGCGTAAATTGTACAATAAGCATTATTCGATATACTTTAATTATTAATTTTATTCAATCAGTTAGATCTGAGACGCGACAGTGTACGGTACGGTTTAGAAACCATTAAATTTTCCATTTTTACGGTGTGGTATTGTAAAGTGCAAATAAACTTTGGGTTTTCTACTTGCGAGTTTTTTTTTAAAAAGACAAACGGACCCGGCCTCCTAACAGTACGCAATCTCTTTCTAAAATGAGATATAAAGTAAGATAGCGAGAGTTACAGAAAATCCATTCCGTCGCTTGTAATTTCATAAGTTCGTGTACTGCTAGCAATTGCCGACACTTCACCACATGCCTCCCAATAGTAAGCAATTCCTCGTCCCTGGCACCCTGCATTCATTTTTTTCTTAACAGGTTTAACTGCATAATTAGGTATGCTGCCGAAGGACTGGCGTCTGAACTTCGTTAGAAAAACATAGGTGTGTCCTACGATTTAGGCTAGTATCAGACAATTTATAAGACTGCAAAAATGAAAAATGTATACGCATACTATTTTAAAATGTACGTGGTGCGGCACAGTTGTTTAGGTATAAAACCCCAGTGGGTACGTAGCAGTGTCTCATCACCAGGCTATAACTGCTTCCAAGCAATCAGCATATAATTTGTAAGGTTAGAAGCAGATGTTATTACTAAAATCTGGAGAATCACTAGCAGTTGAACAATCTTCTAACACAAAGACAGCACAAATAATAAATAATTCTGTACGGTACGGTTAAAGGATATAGATTAACTTACCAATAAAACGTTTGTAATAAGTCAGCAAAGCTAAGCATGTTTGCGCAGATTACCACTTAGTTGGGTGACCGCGTGTGGCGTTTACATCAGATCGGGCAAGAAACGCTGGGCCACGTAAAACGAAACAAAAAAAATCCTTTCTGTAACCATTTTTTTACCATCCCAATGATGTCATGAATTCCACGGCAAATATTATACTTTTCTTTGCAAAAACTAACCAAAAGATATTTTTCTCTCATCGCATTGCTACGGGTACAATTTATGGGCACGCTACCGACCTACGCCGTAGCACCGTAGCAATTGCTACGGAACAGTCAGGTTTTTATACAACCTTTCATTTACCAAGAGTTTGGACGTGCAACATAAATTTGTGAACATGCAGAGAAATACTTTTCACTTTAAATGACTACTGTTACTTCGAGTACTGCTTCGGAGTCTAATGACGTCGGAGGTAGCGTCATTTGTTGAACCTGATTTGTTTTGTATTAGTTCATACAGTGTATAAATCTCGGTCTCCTTTACGCTGTACTCGGGGTTATATCTCACCAGTAAAAAAGTTGGAAGGCAGCATCAGTATATTACCACAATGCTTACCGGGCGTAGAGCATTTTACATGCTTTTTGATATTCAAATTTTAATTCATATTAAAAGAATTATTGCTTATTGATATATAAAGAATAACTTGAAATTATCACCATATAAATATTGTTACTGAGCTATTTTTGCTAGTAGGTGTCTAAACAAATCCCACAAACGGCCAGTAAAACTAATATAAAAACGATGCCTTTGCAAAACCATTAAGTAAATTTGGGCAAAAATAAAATGTTCCGAATACAATGAAAAGCGAACTTGAACGGCATCGCTTTTAAATCCCTGAGAATTAAACTTTGAGCCTGTAATAGATTAATATGTAAATGAATGTGTAAGGGGCGTTTGGGTCGAGTCTGTTGACGTCGCTGCTCCATTTCTTTGTAAGGTTGTAGAAAAACATAGATATCAGCTTATACGATTTATGGAATTATGAGACGACTTTTATATTCTTGCTTGCTTGATTATCGCCTTGTGTCTATTAAGGTTTACTTTGAGTTTGATGATACCCTTTTGCGTCGTATCTTTGTACTGCAAAATATCCATCACGTTGTATCGCTTGCAATCATCTCTCGTCTCAACAACGTTCGATTAAAGTTTATGAACATTATTTCTCTATTACTTTGTATCGTTGTATCTCTGTTATCGTTGCTCGGGTCAAATCTGTTGACGTCGCTACTATATTCCATTATATCTATCTAGAAAGGTATATAAGTATATTAACATTTCTACAGTAGGTCCTCCGACATCGTGATCAATATATATATATATATATATATATATATTTATATATATATATATATTTATTAGACACACAGAGCGACTGCCTGTCTGTTATACCCGCAATCCAAATGGATAGCTTTTTTCAAATTTGGTTAGCGACGGGAGGCAGTATTTTTTCTAATCGACTGTCTGCGAGGAAAATCGAATAACAGGGTCACACCGAGAACAATAACGTAACTTATTCAGTGCAAAAAGCCATCAAGGTTCATTTGGAGATTTTCCTTTTGAAGTTTCGGTTGATATAGCTTAAATTTCTCGTTATTCTTTAGAACCAAACGGAGGCGTCGAGGCAAACAGCGGCGGGTATGGAGCGAGATCCCATGCTCATCTATCATCCATCATCCGTGGACGCCAGCGGATTTTTATCCACAATTGCGGATACACCGAGGGAAAGCTAATTTATTTCCAGCTGTAATCATTTGCGCATTGTACGCCATGACTGGAGTTTTAAATAGCTATATTCAGAGGCTCATGATAAATAGTAACGGATTCAATTTAGGGCTTTACGTGAGACCTCGCTCCCGAGGTCTCACGTAAAGTTTCCTTTGAGAGAACAATTGCGAATATAAGTATTTACCAGTAGGACGTCTATAAATAAGATGATTTTCATAATAAGCTCGAGACAGGGACCTAAATAAGAGCCTATCACGATGAAAGTATTGAAGACGCGTCAGCAGTGTCGTTGGGCCGTAAAAGAGTCCCTCTTTTAAAACGAATTTAATTCTTCGTTTCCACATTAAGGGTCGGAAGGGCCTGATGATGATTTGGGAAAATGATGAAGTAACATTTCGCATGCTTACGCCAGTTTTATGTTTTGCTATAAATGAGGTTGGGACGTCTAATGAACACTTTAATATCCGCCTTGTCTGGCAAATTAAGAATAAAATAATTTTAATATATTTTGATTTATGATTCCAAATTTTATAGTCTGGATGGGTGCAGATATATTTTCGCTATCACCAATTATTTATTAAATTTTAAAGCTACATCATGTATGTCAAAATTCGAGATAATGTTATGAAGTGAATAATGTCATGAAGTAATTTTTTTATAGTTATTAATTGTTTAAGAATGGTTTTGGATTGTGAAAAGGGATATTAGAATATTATTTACATACCATTGTAATTGACGTGTATATTAATTAGTAAGTATTTAACTTGTGTGTTATAGTGTACCGTATCAATATTGATAAACGACAGCAATATTCGATACCTTGACATAAATCTCTCTGTAGCTATTGCTTATATTGCATTGTCTTATATGTTATTGAATTAAAATAAAGCTTTACACCTTTCTTCTTATTCTTATATTAAACCCTCCTTATTTAATTATTTTACTAAAAGCAATTATATTAAACTTTCAAATTTTATTTTAATGCTTAGTTAGAAACATTCCCGGCATATCCGAGGAATTCAAATTCATTTATCGCCTCTTTGACCTAAAGGCGCTCTAAAACCTCTGAGGCCAAGAACTCAGATTTACAACGAGATAAATTTGGTTTCCAGAACTTTGCCATTGGCTTAATCAGATACGGATGAAGAATTTACTGTGAGTCTAGGATGGTGGGTTATACTTTATCAAAGTAAAGAATTAAATTATCGTTTAGCTTAAGCAAATACTAAATTTAAGATTATTTAATGTCAATGAATAGAGATTTAGACTAACGTGTGTCTTAAAAATGAGAATTATCGCTCGCTTAATAATGTGGCCGGTAGATGGTAATAGGCTCACAATTAAATTGGCACCAAAATATAACTTAGGCGAAGTGCGGGTTTGTGATACACGTCTGCCTACCCCTTCCGGGATAAAGGCATGAAGTTATGTGTTATGTAATAAATACTAAAACAGTACCTAACATGTCATACATCATGTCTTGAACGTCAACAATCAAAACATACAAACTCAATGTTCATCTCCTAAAAAGGATTTTAATACACCCAGAACGATTTTACTGAAATTACCTTCTTTGTGGCTGGGTTTTGTGACAAAATGCTAGACGTCGGTATCAAAGGCCCTCCACTCCAATACGGGTATATTTTTGACAAATGACGACGAAAAATATTTTTCTCCTCGTCAACCAACGATATTGGTTTTTGATAACGTCACTTTGCTCCTTTAAAACGGGATGTTGGAGATAAATTCCCATCAGTTTGAACATAAAGCAACAAACGTAATCTGCACCGCTCCATTCAGGCGATACCCGCCTTAAATGAGATCTGATAAAAATCCGTTTGCAGGATAAAATTTGAACCAAATGCTCGCAGGTATTAATCATTATTTTTAGTATTTTCATTGCCTGCCTTTGAAGTTTATTTGTAGCTATATTCACTCTATAAAGACATTTTGTTTATATCACTAACCAATTTAATCAGAAAATGAATACTGTCAACTATATTCCAACCTGCAGTAAAATATTCTGGAACGGTAAATAATGACATGAAATCATTAAAATCAATAAAATGGTAATTCACCTAACAGATTTGAAGAATGATTGCATTTCATTTCTTAATCGATTTGCGCAGTACAATCTAACAAAAGAATTTGGATTTTAAATTTTCTATATTAAAGATCAAAAGAACCATTTCATTTTTCTTTTCATGCTCTGCAAATTTAATGGAGGATAAACACGGCATATATCAATTATTTTTACTTTTAGCATTGGCGTCGAATGTCGAATTCAAAAGTGTACTTTTAATTTTTTTCTTTCTTTTTTTAAAAGACAACTCCCGCACTTGAAATAAATCCTGTGTCACTGGCGACTTTACAGACATACAACCAACGGATACAATGAACATCCAGACTCGAAACAACAAATTAAGGATCACACAAAGTGTTGTCTCGTGTGGAAATCGAACCCATAACACTCGGCGCAGTGTTAAACGGCGAGGCGACCGCTTAAACCACTACGCCAAGCGTGCAGTCGCAAATTGTTATCTTAATTATTATAGCCCAGTGGTGTACGTAACGGACTGCCGAGACGATGGTTTCGGATTCGATCTCCAGGTACCCTGGGCACACACCTCTTACTTTTCGAAGTTATGTGTGCATTATTAATTAATTATCGTTCGCTTAATGATGTACCCGGTAGATAGGGAATAGCGAGCCTATTCCCTATCTACCGGGTACCCCTATTACGTGGGACCTAAAAATTCATGGCGAGATGTGAGTGTAATATTACAACTCTACCTACCCCTCCGGGGATACAGGCGTGAGTCTTTAAAAAATATGTATATTTATATAAATTTTTATCTTTGACGCAATATAGCAATCTTTGAATGCAGTGTATCATTACCGAATGTAGCTTGTTGCTCGATATCCGCGAGTAATGTTGGGTTTTCCGAATGGAAGCAAATAGCCCGACATTACACACAATTTGCTTCAGTCCGACACGTACACGTGCATTCAAGCGTCCGCAATACAACACAATGGTATCCTGACGGTTTATTGCACCCGTTAAAGTTTTACTAGTAGTATTTTTATGGACTGAAATAAGTTGTTGTCACGTATTATTATCAATGATTGGATATATTCTACAGCTTTATTTCTAGTCATCAGACCTTTGCCATTTTAAAATAAATATTTAACTAAATTGTGCAGATTGTCATGTATCGATTCTTTTATTCTGCATGAAAGGATCTTGAACCTGATTTTATTTTAGGCTGATGTATAATACAGACTTATCTTTACAATGTGAGGTCTGATATTTTCTTATAAATATTTGGTGGATAAAATCCTGTGATTAAATTTATTTTTGTGTAAAACTTGGATATTGTAATTTTGCTACATTTAGATATAATCTCCGTCATTCTAGCGTTATCTATTGCATTAAAGAGCCTTGGAGCTTGTTCCAATATAACAGCAACATAATAAATAACCAAATGTTTGTGCATCCAGCAATAGGTGCTTTGACAGGTCGTAAATTTAAAAATACTCTTTGTACCCATGAACAGAAAATACTCCAGTGCCTCCCACTTTACGTCAGTCATGTGAAATCGTTTCGTTTGTTTCCAAACGAATCTATATAAAATTTCATGCCCGTGTGAATTTGTTTGATTCGCATTACGCTGTGCCTTTTTCTCCGGAATTCCTTTTAATATCGCCCGTCGGTGTCACTCTCGTGTTGGCCGTCATCAATCATTTCTGTTACTTCCTTAATATATTTTTCATCTCCATTTGAACTGTTTTCCATTTGGCAGTTTATTATGAAATACGTAGTCTTTACGTGACAATTTATAAGGAATTTGGTATCGTTTTGAGATATTTACTTGAAATAAGTTTAAACATTTTTTAAACACTTTCACACATATAGATAAGTATTACACGGTACGGTACAGAATATTTGTATGATAATTATCATCAATGCATTAAATTTTATTAAATTGGATGCATTGAATATGTACATAAATAATTAATAATTATAGAATCATAAATAAAATTCGTAAAGAAAAGCGCAACTGTGTATTATCTAAACAAATGTAACTAAAGAAATGGAACATAATCTAATTTTCTTTGTAGCTAAAGACATAAAATATTTTATAGAGAAAGGATTAATTGGGGTTTACGACGGTGGCGATGCCAGTCTACAACAGGCTTTTTATACTTCTGTAGCTGTTATTGAATCTTTGAATTGTTTACTGTTTGTATTTTCTTTCCTTTCCAGCTTTGTTCTCTATATTAGATATGCGACCTTTTTCCTATGGTTCCGTTGAATAACATAACCATATTTTAACGGAAGCAGTATCAAGCAAGCAAAAGTTCCTTTTATATGTCCAGTGAATAGTGTATGCGTCTGCTGATAGAGAAAGTCTCGGGTTCGATTTTTGAGTCGCCCAAAAGTGCCACAGTTTTTTCAGAATTATCAGTAGCAGCACAAAGTCTGGCAATGTGCCCGCTGACAGCAATAGGCTTGTCTCCTATTATGAAGGAATTAAAGTTCATAACAAAGAGAAATATGAGTGTAATATTACAACCTCTACCTACTCATTCAGTGATACAGGCGTAAAACTATAAAACCAAAAATATCGTCATCTATTTCATGTGCGTCAGATGCAACAAAGTTGCCAGGATTAAACCCGTGCCCACGTAGGTACACTTGTATTTGACTTCAGTTTTAACTGCAACACATTTAACTTCTCGAACTTCAGTGTATCTATAAAACAGTTGTGCTACTTCTTGCCGAGTGTTGTTGCACTCAGGAGCTGTGTAAACTTTTACAAATGATATCATTTCGTGAACAAAGGAAGGTTTGAAATAAAAGATAGAAAAAGAACGAAATAAATGAACCTCTTTGATGTAGATGCTATGAGACTTGTCTGAATTCCTGCTTGTATTTTTAACGAAAGTACTGCAGCTTCCTGTATAATTTTGTTATGTGTCATAAAATGTTTTCTAGTGTAATGTTTTACGAAGTAAAAATGCTTTGAAGTAATAAAAAATGTGTAATGAATATTAAATCATTTAAGTTTTTGCGGATTTTGCCAGAATTTTTCTTTTTCTAATGTATTTCTCTGTAGGTTATACCGTGACAAAATGAAGCTTTGCGCGTTAGAGCTCATTTACGACAGTGATCTGTATTTTCATAATCCATATTTTAATTTTTATTCCTTTTTCTTCAGTTTGCAATGCAATCGCAATGACTGCATTTGAATTGTAATAGAATTTATGGATCAACTAGCATTTGAATTCAGTAAATTTGCTTCAGTAAATAATACGCGCGGTACTGAAAGTCAAAGTTATTTTTCGATATTTCTAAAATCAAACGATTATTAGACATAGATTGTTATAAATTCGAATTATTCAATGGACTTTAATGTTTGGAATTGTTACGATCATAAACAAACTAATTTTATATAGTAAGTGCTTGTATATTCCAATCAGCTTGTATTAAGAAAACTTAAACAAGGTTTTTTACAACTTAAACAAGTTCTGTACAAAATGCGAATTCATCTTACCTGAACCTAAGTCTTTATACCTATAACTGTTTTAATAATAAATAATTAGCCATGTGTACGTATAAACTGGCCCTAGGTTTCAGTATTCAGGTAGCAAATAATAATTTACAATTTAGTTAGTACTTAAACTGATCTGTTTCGTTCGGTGAGTGAGAGTGCCGATGGCCTTTTCCCCTATTCCTTCTCCCTCATCCCACTCCTCATCCTATCCCTTTTACCGACCCCAAGGGGGGGCAACGCACTGGTGACTCCTGTGGTGTTGCTTGTGCCTATGGGCGGCGTTAATTGTTTACCATCAGGCGTTCCGTCTGCTCGTTTGCCACCCATTACAATAATATAATTATATTTACACCACTATGTTTTAATTAGTACAAAAAATTTAACGGGGCACTAAGTATCTTTAACTGATCATATTTATGTAGTTAAAAAATAAAAACACTAAGTCCCAAAACTGTCTCAAAACTGTCCACAAAAATACGTAATAATTGGTTAATGAATAACTAAGACTATCACCGACTCTTGTACTATTAGTTGTTAACTATTCAATTGATAAATTCCCTCCTGTCCCACTGCGCGCGCGCCGCGCTCGGATGCCAAAAACAGTGCTAAATTGCTAGCGGACGAGAGCGTACCTATCGATTTTTTCGCTGCAATTTGTTTGTCTACGTTTTCTCGACGCGATGGCTTATCAGTTCATAATACCACGGGAGTATGTAGCTATGCTTCGTGCGTACTTTGTGAGTGGAGGAATCGCGAGTGCAGCTGCACCCATGGACATCATTTTGTGAGTGTACAAAAGTAAACCGGCTAGTGTCGAACAATTAAAACATCGCATATTGGACGCTTTTGACGAAGTGAAAAGACTGTGATCTGTGTATTGACAATGGTGGTGGCCATTTTGAAGGACAATGGAAATACTTGTAAGTTTAGTAAATAATACCTACTTAAGTAAATAGTAATTTGAGGTGGGCGGCTCAAAATCGGTCTGTGTGGAGAACCTTGAGGGAAGCCTATGTCCAGCAGTGGTCGTCTCTAGGCTGACATGATGATGATAAAATTATTTGTAAATAACAGATGATTCTAACTTCATAAATACGCCAAAATTACTCTTTTCTTTTATTACAGAATACCTTCTTTTATTTTGATATGTGTTTGCTTTCTAATTACATACCTTCTTATTTAATTACTTGTAAAACGGTAAATTTTGCCGGTCCTAAGCCCGGATAAACTATGAATGAGAGGCTAGAATTAAGAAAATTAAAAAGTATCTACCTACACTGGTTATTTTGCTTCATTTTATTGTCGAAGGCTACCTACATTATAAGTGCGACGGAAAGAATGCGTAAGAGTAGGACGGAAAGTAAATACTATCAATGAAGTAGTGAATGGATTGTAAAATATGTCTATGATTTTGATGAGATTTTCTACAAAAAACAAATGATTATATCTTGGCTATTTATAGATATTATGAAATTCTTATGTCACGTACATGATAATAATGCCTTCGCTAATATGTCCTTAAAGTTTTTGTACTAATTAAAAAATAGTGGTGTATATATGTTTGAAAACTTGGAACCCTCTGCGTAGAAATCCGATTCTCTCTGCTCTAGACTCGTCAACATTGTCCTAGCGTTAGCATCTAAGATTTATACGCCTTGAAATCCAGGGTCCGCTTACTTGTCTAACCAGTAATGACAGATTATCAGCTTTTCTCTCTGCAATAGGTTGTAACTGTTTTTGGTCTGTTGGTCTAGCCTAAGATTTATCAAGCATAATTTAAAAAATTTGATAAATACAGACACGCAAAGCTATAGAATAATTAACATTAAGACTCCAATATTTCTCAAGATGTAATAGCTTTCTTTATTCAAGACTATCTGACATTATCACAGTATGTATTTACATTAAGAATAGTTACCGAAACTAGTAGTTGTAGTTACTTGCTGACGCCTATCTAGCTTACGTAAGACCTAAGATCAGACACGACTATGTACACAAGCTTTGCGAGAATCGAAGCGAAATGCTTTGATGTGTTCAGTTTAAAAAAACAACTATCTCACTATTAAATCCTATCTCGCGGGTAACTTTAAATGAGCTGAATGGTATAGGTCATAGTCATAAAGAAGTATCTTAGAAATGTTAGTAGCCGCGGTGACCCGCGTTCAATATCCCTTTTTCAAACATAATAAAACTGACACAACGAACTGTCATACTCGGGACAGAAACCTATATAATTCTTTGACGCGTGAATGAATCAAACCCAAAACAGTCGCAGAGGCGAAGCAACCACTTTGACTATTATATCATTCATAGAAAATACCCAAAGCAGAATCTATACTGATATTATAAAAGAGTTTTTTTGTTTGTTTGTCCATTTTAATGTCGCAACGCAGCGATGTTATAGTATGATTTTGTATGTGGAGATAGGAGTCTGAAGAGCGACAAAGCCTACTTTTTACTGACTGACTACATAGTAAGCACATTAGTTTAAGCTGTCGCCTCGCCGCTTAACACTGCGTCGAGTACTGTGGGTTAGATTCCCACACGAGACAATACTTTGTGTGATCCGTAAATTGTTGTTACAAGTCTGGCTGTTCAATGAGTCCGTTGATTACATGCTTGCAAACTCCCCACGACACAGTATTTATTCCAATTACAGGCATTGCCTTTATAAAAAAATAAGAATGTACTTTCACGCAAGTGGAGGAGAGGACGATAGTGTAATAAATAATTATGTTAATACAGCCTTAAAACATCTAGTTTATTTAGCTCGTGTCAAGAACAGCTCATTCGGTAGCTTTCGACAAAATCCTCACCCTAGATTTTGAGTATCTCCTCATCGAAGATTCTGGTTTGTACGTGAGTGGCATATTTCAAAGGCAGACTAATAAGCGACTGCCTACGCAAATTCGATTGAGATATTTACATAATACATACATAACGTCACGCCTTTTATTCCCGAAGGGGTAGGCAGAGGTGTATTTCTACACCCACTTTTCGCCAGATATACTTTAGTCCCACGTAATGAGGGGCGAGCCTATTGCTGTACCGGGCACATTTCCAGACTCCGTGCTGCTACTGAGAATTTCGTGACAGAAAAACCCAATAACACTGCCCGGCCCAGGAATCGAACCCAGGACCTCTCGATCCCACGCGCACATTTATGCCGCGAGACCAACGAGGCAGTCGTATAGGGTTTGATGTTGAGTTTTCCGTCTCTACGCAAAGATGGTATTTGCATCGTGTTATCCCTTAGTCGCCTTTTACGACACCCACGGGAAGATAGGGGGTGGTGACACTTGTATTCTATGCCGTCAACCACACTTCCTTCTATTCAATAATTTATTGTCTTGACGTGAATTGTGATTGAATGTTTGTTCGCAGACAGCAGGAAACTTATGAGGCTGAATGATAACAGTGTTGCAGGGTTTTTGTAAGTGAATACTGAGATATTGTTTGCGCTTTACTTCAGAATTTCTTTGGCAGATTAGCTTACTTCAAGTTTTCGATTGTTGTAAATCTTAAAGGAAAGGCACGTTCACATTACAATTTCTTGCAATACCAACATAACTAAGGAATACCATCCTCCTGGCGTTATCCCAGTTAGAACCCGGGATCCGCTTTGTAGTCTAAGACTAAATAAAAGCATTTCCATAGAGCGACTGCCTGACTGACCCCCGCAACCCAAAGGAAAAGCATTATTCCATGGTTTAGACTAACATCGGTTTATTCATAATCACTGACTCTCTTTTTTGAATCCGATACCCTCTGCATGGCAGCCGGTTTGTATCTGCACTAGGCTATCGCTGCCTTAACTAACAGAACCAAGGAACATTTAACTAAAATTTAGTTTAATTTTCAGACAGTTTCTGTGGTATTTATACTTAGTCTAGCTAAGCAAGAACTTCCTCAAAATTGTGTTCCATTGTAGGACGTACAAATGCCATTAAAGAGCAATATCTACACTATGCTCCGACTTTAGCACAATGAATGATTTCCTCAAACTATTTGCTTCGTCTAAAGATTAACCGAATTTTAGTTTAAGTCAACTGTGTTAGTGGCGGACACATAAGCTGCAGCCGTCGTCCATGCGAGTACCTTTTCTCGGAACGCCAGAATCGAAATTCCGTCAAGAACATTGTCACCAATACAGTTTATTGGAATAAATCGACACACCACAACAACCTCAATCACAAGCTGAATTGTAAGCCCTTCATTGTCACCAAAAAATTAGATTTGCCGTTGTCATGGAATCGGAGATTAAATGGATAAAGCACTTGGCAGGTCACGTTTTGTTCCATTATACGTTATTTCACTGTCACGAAAATGTCGAATACATATAATAATATATATGAATGAATCATTCAAACGTTTACGAATTTATCTGTCGTATTTAATAAATCAAGCAAAACCGAATGAGAAATCGGGGGAAACAATTCCGTAGAAACATGGGCGCGATATATATATCACATGATTGTAGAGCAGGTAGCTTTGATAAGGAGGACTAAGAGCCGAAAATAAGTCTGTGATTTTACAGTGGATACCTTCCCATTCTAATATTCTAGGAAATAATGAGGTTGATTTACAGGCTAAACAAGCATGTACTGAAGGAGTTACAGTGGACATCCTCCCATACTATACGGACTGTATTAACGTAGTCAAAAATAGATGTTATAGCTGGTGGAGTGAATATTTTGATGAACGTTGTACGGAGAAAGGCGTCTGGTATAAATTCATTGTTACGCACACGTTAAGAACACCTTGGATAGATAATTGTGAGCTGGGTAGATCTGAAATAGTCACCGCTTTTAGGCTGCGTTCCGGTCACACTCCATGTCAAAGGTTCGCCTTTTTGATGTGAAAGGTCGAGACTCCGCTCTGTCCAGACTGCAAAGTCGTAAAGGACACTTATCATCTCCTCGTGGAGTGTGTTCGGAACCAGGCTTTCAGAGCTACAATGGGCATTAATATAAGGAATGTTGGAGAATGTAACAGTATCTTGGCCCGTCCTACATCTAGCAGTGCCCGATTGTTATATAGATTGCATATATTGAGTTTAAAATAATTAGTGTCATTGTTTTGGAATTGATATATACGAAGTAATGGTGAATCAATAATGTTAATTATTTCAATTTTAAATAGGAATGAATAGGTACATAAGTATTTTGTTAGTTGGGTATCGGGTACAGGTATAAGCATCTAAGTTATAAGGGATAATTATGTAGTTGATGATATTATTGAGCGGCATTGTCAAATCTGACATAGCTCACAAATAAAGATAAAACAAAAACAATTCAGCGATAGCTCTCTAAAGACATTGGATCACATCATTTAACATACACATCAAGCGCCCTGTACAAGCTGTAGAGTATCCCCAGTGAGCACACAGCCTTTGAAGTAAAAGGAAAACGTTTCTCAGTAAAAAACGAATTATTATTGGCTGTAATCGTTTCGTGCCTTTGAACTCTCCATGTTGTGTGTGACAGTTTTATTACATATGGCTGGTGCTCGTGGTTGCCACTAGTCGCGCACAGACACAGCTTGAGTGGGTAGAGAGGGGTGAAGCGGCCGCGGGGATGAGGAGAATGCTGTAAATAATATAGCACCGCGAACTTTGATTTCGAAGTTAAGTTCAATAACGCTGCGACCTTGTAAACTTTAAATATTGATATAACGCATTAAAATTTGTTTAAATTTCAGTTCCTTTCTCATTGTCTAGAATACCGAATCTTTTCTTTGCTCTTGATAACTTTGAAGACAAAAGGTTTTGTTCTCCAATGACGAATAAATAAGCCGACGGAGCTGTAGTCACAGCGAGGGGCAAAACTTTTAGCTTCGAGATTTACGAGGGAGCTTAATCTTGGAAACGACCTTGTGATGAAGACTGGGAGCGCCGTCTCTAAGGAGATCCAAAGAGCAGCGGGCAGTGAGTCGAAACTTCGTAAACAACATAAAGTATCCGTCACCCAAAGCTGCACTGACCAAAAGTTCGCTGCTTCCAAAATAAAGAAACCTCGTGTTTTCGTCCACATTACAACTCCGAACGCTTTCATCCAGGAATCTCCGCAAATGCAGTAACGATAGAAATTTAGCGTGAGATCGAAGTGAGGCCATTAGAGGTCGTTGCGGGGCATTTGCGGGGAAAATGTAACGGTCAAAGTGAGTGAGGCGCTATCCCTGCGAATCAACACGAATGTCGGCCTCTGTTATGTGTAATTCGGAGCCGTATTGGTTTTAAGAAGAAAACCCTCACAAAAGAAACGTTCCCTATTGAATTCGCTCGAGTTATAGCAGTGCTCCGTTATTATTGCGCACGTTAATCCACACCTGTGGGCCAATGAGGGCAACCTTTCGTTTACATACGCAATATTCAATCGTGTTTATTTTGGCTCAGATTTTGACCAATATCGGGGGACGCTTATCTCGCCGAGTTTTACGACTGTGTCTACTCGTTTCCGAACAATATCATACGTTACTTCCTCTCCATAAAAACAATGTCATCTAATGATAATACTCGCTATTGTGATATTTTCCGAGCTCCGTTCCCCTCGGCAAGCGATGGGAGGCAGTATTTTTTCTAATCTACTGTCTGCGAGGAAAATCGAATAACAGGGTCACACCGAGAACAATAACGTAAGTTATTCAGTGTAAAAAGCAATCAAGGTTCATTCGGAGATTTTCCTTTTGAAGTTTCGGTTGATTTCGCTTAAATTTCTCGTTATTCTTTAGAACCGAGCGGTGGTGTCGAGGCGAATCGCGGCGGGTATGGACGCGAGATTCCATGATCATCTATCATCCATCATCCGTGGACGCCGGCGGATTTTTATCCGCAATTGTGGATACAGGAGGAAAAAGCTAATTTATCTCCAGCTGTAATCATTTGCGCGTTGTACGCCATGACTGGAGTTTTGAATAGATTTATTCAGAGGATTATGATAAATAGTAACGGATTCAATTTAGGGCTTTATGTGCGACCTCGGGAGTCCTTTGAGAGGATAATTGCGAATATAAGTATTTACCAGTAGGACGTCTATAAATAAGATGATTTTCATAATAAGCTCGAGACTGGGACCGAAATAAGAGCCTATCACGATGAAAGTATTGAAGACGCGTCAGCAGAGTCGTTGGGCCGTAAAAGAGTCCCTCTCGTAAAACGAATTTAATTCTTCGTTTCCACATTAAGGGTCGGAAGGGCCTGATGATGATTTGGGAAAATGATGAGGTGACATTTCGCATGCTTGCGCCAGTTTTATGTATTGCTATAAATTATTTGGGACGTCTAACGAACACTTTAATATCCGCCTTGTCTGACAAATTAAGAATAAAATAATTTTAATATAATTTTGATTTATGATTCCAAATTTTATAGTCGCGATGGGTGCAGATTAGTATATTTTCGCTATCACCAATAATTAATTAAATTTTAAAGCTACATGATATATGCAAAAATGTGAGATAATGTTATGAAGTGAATAATATCGTGAAGTGATATTTTTTATAGTTATTAAGTGTTTAAGAATGGTTTTGGATTGTGAAAAGGGATATTAGAATATTATTTACATACCATTGTAATTAATGTGTATATTAATTAGTAGGTATTTAACTTGTGTGTTATAGTGTATCGTATCAATATTGATAAACGACAGCAATATTCGATACCTCGACATAAATCTCTCTGTAGCTATTGCTTATATTGCATTGTCTTATATGTTATTGAATTAAAATAAAGCTTTACACTTTATAACGGTTCCTTATTCTTATAATAAACCCTCTTTATTTAATTATTTTACTAAGAGCAATTATAGTTAACTATAAAACTTTATTTTAAAGCTCTGCAAGAAACATTCCCGGTACATCCGAGGAATTCAAATTCATTTATCGCCTCTTTGACCTAAAGGCGCTCTAAAACCTCTGAGGCCAAGAACTCAGATTTACAACGAGATAAATTTGGTTTCCAGAACTTTGCCATTGGCTTAATCAGATACGGATGAAGAATTTACTGTGAGTCTAGGATGGTGGGTTAAACTTTATCAAAGTAAAGAAGTAAAATCGTTAAGCTTAAGCAAATAATAAATTTAAGATTATTTAATGTCAATGAACAGAGATTACCTAACGTGTTACACCTCTGACTTTTCGAAGTAATGTGTATATTAAAAATGTGAATTAGATTAGAAAAAGTGATTAGAAAATAATGTGGCCTGTAGATGGCAATAGGCTCATCCCCTATTAAATTGGCACCAAAATATAGATTAGGCGAAGTGCGGGTGTGTAATACACATCTGCCTACCTCTTCCAGGATAAAGGCATGAAGTTTTGTGTTATGTAACGAATACTAACACAGTACCTAATATGCCATACATCATGTCTTGAACGTCAACGATCGAAACATACTAACTCAATGTTCATCTCCTAAAATAATTTTAATACACCCAGAACGATTCTACTGAAATTACCGTTCTTTGTGGCTGGGTTTTGTGAAAAAATGCCAGACGTCGGTATCAAAGGCTCTCGAATCCAATACGGGTATATTTTTGATAAATGATGATGAAAAATATTTTTCTCATCGTCAACCAACGATATTGGTTTTTGATAACGTCACTTTTCTCATTTGAAACGGAATGTTGGAGATCAATTCCCATCAGTTTTAACATAAAGCAACAAACGTAATCTGCACCACTCCATTCAGGCGATACCCGCCTTAAATGAGATCTGATAAAAAATCCGTTTGCAGGATAAAATTTGAACCAAATGCTCGCAGGTATTAATCATTATTTTTAGTATTTTCATTGCCTGCCTTTAAAGTTAAGTCGTAGCTATATTCACGCTATAAAGCCATTTTATTTATATCACTAACCAATTTAATCAGACAATAAATACTGTCAACTATATTCCAACCTACAGTAAAATATTCTGGAATGATACATATTGATATGAAAGTATTAAAATCAATAAAATGGTAATTCGCCTATCAGATATGAAGAATGATTGCGTTTCATTTCTTAATCGATTTGCGCAGTACAATCTAACAAAAGAATTTGGATTTCAAATTTTCTATATTAAAGATCAAAAGAACCATTTCATTTTTCTTTTCATGCTCTGCAAATTTGATGGAGGATAAACACGGAATATTTCACTTATTTTAACTTTTAGCATTAGCGTCGAATGTTGAATTCCAAAGAGTATTTTTAAATTTTTAAAAGACAACCCCCACACGTGGAATAAATCCTGTGTCGCGGGAGACTTTACAGACATACAACCAACGGACACAAGTTGTTACTTACCCAGACTCGAAACAACAAATTATGGAACACACAAAGTATTGTCTCGTGTGGGAATCGAACCCACAACACTCGGCGCAGTGTTAAACGGCGAGGCGACCGCTTAAACCACTACGCCAACCGAGCAGTCGCAAATTGTTATCTTTATTATTATAGCCCAGTGATGTACGTAACGGACTGCTGAGCGAGACGATGGTCTCGGATTCGATCTCCAGGTACCCTGGGCACACACCTCTTACTTTTCGAAGTTACCTATGTGTGCATTATATATTAATAAATTATCATTCGCTTACTGATATACCCGGTAGATGGCAATAGCCTCGCCCCCTATTACATTGGGACCAAAACATAACTGGCAAAGTGTGGGTGTGTAATACACCTCTGCCTACCCCTTCAAAAGGCATGAAGTTATGTGTGTGTGTGTTATCTTTGACGCAATGTAGCAATTTTTGAATGCAGTGTATCATTACTGAATGTAGCTTGTAGCTCGATATTCGCGAGTAATGTTGGGTTTTCCGAATGAAAGCAAATAGCCCGACATTACACACAATTTGCTTCAGTCCCACACGTACACGTGCATTCAAGCGTCCGCAATACATCACAATGGTATCCTGACGGTTTATTGCACGCGTTAAAATTTTGCTAGCACTTTGTTTATGGACTCTGAAATAAGTACGAGTAAGTAAAGCAATGTGTGATGAATAAGTAATAATGGACCGATGTTATGTAATAAAATCAAAGTTTGGAAATGCTTTACACCTTTATTTCAAAATGTAATCATGCCTTTCCTATTTTTTAAATAAATATTTAACATATTAGAAGACCTGTATAACATTTATTGATATGTTAAAGTTTTATTTAAAAGTTTATGAGGAGTTTTTGTGCCTCGGGCTAAACATTACAACGACGGATATTGAATTGAACAGATTTTTATGTATCAATTACTTTGGTCCGCGTTGATATAATATGTAGAACCATGATCATATAATACTTTGATCCGATAGTTTTCGATTAAATTCTTGGTAGATAAAATCTTTCGGTTTTTAGTTTAATTTACTGGGATTTAACAACATCTTGATGTCATTACGGTCTTCTAGCGTTTACCTTGATTCCTTTAACACTGTCGCCTTGCAGGCTGTTCTCATATAACAGCAACATAATAAATAACCAAATATTTGCGCATCCAGCAAAAGGTGCTTTGACGGGTCGTTAATTCAAAATTACTCTTTGTACCCATTAACAGAAAATACTCCAGTGTCTGCCACTTTACGTCATTCATGTGAAATCGTTCCGTTTATTTCCAAACGAATCTAAATTAAATTTCTTGCCTGTGTAAATTTATTTGATTCGCGTTACGCTGTGCCTTTTTCTCCGGAATTCCTTTTAATATCGCCCGTCGGTGTCACTCTCGTTTTGGCCGTCATCAATCATTTCTGTTACTTTCTCAATATATTTTTCATCTCTATTTGAACTGTTTTTCATTTGGCAGTTTATCATTAAATTCGAAGTCTTTACGTGACAATTAATAAGCAATTTGGTATCGTTTTGCGATATTTACTTGAAATAAGTTTAAACATTTTTTAAACACTTTCACACATATAGATAAGTATTACACGGTACGGTACAGAATATTTGTATGATAATTATCATCAATGCATTAAATTTTATTAAATTGGATGCATTGAATATGTATATATATATAAGTAAGTATATATAAATAATTAATAATTATAGAATCATAAATAAAATTCGTAAAGAAAAGCGCAACTGTGTATTATCTAAACAAATGTAACTAAAGAAATGGAACATAATCTAATTTTCTTTGTAGCTAAAGACATAAAATATTTTATAGAGAAAGGATTAATTGGGGTTTACGACGGTGGCGATGCCAGTCTACAACAGGCTTTTTATACTTCTGTAGCTGTTATTTAATATTTGCATTGTTTACTGTATGTATTTTTATTTCCTTTTCAGCTTTGTTCTCTATAATAGATATGCGAACAATTTCCGATGGTTTCATTTGATAACATAACCGTATTTTAACGGAAACAGTATCCGATTCGTCCTTACATTTTTACGGAGAATTTCCTTTGATATCAAAAGTTTCTTTTATATATGACACTGAAATATCTTGACTGCCTCCGTGGTCCAATGAATAGTGTATGCGTCTGCTGATCAGCAGACGCATACACTATTCATTGGACCGAAATCTCTTATTTTATTATGTGATTCCTTTCAAAAGAATAATAAAGGAGAACGGTAGAGTTTATAGTCATAAAGAAGGATCTTTGTATCCGTGTTGCTCTGCGTTCAATATCCCTTTTTCAAACATAATAAAACTGACAAAAAGAACTGCCAAACTCGGGACAGGTACCATATAATACTTTGCCGCGCAAATGGATCAAACCCAAAACAGTTGCAGGGGCGAAGCAAAATTTTTGGCTATTGTACCATTTATACAGATACCTAAAGCAGAATCTTTACTTTTATTATAAAAGAGTTTGTTTGTTTGTCCACTTTAACGTCGCAACGCACCGATGTTATAGTATGATTTTGTATGGGGAGAAAGGAGTCTAAGGAGCGACATAGCCTACTTTTTACTGACTGATTACATAGTAAGCGTAGTAGCTTAAGCGGTCGCCTCGCCTTTTGACAATACGTCGAGTGTGGTGGGTTCGATTTCCACACGAGGCAATACTTTGTGTGATCCATAAATTGTTGCTTCGAGTTCATTGTGTCCGTTGATTACATGCTTGCAAACGCCCCGCGACATAGTATTTATTCCAATTACAGGCATCGCCATAGTGAAAAAATAAGAATCTACTCTCACGCAAGGGGACGCAGACGATAGAGTAATAAATATGTTAATACAGCCTTAAAACATCTAGTATATTTAGGTCGTGCCAAGGACAGCTCATTCGGTAGCCTTCAACAAAATCTTCAGCCTAGATTTTGAGTATCTCCTCATCGAAGTACTCTGGTTTGTACGTGAGTGGCATATTTCAGAGGCAGACATATAAGCGACTGCCTACGCAAATTCGATTGAGATATTTCCTTCTATTCAATAATTTATCGTCTTGACGTGAATTGTGATTGAGTGTTTGTTCGCAGACAGCGGATAACTTATGAGGCTGAATTATAATAGTGTCGCAAGGTTTTTGTAAGTGAATACTGAGATATTTTTTGCGCTTAACTTCAAATTTTCTTTGTCAAGTCAGCTTACTTCAAGTTTTCGATTTTTGTGAAGCTTAAAGGAAAGGCGCGTTCACATTACAATTTCTTGCAATACCAACATAACTAAGAAATATCATCCTCCTGGCGTTATCCCAGTTAGAACCCGGGATCCGCTTTGTAGTCTAAGACTGAATATAAGCATTTCCATAGAGCGACTGCCTGACTGACCTCCGCAACTCAAGAAAAACTATATTCCATGGTTTAGACAAGCATCGGATTATTCATAATCACTGACTCTCTTTTTTTAATCCGATACCTTCTGCATGGCAGCCAGTTTGTATTTGCACCAGGCTATTGCTGCCTTAACTAATAGAACCAAGGGATATTTAACAAAATTTAGTTTAATATTCAGTCAGTTTCTGCGGCATTTATACTTGTTCTAGCAAAGCAAGAACACCGTCAAAAATATTCTACATTGTGGGACGGACAAATACCATCAAAGAGCAATATCTACGCTATGCTCCGAATTTCAGCACAATGGCTGTTTTCTACGAACTATTTCCTTCATCTAAAGATTAACCGTATTTCGGCTTTAGTCATCTGTCGTGTCGCTTTAGTAAGCCGCAGCCGTCATCCAGGCGAGTATCTTTTCTCGGAATGTCAGAATTGAAATTCCGTCAAGAACATTGTCACCAATACAGTTTATTGGAATAAATCGACACACCACGACAACCTCAATCAAATGGAGAATTGTAATCTCTTCATTGTCACCAAAAATGTTATTTCAGATTTGCCGTTGTCATGGAATTGGAGATTAAAATGGATAAAGCACTTGGCAGGTCGCGTTTTGTTCCATTATTCGTTATTTCACTGTCATGAAAATGTCGAATACGTATAATAATACAAATATGAATGAAACATTCAAACGTATACGAATATCTGTCGTATTTATCAAATCACGCAAAACCGAATGAGAAATCGGGGAAACAATTCCGTAGAAACATGTGCGCGATATATATCACATGATTGCAGAGCAGGTAGCTTCGATACAGAGGACACGGGGTGAACGAAACACGACATAATCTGTACGCTGGCGCGCGTATTCAATAAATTACACCCCTCGCTACTTTACAAAAAAGCAGTGTAGCCACCCTGGCCATTCATTTGTCACTCAGATTTTCAGAAACAGAAGTAAGTACGATTAAAACTGAGCATTCTCTAAGTTAACGAGGCTTACTTTGATAGATGGTCACTCGGCCCGGCCCCACTCACCCTTGAGTGCATATCCTAACGATCGTCGGATTAAAGCCAAGCTGTAAAGCTCGTTTGGCGTTGTAGCCAATTTCACCGTTAACAAGAAAAGTGCGACGGATTTGAGATAATTGGAAACTTCTTTGAGGATCTTCAAGTGGCCGTGTTTACGAAAACAGCCCGTTAAGTTAACAAAAGAGAGTACAGAAAATATTTTTTTTTTCAAAACATAAAGATACGTCCGATATAAATCATAAGTGCGGCAGTAATCAATTCAGCGATAGCTCTCTACAGACATCGGATCGCATCATTTAACATACACATCAAGCGCCCTGTACAAGCTGTAGAGTATCCCCCACTGAGCACACAGCCTTTGATGTAAAAGAAAAAAAAAGAAAAAAAAAAGAAAAGAAATCTTTATTTGGCCACAAATGGCACACACCAAAAATATATACATCAAAGAAAGAAAAAGAAATAAAAAGTAAAAAACGGCATAACGAAAATAAATTTAACAAAAACATAAAATTAAACAAATTTAAAACATAATGTACAAGTAACAGTCTATGAATAATAATTATAGTGGATTGCTACTCCTGCCCACTGGCAACACCACGGTGCCCCGATGACCAACCGAGAGCCGTCCGCCCGGTCCGCCTCCATTGGTCGACAGGCGGAAGGCCAAACAAAAACAAACAAACATAACCCACACAAAGTGATGTCAGAGAGCAGTGATAACAATCATAAAATGTATTTATTTATTCATATATGAAATTTGGAAATAGAAGTGGAAGTGTGTGTCTCATTAGTGCCAAAATTTGGACTACGCTCAGTACACGTTGCGGTTATTAAGCCGCAACACTGGTATTCTGCGCAATCCATTTTAGTGGCGTCGGCGTACGAGTGTCTGTTTAAAACTTTATAAACTACCTAAAATATACCTCGCTGTGTTCAATATGCGAGTAGAAACGATTTATGAAACAAGAGGTGTCTAATGTGTAGTGTCTAATGAGGAATCTTTCGAGTACTTACTAAAATAGTATAAAACAAAGCGTCAGTGTGCTAAAAACGTTTCTCAGTAAAAAACTAATTATTATTGGCTGTAATCGTTCCGTGCCTTTGAACTTTCCATGTTGTGTGTGACAGTTTTATTACATATGGCTGTTGCTCGCTATTATAGCTGCCACTAGTCGCGCACAAACCCAGCCTGAGTGGATAAAGAGGGGTGAAGCGGCCGCGGGAATGATGAGAATGCTGTGAATAATAATTATAGCAACGCGAACTTTGATTTGGAAGTTTAGTTCAATAAAACTGTGACCTTGTGAAAACTTTAAATATTGATAAAATGCATTAAAATTTGTTTAAATTTCAGTTCCTTTGGCATTATCTAAAATACTGACTCTTCTTCAGTCTTGGTATCTTTGAAGACAAAAGGTTTTGTTCTCCAGTGACGAACAAATAATCCGACGGAACTGTAGTCACAGTGAGGGGCAAAACTTTTAGCTTCGAGATTTACGAAGGAGCTTAATCTTGGAGCCGACCTTGTGATGAAGACTGGGAGCGCCGTTTCTAAGGAGATCCAAAGAGCAGCGGGCGGTGAGTCGAAACTTCGTAAACAATTTAAAGTATCCGTCTCCCAAAGCTGCACTGACCAAAAGTTCAATCGTGGCGAAATAAAAGAAACGTTTGTTCTCGTCCATATTACAACTCCGAACGCTTTTATCCCGGCATCTCCACAAATGCAATAACGATAGAAATTTAGCGTGAGATCGAAGTGAGGCCATTAGAGGTCGTTGCGGGGCATTTGCGTGGAAAATGTAACGGTCAAAGCGAGTGAGGCGCCATCCCCGCGAATAAACACGAATGTCCGCCTCCGTTAAGTGTAATTCGGAGCCGTATTGGTTTTAAGAAGAAAATCCTCGCAAAAGAAAGGTTCCCTTTTGAATTCGCTCGAGTTATAGCAGTGCTTCATTATTATTGCGAACGTAAATCCACATCTGTGGGCCGAATAGCGATCTTTCGTTTATATACGTAATATTCAAGCGTGTTTATTTTGGCTCAGATTTCGACCAATATCGAGGTTTATCTCGCCGAGTTTTATGACTGTGTCTACTCGTTTCCGAGCAATATCATACGTTACTTCCTCTCCGAAAAAAATGTCGTCTAATGATAACACTCGCTATTGTGATATTTTCCGAGCTCCATTCCCCTCAGTCAGCGACGGGAGGCAGTATTTTTTCTATTCTACTGTCTGCGAGGAAAATCGAATAATAGGGTTACACCGAGAACAATAACGTAAGTAATTCAGTGTAAAAAGCAATCAAGGTTCATTCGGAGATTTTCCTTTTGAACTTTCGGTTGATTTCGCTTAATTTCTCGTTATTCTTTAGAACCGAGCGGAGGCGTCGAGGCGAATCGCGGCGGGTATGGACGCGAGATCCCATGATCATCTATCACCTATCATCCGTGGACGCCGGCGGATTTTTATCCGCAATTGCGGATACACCGAGGAAAAGCTAATTTATTTCCAGCTGTAATCATTTGCGCGTTGTACGCCATGACTGGAGTTTTGAATAGATTTATTCAGATGATTATGATAAATAGTAACGGATTCAATTTAGGGCTTTATGTGCGACCTCGGGAGTCCTTTGAGAGAAAAATTGCGAATATAAGTATTTACCAGTAGGACGTCTATAAATAAGATGATTTTCATAATAAGCTCGAGACAGGGACTGAAATAAAAGCCTATCACGATGAAAGTATTGAAGACGCGTCAGCAGAGTCGTTGGGCCGTAAAAGAGTCCCTCTCGTAAAACGAATTTAATTCTTCGTTTCCACATTAATGATCGGAAGGGCCTGATGATGATTTGGGAAAATGATGACGTGACATTTCGCATGCTTGCGCCAGTTTTATGTATTGCTATAAATGATTTGGGACGTCTAACGAACACTTTAATATCCGCCTTGTCTGACAAGTCAAAAATAAAATAATATTCATGATTTGATTTATTTATAGTTATACATTCAATAAACATCATTTTATAATCTATATGTAGCTTAATCTAATTTAATTTAATGTCTAACTAGTATATGTACAAAAAAACGTTAAAAGAAATTAAAAATTGAAAATATTTACAAGGTTTAGGCGTCGTAAAATGCCTCCGCATCAATGTCATCGGGTAACGTGCCCCGAAGGCTGGCAGCATTGCCACGCTGGATGGCAATGCTGATTCTCTGAGCAAAGAATAAACCAGCCTTCTGGTCACGTGAGACGTCGATTAAACGTTTAGAAATTTCCCGAAATAGTGAACGAGCGCTCGGACCCCATGAGCCTAGTGTTTCCACCCCAAACGGCTCAAACACGTAATTACTCACAAAATTATTGTATTTGCCCCGTTAGAGGGTTTCCGCAGTTGCAGCAGCAGCGCCAGCATGGCCTCCCGTGTTTGGAACATGTGATGGCGCAAAAATTATTAATTTATTTTGCCTAATGATTCCAAATTTTACGGTTGGCATGAGTGTAGAAATATTTTCGCTTTCACCAATTATTTACTGAAATTGTAAAGTTGCATGATTTCTGTCATAATGAGAAAAAATCCGTCATGATTAAAGAATAATATCATGAGTGAAATATGAAAGTTTTCGTAGTTAATAAGTGGTTGAGAATAATTTTGGATTGAGAAAATGTTTATTAGACTAATAATCACATACCATTACTATATTAGAATAAAATGTGGGTAACTACCATGTGCACTATATTGCTCCATATTAATATATCAGCAACAGCTTATTTATGACATTTTATAGAAACACCCGTATATTACTGTAGGGACACACTACAGTGTATACACATACTTACCTATATTACATATCCGTATAATATTACCTATATCTGTAAGGCGTATGCACCGTTACGCCAGTCACGGGGTAATCGGGAAGTGGACGGTCGCGTCTTTATAATATAGTATATAGTAACCTAAATTGTGGCAGTCATAATATAGACAATATTATTCACTTGATATCGGACATTTTATTTACTCTCCATACTCATCCAACCCTGTGTCTCAACATAACAATGAAATAGAGCAATCAGACGAAGGTTGTTAAGTATTTGGAATTATATTTGTTCAAAATACAGTTCCAATATTACTTCGGTGGCATACAATAAAGGTGTACACTTTACTAGAATTCTTTATTCTTAAGTTTAACCCTTTTCATTTATGTGACAAAAAGTAATTTTAAATTATATTAAACTATAAAACTTTATTTTCAATCTCTGCAAGAAACTTTCCCGGCACATCCGAGGAATTCAAATTCATTTATCGCCATTTTGACCTACTCGTAACGGCGCTTTAAAACCTCTGAGGCCAAGAATTCAGATTTGCAACGAGATAAAATTGGTTTCCAGAACTTTGCCATTGGCTTAATCAGAGACGGATGAAGAATTTACTGTGAGTCTAGTGTGGTGGGTTATACTTTATCAAAGTTAAGTATTAAATTATCGTCAAGCTTAAGCAAATACTAAATTTTAGATTATTTAATGTCAATGAACAGAGATTACTTAACGTGTCATACCTCTGACTTTTCGAAGTAATTAATTTATTTATTTAAACTTTCCTGCAAACAATTTGCATAAGGCGGACTTAATGCCTAAGGCATTTTCTGCCAGTCAACCTTCAGGATCTTGTCAAGATCGCGGGAGGAGGTTGGATGCGGGCGGCTCAAGACCGGTCTGTGTGGAGAACCTTGGGGGAGGCCTATGTCCAGCAGTGGACGTCGTTTGGCTGATATGATGATGAACCTTCAGGTGGTTCAGAGATGATGTAGCAGGTGTAGAATTGAGAGAACTTACATAGATGTTGATTAATACTAATCTATAATATATACAGAATACATAATATACGAATATATTATGTTGGGTGCATAGGGTTCCCACCAAAAACTTAGGGTCCCAAGCCAACCTCACCTGCAAGTGGTGCACCTGCCGATCAACGGACGAGGCTCTGGCAAACAAAGTATCCCGATAAGCGGCAATAGCCTCGCCACCTATTACGTGGGATCAAGACACTGGCGAAAAGTGGGCGTTTAGTATGCCTCTGCCTACCCCTTCGGGGAAACAGGCGTGAGTTTATGTATAATTGTATGAATGAATATACTAGCCGTTTTCCGCTGTTTCACACGCGTCCTGAGGGAACTACTTCGCGTACCCGAAAACCCCAAATATCTTTCGGACCCCATTTTTTTCTAAAATTAAATATAGCCTATGTTACTGGCAGATTATGTAGCTTTCTAATGGTGAAAGAATTTTTAAAATCGGTCCAGTAGTTTTTGAGTATATCCATTACAAACAAAAATACAAAGTTTTCCTCTTTATAATATTATAAATATAGAAAAGGACAATAAGGACAGAATACGTAGATACAATATAAAAAATACGTAAATGTAATATATATATATATATATATATATATATATATATATATATATATATATATATATATATATATATATATATACACACATAATAAATATATTACTGACTAGTGAGAGAGCTCCAGAAAATGATTCGAGAAACAATCTGCGGACTCTAGATTTAAAGATAGCACGGCTCGGGCTCTTCCTGACCTCCAGTGGGAGCGCGTTAAAAAGATGTATGGACTTGACAGTGAAAGATGAATTTGGAGACTAGATCGATGGGACGGACAAAGAAGAAGAAGATTATTAGGGGACCTTAACTGCTTAGTGTGAGTGGAGCATAGATATTTAAGGTTAGGCATCAAGTAAGAAGGTACGTTAGGAGAGTGGAGAAGAAAAAAAAGGGTAGTCAATGCTCTTAAGTTCCGGCGCTCGCTGACGAATTGGTAACCAATTCAGTTGGGACCCGTAATTTGATACGTGATCAAATTTACGAAGATTGAAAATGAACCGAATGCAATTACTGAGAAGTCGGTCAAGTTTGTTGAGCAGATCTGCATTCAGGTTGAGATAACATACATCAACATAGTCAATAACAGGGAATACCAAAGTTTGCACAAGCATTATCTTTGTCTTGATCGGGAGGAAATTCTTCAGGCGATAGAGAGAACGTAAAGTATTGACCACTTTGTTGCTGACTTTCGACACTTGAACTTTCCAGTCTAGAGTCGCATCGATGTGCAAACCGAGATCCTTAATAGAGGGGCTAAATGATATCACAGAGCCACTAAAGATGATTGGGGGTAGTGAAGTAAAGTCTACACGTGCCAACATACGTGGACTTCCTACGACAATAGCTTGACACTTGGTGGGATTAACCCGAAGCCCGAATCTCGCTGACCATTCGTTTATCGAAACTAGATCTCGATTCACATCATCAATTGCGATGGATAGGTTGTCAACTTTCGCCTGAGAATAAACCTGTAAATCGTCAGCATACAGATGATACGCACACCGAAGTTGTTGAGTAATGAGATTGATAAATAGTGAAAAAAGAAGTGGAGATAGGATGCCGCCTTGTGGAACGCCAGAATCAGTTTCCCACCAGTTGGAAGATGATGCCTCACTGCGAACCGACTGGCGACAACGAAAATATGATGAGCACCATTCCAGCGCCATAGATGAGATCCGAAGGTGGGAAAGGATGGCCAGAAGGACGTCGTGACTGACGGTATTGAAGGCATTTGAGAAGTCAACCAAAGTCAGCTCTGTGACTTTGGAATTCTCCACTCCTGCCCCAATATCGTCAGTCACTTTAAACAAGGCAGATACAGTACTATGTCCAGATCTGAATCCAGATTGGAGTGGACTAAGGATATTGTTTTGATGCACGAACACGAACAACTGCTCATGTACGCATGCTTCTAGGATTTTGGATAGGAATGGGAGTATGGAAATGGGACGGAAGTGTTCAGGAAGACATGGATTGGCAATCTTAGGCAAAGGACGGACAAAGGCTCTCCGCCACAAACCAGGAAACGTACCAGACAGAAGGGACGCATTTATGATGTGGCATATGGCTGGTAGTAAATGATCCAAGGCACTGGTGATCATACGTCAACTGACGTTGTCACATCCAACTGCCTTATATTTGATTGACAGAATACATTTTTTGATCTCACCTGCGGTGACTGGAGACAATTTGAACTCGTCGATATCTGGACAAGGCAAACCGGCAACATAGTCAACCGTTTGGCGCATAGTTTGTCGATCCATTAGGTGTGTAGAAATAAAATGACGATTGATATCGTCCAAACTAAGCATCTTAAGAAGACCAGTCTGCTTTGATTTACCAACCCCAAAAGTTCTAAGAAACTTCCATATATCAGCGGGTGACGACGAAATGATGGTATTAAGTACGTGGTGACGTTGGGCATAACGTATCATCTGATTGCAGCGATTCCTCGCAGTCTTGTATGAAGTCCAATTTTCTTCAGTACGATCTCTCTTATACCGTCGAAACGCACGGTCCCTGCGCCTCTTCGCCATTCGAATTCCCCTCGATATCCAAGGTGCGGGTGGACGCTTCAGCTTCACCGCCTTAATTGGAGCATGTACATCGAACACTTTCAATACAAGGTCGTTGAATATTTCAACCTTATCTTCGATAGTAGCTGCAGTCATTTGAGGCTCCTAATTGATAGAAGCAGTATCGGTTTGTAGCTTAAACACGTCCATCCGCCCAAAGCAACGCATGTGCAACACTTTAGGTCGGATTTTAGGGGATTGAGGATATAAGACTTACATACATACATACATAGACTCACGCCTGTTTCCCGGAGGGGTAGGCAGAGACTACGGAGCGCCATTTGCAACGATCTTGACATATCTCTCTTGCTTCATTCACTCCCATCAGATTCCTCATGCATGCTCTTCTGTTCAGGGTGCTTCTAACCTGTCCTGTTTTTAGGATGTCTCCAATCTGGTCAGAGAACGTCCGCCTAGGTCTTTCCCTTCATCCTGTCCCTTCCACACTTGCCTTATATATCTGCTTGGTCAGTCTTTCGTCATCCATCCTCTCCACGTGTCCAAACCATCTTAGCATACCTTTCTCGATGCTTGTCACTACATCATCTTTTACCCCACAACACTCTCTTATCACAAAATTCTTTACTCTGTCAGTCAAAGAAACACCACACATACTTCGCAGTGCTCTCATTTCTACAGCATTTATTCTACTTTCATGACTCTTCTGCCATACCCAACTATCACTACCATACATAAGAGTAGGTACTAACACCCCTCTATGGACAGCCAAACGTGCCTTTTTGGACACGTTTTGGCTATTCATAAAGGTCTTCAGAGCTCCATTCACTCTATTACCTGCATAAACTCTTCTTTCAATATGTTCTACATTCTAACCATCTCTTGTAAACAGCGTACCTAAATATACAAACTCATTCACTTGCTCCACTCGCTGTCCATCGATCATAACATTACAAGCCGTAACGCATTCCTCCTTTTCAAAAACCATAACTTTCGTTTTACTTACATTTACTTTCATTCCTTTCCTCTCTAACGCATCATGCATGATTGTTACCATCTCCTGCAACTCCTCCGCTGAAGACGCAAGTATAACCTGATCATCAGCATAAAGGAGGCATTTGACAAGTAACTCATTCATCCTTAATCCACAGTCACTATTTTTCAAATCTTGCAAACAACTGTCCATGAAGAGGTTGAACAGCCACGGCGACGCTACACATCCCTGTCTAACACCTGTTTCGATGGTAAACCAATCCGTGTACGACCCATTTATCCTCACACAAGCTCTAGAATCTTCATAAAGGGATTTCAGAGCTTGTATGAGGCTGGTGTTCACCCCATACATCGACAGTACCGACAACATTTCATTCCTCACCACTTTATCGTAAGCCTTTTCCAAATCCACGAATGCGCAATAGACCTTTTGACCTTTGGCCAAGAATTTTTCGGCTACGCACCGCAAGGAAAAGACTTGATCCGTGCACCCCATACCTTTTCGGAATCCTGCTTGTACATCCCATATTTTCTTGTCGGTTACTTCCATAACTCTTTCAATCATTACCTTCGCATACAATTTGCCAGCAATGCTGAGAAGGCTAATGCCTCTATAGTTCTTGCAGTCTTGTTGCGAGCCTTTTCCCTTATAAAGGATATAAGACAGGAATATTAAATCGTGATGGGAGAAACCAGGGGCGGGATATTGGCCATGGATAGGGACAAGAGAAGGATCGGAGGTAATCATTAAGTCTAGCCCCATGGGTATCATCCCCATTAAGGTTAAGATGCGTGGTTTGGAGGGTTAAAATGCTGAGACTGGCAGACTCAACGATTTGAAGGAATTTAAGGGTGCGAGGGGATCTATGGGCAAGGAGATCAGTATTGAAATCTCCCATGATGATATAATGTTGGTACTCGATCCCTAAAGATTCTAATACCGATTCCAAATCGGTGAAGTAATCGACGGACGGGGGACAGTAAATAACACAAAGAACAGTTTTGGCTCCCTTGACCTAAACCCCTAAGAAAAGAAAATCTGCTGAACGGAAAGAATTATACGAAGAAACGACAAGAATTTTAAAAGAAAATTCACTGCGCAGGTATATTGCGATACCGCCACCCCTCCTGTCGGGGCGGTTGTGACGGACCAAGATATAACCTGGAAGGGAATAACTGGTAGAAAGAAGTTGAGGTTTGAGCCAACTCTCGGAGAACAGGACTGCATGGACGTTTGATTGACTGAAAGCCTCTAAAAGGTCGCCATAGTGGCTTGGCACACTTTGAGCATTAATGTGACAAGCATTAAATGTACGTGTGTTTATTAAAAATAATGTAATTAGTAATGTGTGTATTAAAAAGGGTGAATAATCGCTCGTTTAATAATGTGCCCGGTAGATGGTAATAGGCTCGCCCCCTATTAAATTGGCACCAAAATATAACTTAGGCGAAGTGTGTGGTACACATCTCTGCCGTCCTTTAACTCGAACCCCGTTAACCCTCAAATGGTCAATTTTGAGTTTTGAATGCAAAGTAATATAGTTTTAAATTCTCTATCTTTCTGTCTAAGAATCATATCTCTATCACTTACGGTTATAGAGATATTAAAACATGATTTACTGTTAAATGACAAAATATGCAACATATGCTTGACTAAAAAGTGACTATACCACGCTTCTTAGCTTGCACGCTAATGTACCTTCGTTTCAAAATTAGGCTAATATTTTTTTCATTTTTTATAAGCTTAAACTACGTTAATTGAATATTCTTAACTACAAATACACTAAGAGCGTATAACTTGTTTATAGTTAAGGATCAATTTTGATAAAACAGGAATAAAAACAATACTATAAACTATTTATGATGAAAACCTTATCTTAATTCTGGTTAGACGACCTTAACGGTATTTTTGCCAAGTAATCAATATTGCGATTTACTCAAAACAATTCGTTAAAAAGAGCGTTATTTACTTCTCACATGGAATTTGTTCAAAAAAATATTAGTTATTCTTAACTTAATAACGGCTAGCCCACGTTCCCTAACTAGAAGCACGTTATCCGTTTCTCGAGCTTCATTAATTCCGGGAGTGTGCATATGTGTGCGAGGATGGGATATGCGCGCAGGGAGGTTTACCATTCCGCTCGGAGAGCTTATAGCGTGCAAGCGTGCCTCATCGCATCGTGTTACCGCAAAAACTCCAATATCACGGGGAACATTAAGAGGTAAAATTCGAAAATTTTTGTGTAATACTTTATTAACATTATCTTTCTTAATATCTCCACCGAGTTTGAGGGAAGAATAGCAGACCAACGAATGTCATATTTATAAAATTATTATGACTGCCTTGTTGGTTTGCTATTATCCCTCAGACTAACTAGGGGGAGTGACTACCTTTGATGGGCAGGAACTGGATGAGAGTAGCCTCGGATCCACCATTGCAGTCAGTCAACCGGAAGATGGTGGTCAAACCACCCAAACTAAGGCGAAAGCTAAAGGCAAGATACTATATAGGCAGCAGCATTAAGTATCAAAGATTTCCGCCACTATGATCGCCAATCCGTCTGCCAAGCCGAGCACCGAGCTATTCCTGACTGCAGATAGCGGCCATGGTAACGGCGGGGCAAGGGGTGCGATAAACCTCCGGTAGAGATTTGTCACAATATTTCATTTCATTCATCACACTCCGATGAGGATGTAGAATCTATGTATGAGGACATATCTCGGGCTATACATAGCTTCAAAACCCATTACACCGTTGTCATGGGAGATTTTTACGTGAAACTAGGCAAACGAGGGGTGATGAGCTGAGGGTGGAGCAATTTGGATATGGACACTGGAACTCGCGGGGCCACTTCCTGGCTAGTTTCATATAGAAGAAAGGACTCTTCATGATGAATTCCTTTTTCAAAAAGCTAGAATGTCGTAAGTGGACCTGGAGAAGTCCAGATGGTGCCACCAAAAATGAGACTGATTTCATCATGTCAATGAAGAGGTTAATATTTAATGATGTCTCTGTGATCAGTTCGCATAAATCGGGCCGCGGTCACCGAATGGAAAGAGGCACATTGAATATTAGTCCCAGCCTCGAACGGTCGAGATTGATGAAGTCTACGCTCCTACCAGCGCCAGTTCAAATCTAAAACCCCGAGAGCTTTCAGCTTGAGCTGCAAAACCACTTTGAATGCCTGGAAAAATGCGTAGATGTGGACGACTTTAGTGACAGGTTAGTGAATGCTGTCCATACAACAGGCTTAAAATTCTTAAAGCCCATGACGATTAAAAGAGCCCATAAAATCTCTGGTCCGATCCTCGAGCTTATACAAGAAAGGCGTAAGATGCTTCTGCATGCCTCCGACGATATGCCAAAGTATCGGCGGCTTAATAAACAGATCTCGACTGAGGACTGGACGAGATAGTTCTGTCACCATTCGTCTTCAGCCTTATCAGCTGACCTGCCCGATGGACAGATCTCTTTTGAATACTTTGGAACCGTAATGTGCTCGATTACTTCTTGAACACACTTAGTGTTGTATTGGCGAAGATCGCGAATCAGAGACTTAGAGATCTGATTATTAAGCTGAGGCGGAGGAGCTGAGGCTCCTGGAAGAGATCGAACTGGACAGCTATACACGACTACACGACCACCTGTTACTACTCCAGTCACTGACCCAAAAGCTGGATTGTCCCGACACTATACCGAAGATATCTCGGACATGACATTCCGTCAGCATGCACGGGATTAGTGTGGCCCTAAATCAACTCAAAACCAACAAAGCACCGAGTGATGACGGCATTACGTCAGAGCTTTTGAAAGCTGTCAGCGCACCTGCCGTGGAAAAACTTCGAAAGCTATTAAATTCTGTCATACTCGAGGGCCAAACGCCACAGCCATGACACAGGAGTGTGGTGGTGCTTTTCGTCAAGAAAGGCGATAAAACCCTTTTGAAGAACTACAGACCTATCTCACTCCTGAGTCACGGCTATAATTCGTTTTCAGGAGTCGTCACGAATCATCTCGAGACCAAGCTAGACGACTTCCAGCCTCCCGAACAAGCGGGTTCCGTAAAGGCTATAGTATTATAGACCACATACATACGCTGCGGCAGGTTAAGTCTAAGGAGTATAACCAGCCTCAGCCTCTATACTTGGTGTTTGTGGACTACGAGCAAGCGTTCGATTCGATCGAAACCTGGGCGGTACTGCAGTCTCACCAACTGTGCCATCGACGACTATCGATACGTCGAAGTGCTGAAGTGTTTGTTTGAAAACGCCACCATGCCAGTCCGCCTCCAGGACCAGAGTAAAAACCTATTCAACTATAGCGAGGGGTGAGGCAGGGAGACGTTATATCTCCGAAACGTTCACCGCTGCGCTGGAAGACGTTTTCAAGGTTCTGGACTGTGAAGGACTCGGCATCAAATAAACGGCGACTACTTACACCTTCTATTTGCTGATTATATCGTAGTCATGGCTCAGACCATGGAAGACCTCAGCACAATGCTCGATGGCCCCCGTAGAGTCTCCACCAAGTAGGTCTTAAGATGAACATGGACAAGACGAAAATCACGTCTGACTTCCATGTCGTACCTGCTCCTATTCAGGTTGGGAACTCTACACTCGAAGTTGTCGACAAGTACGTATAACTGGGAAAATGATCCGATTGGGTAGGTCCAACTTCGAGAAAGAGGTCATTCGTCGAATCTAACAAGGTTGGGAAGCGTTCGGGAAGTCACGGCATATCTTCACGTCTGATATCCCGCAGTGTCTCAAGACGAAAGTCCTTGACCAGTGTATGTTGCAAGTTATGATCTATGGAGCCGATATGTGGTCACTTACTTTGGGCCTTATCCGTAAGATCCGGGTTACTCAGAGGGCAATGGAAAGAGCTATGCTCGGTGTTTCCTTGCGAAATCAAAAAAGAAATGAGAAGATCCGTAGGAGAACCAAAATCACCGACATAGCTCTCCGAATAGCCAGGCTAAAGTGGTAAGGGGCAGGGCACGTAGCTCGAAGAACCGATGGCTGGCTGGAGGGTTCTGGAGTGGCGGCCACGCACCGGATGACACAGCAGGAGTAGGCCTCCCACAAGATGGGCCGACGATCTGTATAAGATTGCGGGAAGCGGTTGGATGCGGGCGCCTCGAAATCAAGTCTGTGTGGAGATCCTTATGGGAGACTTATGTCCAGCAGTGAACGTCTCTAGGCTGACATGATGATGACTATGTGATTGAAAATATTATTACTGTCTATTATACGCAAATATAATATTTTAAGTAGCCACTATGGAAATAGGGCCTTAAAATATACTTTTTTAGCTATTAACTGCTTAATAAGATTAGAAAAATAATCAAGGCTGTGCATATAAATTTCACAAATTGCTGTATATGTTGATTATAAGTGAAATATATGTTGATGATATGAAGGAAAGGTCATTGGGCATACCTGACCCGCTTTGCGAACAGTGGCGGATATAAACCAAAATAGTTTTAAACAAAGGGAAATAATATGACCTTTCATTGCATGTAATTGTTTGGTTAAAAAAGGTCGGAGAAAAATGTACAGGATCCTTTAAAAAAGAAAACAAACGGTATCAAAGGTTTTTATTTTATATTATAAGGGCATAAAAAAAATATCGAAATGAGCTAACGTTTAGAGATATGTTATAAGTTGTCTCTTTCGCACATTGAACAGGCTTTTTTTCGCACACTAAATAGCTGCGCCCATATCGCTAGCATTGTTTATTATCTGTCTTAGACCATACAGCAGGAAGCAACAGACGCACCCGCTGCCTTTTTAAATGATCTTATGATTGCTTTGGATCAAATTGAATAAAAAATATTTTAATGAATTAGTATTTTATTTTTCTTACCTATATCAATTAATTAGTGGACGCCCACGACTTCGAGGGCCTCAATCAGTGATCCCGCGGGAATATCGGGATAAAAACTAGCCTATAACTTTTCTCATGAATGTGGCTATCACACACAAAAAGATTTTTTCAAATCGGATCAGTACTTTCAGAAATAAAGAGTATGGATATATACATAGATAACACTTGACTTTTGTGAGATTCCCGTAGCTCACATTAATGCGATTAATTCCATAGTAAATGAGAGCCATAGATGAATACACTCTGCTATATTTCGTTTGTGTCCGCCTTGGGTATGGTTTCCATACTAAGGTGCCCATTTACCTTTACTTTATTAAAATGTTTTAATTTAATTGATTCAATTTTCACACTGCATTTTATTTAATTATTCAGTTATTTTTTTGATATGTGATGCTTAGCTATAAAGACGTTAGTAACAATTGAAGTAAGAAATAGGTGTTTTTAGCTTAGTAAGCGAGCATATATTTTTTCATATCTTTTTTATTTTTCACTAAAACTTAGCTTATAAAAGTCATGGGTGCTTTAGCCTCTTCTTACGTAAGGTACTAATGTATAAATATTAAGAAAGGTCTTAGCTACAAAACAGTTAATAGACTTAGCACATTTATAGTAAAGCATTTTAGGGTAAATTCATTGAAAATTAGAAACTTCATACATTTAAAGAAAATGCTTAACTAAAAGATCTCTAAGTGTAGGTTAACGAGGCTTTAGTGCGGCAAACAACGTCAAAAAAAATGTGTATTGCTTAACTAAACCAAAATAATCAGTGTTTTTATATAATTTTAAGTACATTTCTGAGCAGGAAATATCCTTAATGACGCTGGCAAATATTTATTTTAATAATATTTAACAATCACTCATTTATGTATAATAGTTTTCTAGAAACAACGATTCCCGCATTATTTTTAGTCTTTTCATTGCCTGCCTTTGAAGTTTAGTTGTAGATATATTCACTCTATAAAGCCATTTTGTTTATATCACTAACCAATTTAATCAGAAAATGAATTCTGTCAACTATATTGAAACCTGCAGTAAAATATTCCGGAAAAGTACATATTGATATGAAATTATTTAAATGAAAAAAATCTGAGATGAAGAATGATTGCGTTTCATTTCTTAATTGATTTGCTCAGTACAATCTAACAAAAGAATTTGGATTTCAAATTTTCTATATTAAAGATCAAGAGAACCATTCCATTTTTCTTTTCATTCTCTGCAAATTCGAAGGAGGATAAACACGGAATATATCACTTATTTTTACTTTTAGCCTTGGCGTCGAATTCAAAAGTGTATTTTTAAAGTGTTATCTTAATTATGATAGCCCAGTGGTGTACGTAACGGACCGCCGAGATGATGGTCTCGGGTTTGATCCCCAGGTACTCCAGGCACACACCTCTGACTTTTCGAAGTTATGTGTGCATTACAAATTAATTATCGTTCGCTTAATGATGTCGGGTACATCATTAAGCGAACGATAAGTAGATGGCAATAGGCTCGCCTCTTATTACATTGGGACCAAAACATAACTGGCGAAGTGTGGGTGTGTTATACACCTCTGCCGACCCCTTCAGGGATAAAACCCGTGAAGTTATGTGTATGTGTGTTATCTTTGACGCAATATAGCAATCTTTGAATGCAGTGTATCATTACTGAATGTAGCTTGTAGCTCGATATTCGCAGGTAATGTTGGGTTTTCCGAATGAAAGCCAATAGCCCGACATTACACACAATTTTCTTTAGTCCGACACGTACACGTGCATTCGAGCGTCCGCAATACAATACAATGGTATCCTGACGGTTTATTGCACCCGTTAAAATTTTGCTAGTAGTTTTTTTATAGACTCTGAAATAAGTCGGATTAAGTAAGGCAATGTGCGATGAATAACTAATAATGGACCGATGTTATGTCTTTCCCATTTTTTAATAAATATTTAACATATTATAAGACCGTTATAAAAATTATTGATATGTTAATAAACTTTATTCTCTTTTAAAAGTTATGAGAAGTTTATGTGCCTAAGGTTAAACATTACAACGACGGATATTGAATTGAACAGACTTTTATGTATCAATTATTTTGGTCCCCGCTGATAAAAAATATAGAACTGTGATCATAATACTTTGATCCGATAGTTTTCGATTAAATTCTTTGTAGATAAAATCTTTCGGTTTTTAGTTTAATTTACTGGGATTTAACAACATCTAGATGTCATTACCGTCTTCTAGCGTTTACCTTGATTCCTTTAAGACGCCTTGCAGGCTGTTCTTATATTACAGCAACATAATAAATAACCAAATATTTGCGCATCCAGCAATATGTGCTTTGACGGGTCGTAAATTTAAAAATACTCTTTGTACCCATTAACAGAAAATACTCCAGTGCCTGCCACTTTACGTCATTCATGTGAAATCGTTTCGTTTGTTTATGCCTGTGTGAATTTATTTGATTTGCGTTACGCTGTGCCTTTTTCTTCGGAATTCCTTTTAATATCGCCCGTCGGTGTCATTCTCGTGTTGGCCGTCATCAATCATTTCTGTTACTTTCTCAATATATTTTTTATCTCTATTTGAACTGTTTTTCATTTGGCAGTTTATCATTAAATTCGGAGTCTTTACGTGACAATTAATAAGCAATTTGGTATAGCTTTGCGATATTTACTTGAAATGAGTAAAAAAAAATATTTACACACTTTCACACATATAGATAAGTATTACACGGTACCGTAAGTACATTCGTAAGATAATCATCACCAATGCGTTCAATTTTATTAAATTGGATGCATTGAATATATAAATAAATAATTATTTAATAATTATATAAATAATTAATTATAGAAGCATAAATAACATCCATAAAGAAAAACGCAAATTTGTATTATCTATTCTAAACAAACGTAACTAAAGAAATGGAACATAATTTAATTTTCTTTGTAGCTAAAGACATAAAACATTTTATAGAGAATGGATGTATTAGGATTTACGACAGTGGCGATGCCAGTCTACAACAGGCTTTTTAATCTTCTGTTGCTTTTATCAATATTTGCATTGTTTACTGTTATGTTGTTTTATTTCCTTTTCAGCATTGTTCTCTATATTAGATATGCGACTTATTTCTGATGGTTCCGTTTGATAACCTGACCGTATTTTAACGGGAACTGTATTCGATTTGTCCTTACATTTTTACAAAGATTTCCTTTGATATCAAAAGTTCCTTTTATATATGATACTGAAATGTCTTGACTGCTTCAGTGGTCCAGTGAATATAGTGTATGCGTCTGCTAATTGGGTCTCGGTTTCGATTTCTGAGTCAGCCAAAAGTACTACTGAGCTGTTCAGCATTTTCAGTAGCAGCACAGAGTCTGGCGATGTGCCCGCTGACGGCAATAGGCTCGCCCTCTATTATGTGGGACTTCAAATTCAAGTTCAATCAAAAGTTGCCCTGTTTAAACCCGTACCGTTCACTTGTATTTGAGTTCAATTCTAACTGCAACACATTTAACTTCTCGAACTTCAGTGTATCTATAAAACAGTTGTGCTACTTCTTGCCGAGTGTTGTTGCACTCAGGAGCTGTTTTAACTTTTACAAATGATAACGTTTTGTGAACAAAGGGAAGGTTTGAAATAAAAGATATAAAAACAACGAAATAAATAAACCTCTTTGTTGTAGATACTATGAGACTCGTCTGAATTCCTGCTCGTATATTCAACAAAAGTACTGTAGTTTCCTGTATATTTTTGTTGTATCATAAAATGATTTGTAGTGTGATGTTTTACTAAATAAATATTGTTTGAGTTAATAAAAAAAGTGTTATATAATAAATATAGAAACCTGACTGAAGTGATTTTATGGCGGATCTTGCCTCGATTTTTAATTTTCTAATGTTTTCTGTATAGTTTTATACTGTGACTGTATGATGTGTGAATTCGTGAGGGCTCATTTACGAGGGTGATTAGTGTTTTTATAAACATATTTTAATGTTTTATTACTACTGGCCCAGTGGAAAGCGTATGCGTCTTCTGATCGAGCGATCTCAACTTCGATTTCCGGGTAATGTAAAAGTGGTACTGGGTTTTCTAATTTCTCAGTAGCAGCACGCAGTCTTACAAAGTGCCAGGTGACGCCATTGAGCTCGCCCCCTATTACGTAAACCATACAGGACCTAAAATACATAAAACGAAATGTGGGTTTAATATTACAACTCTGCTAACCCCTTTGGGTATACAGGCGTGAGGATATAAATAAAATCTTATTTTAATACTACTTTAGTTAACCTTTAAGTTTGGACGTGTAGCCTCACAGGCTCCGGACGAATGTTGGTTTCTATGTTTTGTGAACTTTCCCTTACTCCCAATACCTGAACTGCTCAGTAGCTTCAGTTTTAGTTACGAAACGACCAGTAAAGGACGAGGTTGCGTCATTCGAAGGAAAACACGTTTGCAATCTTTATTCAAAAAGCACCTGTAGCCTGACAGGCTACACGTCCATAACTACGGTATAAAATATGTACAATGGGTGATATGGTAACAGTGGATGACCAATCACTATCACTCATAAAAATAACAGGAAATGCATGTAGAATTTTGTCCAGAAAATAGAATAACAACCCACATTTGTGTCCCATTCAACAAGCCAGTGTGCTTACAATGTTCTCGTTCTTAGAGAAATTGTGTCAAAGTAAAGCGTAAACAGCAGTTGTCAGAATTTTTGTTATTTGCTGTCTGAAGTGATGTTTTTTGAGTTCTTAATATGTTAGAATTTAATAAAAAGAAGTTTAATTTTTTTAATGTTGTTTTCTTTTATTATTGTAATTGCTTAACAGCAAAAAAATAGCTACACTTAAAACTACCCAAAGACCGATCCTAGATATTTAATAACGGAAGTAGAATATATTTTCAACTATTTTCACTATAACTAACCCATACTTTAGTTAAATATAATTTAGAAGTACTTTTGCATAGTTTAGTTAAAAAAATGACACTAATATGGACGTAAGTTTATAAAAATGTGACGTCCATACTTAAGGGTTAAGCAACAGCCTATATTTAACATACTAAGTTCTAAGAAAGTAATTAATCGGTCACGCATTGCTGTGGGTCAGTTTGAAATGCTACTGCATTTCAAACTGACCCACAGCAGTGACTGCTTTTGGATTATAATAAAATTTATGGATCAAGTGCTTTGGCTTTGGCTTCAGTAAATAATACGCCGTGAACAACATTATTGTTACATAATTCAAAAATCAAACGATAATTAGACATGGAATGTTATTATTTCAAATCATTCATCATCATCATCATCATCAGCCTTTAACAGTCCACTGCTAGACTAGGCCTCTCCTTTGAAAGGAGGAATTGGCCTACTATGCTACTACGCTGGCCAAACGGGTTAGTATAGGGTTTGTATCAAGTTTTCCATCTTTTACAGTGTTGTTCTCTGCATAATATGCTCCCTCTGTCGGCTCTTACGACACCCATGGGATGATATGGGGTGGTGACATTCCGTATTCTTAATCCGTCACCATACGGACAATGGACATCTTTCAATGGACTTTAAAGTTTGGAATTACAAACATGAACGAAATAATTTTATTTTGCAGGCGCTTGTGCATTAGAATCATTTTGTATTTGAATAACTTACACAAGTTTTCTTACAATTTAAACAGGTTCTGGGCAATATGCAAATTCTTCTTGCCTTTGTACCTATAATTGTTTTAATAATAAAATGATATCAACCATTTGTACGTATAAACTCACCCTAGGTTTCATTTATCGGGTAGCAAACTATAATTAACATTTTTTTTTCTTTTCTTTCTTTCTTTCTAATTTTATTGTCATAAATCTTTGAAAACTTATAACTCGAAACCCTCTGCTAGAAGTCCGTTTCTCTCTGCACTAGGCTATCGCTGTTTTTCTAGCCCGATTTCTGTTTCTCTGTTGGTCTAGCTCGTGGTTTGAACCCACGGCACGCACTACTGACTTTTCGGAGTTATGTGCGTATTGAATTGTTAATTATCGCTTGCTCCGTCCCTCGGAGAGTCCACGTTATGCCGTCGGTCCTGGTCGTCATGAAGATCTTTGACAGTCGTTATAGGGCGTCAGTACCTTCTAAATACACTGACGCTAGTCTAAACCATGGAATATCGCCATCCCTTCGGGTTGTGGAGGTCAGACAGGCAGTCACTCCGTAGAATAGCTAATATTCTGCCAAATCCGGTTAGACTAGAAAGCGGACCCCAAGCTGAAACTGAGATAACGCTAGGAGGATGATTATGTTGGTTGGTTATCCAAATTTATCAATGTTGATACATCCAAACACATACGACTATAGAATAATAAACCTTAATACTCGAATATTTCTCGCGATGTAATACCTCTCTTTATTCAAGACTATCTGACATTATCACAGTACGCATTATACATTAAGAATAGTTACCGAAACTAATAGTTGTAGTTACTTGCTGACGCCTATCTAGCTTACGTCAGACCTAAGATCAGACACGACTATGTACACAAACTTTGTGAGAAGCTAGGCGAAACGCTGTAATGTGTTCAGTTTAAAAAAACAACTATCTCACTATTAAATCTTATCTTGCGGATGACTTTAAATGAGTTGAATGGTAAAGTTCATAGTCATAAAGAAAAGGATCTTAGAAATGTTAGTAGCCGTGTTGCCCCGCTTTCAATATCCCTTTTTCAAACAAAATAAATCTGACACAAAGAACTGTCAAACTCGGGACAGGTACCATAATGTATAATTCTTTGACGCGTGAATGGATCAAACCCAAAACAGTCGCACAGGCGAAGCAACCACTTTGACAGTTATACCATTCATAGAAAATACCCAAAGCAGAATCTATAGTGATATTTTAAAAGAGTTTGTTTGTTTGTTTTTCCATTTTAAAGTCGCAACGCATCGATGTTATAGTATGATTTTGTATGTGGAGATAGGAGTCTGAAGAGCGACATAGCCTACTTTTTACTGACTGACTACATTTTAAGCTTAGTAGCTTAAGCGGTCGCCTCGCCGCTTGACAATGTGTCGAGTTCTGTGGGTTCGATTCTCACGCGAGACAATACTTTGTGTGATCCGTAAATTGTTGTTACAAGTCTGGCTATTCATTGAGTCCTTTGATTACATGCTTGCAAACTCCCCCCAGATAGCAACAAACTTGCAGCAAGTTTAAATCAAACTTGCTAGTTTCACTGTGACAAACTTGCATCAAACATGCATGAAGTTTGCTTTTCAAAGGTTGCACAGGTACAAGGCACAGGTTGGTGGTCCGACCTCAGATGGTCGACGAGCACATCCTGCTGTATCTAGGAGGTCGACCGACCGCCAACCTGTGCTCGTCGTCATCCAAATCCTTTGAAAAACCAACTTCATGCAAGTTTGTCAGAGTGAAACTAGCAAGTTTGATTTAAACTTGCTGCAAGTTTGGCAAGTTTGCATTGTTTGCGACACACTATTTATTCCAATAACAGGCCAATGCCTGTTATTGGAATAAATACTGATAAAGGCAATCCTTTATAAAAAAAATATGAATCTACTTTCACGCAAGTGGAGGAGAGGACGATAGTGTAGTAAATAATTATGGTAATACAGCCTTAACATATCAATTTTATTTAGCCCGTGTCAAGAACAGCTCATTCGGTAGCTTTCGACAAAATCTTCAACCTAGATTTTGAGTATCTCCCCATCGAAGTACTCTGGTTTGTACGTGAGTGGCATATTTCAGAGGCAGACAAATAAGCGACTGCCTACGCAAATTCGATTGAGATATTTCCTTCTATTCAATAATTTATTGTCTTGACGTGAATTGTGATTGAGTGTTTGTTCGCAGACAGCAGGTTACTTATACTTATATGATAATATTGGCGCAGCGTTATTGTAAGTGAATACTGAGATATATTTTGCGCTTAACTTCAAATTTTAATTGGCAGATTAGCTTACTTCAAATTTTCGATTTTTGTAAAGCGTAAAGTAAAAGCACGTTCACATTACAATTTCTTGCAATGCCAACATAACTAATTAAGGAATATCATCTTACTAGCGAGCTTAGAATAAATCGACACACCACAACAACCTCAATCAAACGCTGAATTGAAAGCCCTTCATTGTCACCAAAAATGTTATTTCAGATTTGCCGTTGTCATGGAATCGGAGATAAAAATGGATAAAGCACTTGGCAGGTTGCGTTTTGTTCCATTATTCGTTATTTTACTGTCACGAAAATGTCGAATACATATTATCTATTATCTATCTGTATTCTATATATCTATATTAATATTATAAAGAGGAATAAATTGTATTTTTGTTTGTAATGGATAAACTCAAAAACTACTGGACCGATTTTAAAAATTATTTTCACCATTAGAAAGCTACATTATCTGCGAGTAACATAGGCTATTTATTATATTATTTTAGAAAAAATAGGTGTCCGTAAGATATTTGGCTTTTTCGGGTGCGCGAAGTAGTTCCCTCAGGACGCGGGTGACACCGCGGGAAACGGCTAGTAAAATATATGAATGAAACATTCAAACGTATACGAAATTATCTATCGTATTTATCAAATCACGCAAACCGAATGAGAAATCGGAGGAAACAATTCCGTAGAAACATTTGCGCGATATATATCTGATGATTGCAGAGCAGGTAGCTTCGATACAGAGGATACGGGGTGAACGAAACACGACATAATCTGTACGCCGGCGCGCGTATTCAATAAATTACACCCCTCGCTACTTAACAAAAAAGCAGTGTAGCCACCCTGGCCATACATTTGTCATTCAGATTTTCAGAAACAGAACTAAGTACGATTAAAACTGAGCACCCTCTAAGTTAACGAGGCTTAATTAGATAGATGGTCACTCGGCCCGGCCCCACTCACCCTTGAGTGCATATCCTAACGATCGTCGGATTAAAGCCAAGCTGTAAAGCTCGTTTGGAATTGTAGCCAATTTCACCGTTAACAAGAGAAGTGCGACGAATTTGAGATAATTGGAAACTTCTTTGAGGATCTTCAAGTGGCCGTTTTGACGGAAACAGCCCGTTAAATTACCAAAAGAAAGAACAGAAAATGTTAATTTTGTCAATACTTAAAGATACGTCTGACAAAAATCATAAGTATGGCAGTAATCAATTCAGCGACAGCTCTCTACAGATATCGTATCGCATCATTTAACATACACATCAAGCGCCCTATACAAGCTGTAGAGTATCCCCCAGTGAGCACACAGCCTTTGATGTAAAAGGAAAACGTTTCTCAGTAAAAAACGAATTATTATTGGCTGTAATCGTTCCGTGCCTTTGAACTCTCCATGTTGTGTGTGACAGTTTTATTACATATGGCTGGTGCTCGTGGTTGCCACCAATTGCGCACAAACACAGCCTGAGTGGGTAGAGAGGGGAGAAGCGGCAACCGGGATGATCAGAATGCTGTGAATAATATAGCAACGCGAACTTTGATTTGGAAGTTTAGTTCAATAACGCTGTGACCTTGGGAAAACTTCAAATATTGATAAAATGCATTAAAATTTGTTTAAATTTCAGTTCCTTTGGCATTGTCTAAAATACCGAATCATTTTCAGTCCTGGTAACTTTGAAGACAAAAGGTTTTGTTCTCCAGTGACGAATAAATAAACCAACGGAGCTGTAGGTACAGCGAGGGGCAAAACTTTTAGCTTCGAGATTTACGAGGGAGCTTAACCTTGGAGACGACCTGGTGATGAAGACTTGGGAGCGCCGTCTCTAAGGAGATCCAAAGAGCAGCGGGCGGTGAGTCAAAATTTTACTTAGTAAACAATTGAAAGTATCCGTTTTCCAAAGCTGCACTGACCAAAAGTTTAATCGCGGCGAAATAAAAGAAACGTTATGTTCTCATCCACATAACAATTGTTCTCGTCCATATTACAACTCCGAACGCTTTTATCCCGGAATCTCCGCAAATGAAATAACGATAAAAATTTAGCGTCAGATCGAAGTGAGGCCATTAGAGGTCGTTACGGGACATTTGCGTGGAAAATGTAACGGTCAAAGCGAGTGAGGCGCTATCCCCGCGAATAAACACGCATGTCCGCCACCGTTATGTGTAATTCTGAGCCGTATTAGTTTTAAGAAGAAAACCCTCGCAAAAGAAAGGTTCCCTTTTGAATTCGCTCGAGTTATAGCAGTGCTCCGTTATTATTGCGCACGTTAATCCACATCTGTGGGCCGAATAAGTCGATATTTATTACATACTCAATATTCAAGCGTGTTTATTTTGGCTCAGATTTTGACCAATATCGGAGGAGGTCTATCTCGCCGAGTTTTACGACTGTGTCTACTCGATTTCGAACAATATCATACGTTACTTCTTCTCCATAAAAATAATGTCATCTAATACTAGAGCACTACTTTATTAATATATGTATTGTAAAACTGTAATAATTAATAAATAATAATAAATAAAATGATAAGACTCGCTATTATGATATTTTCCGAGCTCCGTTCCCCTTGGTAAGCGACAGGAGGCAGTATTTTTTCTAATCTACTGTCTGCGAGGAAAATCGAATAACAGGGTCACACCGGGAACAATAACGTAAGTAATTCAGTATAAAAAGCAATCAAGGTTCCATCGGAGATTTTTTTGAAGTTTCAGTTGATTTCGCTTAAACTTCTTGTTATTCTTTAGAACCAAGCGGAGGCGTCAAGGCGAACCGCGGCGGGTATGGACGCGAGATCCCATGATCATCTATCATCCATCATCCGTGGACGCCAGCGGATTTTTATCCGCAATTGCGGATACACCGAGGGAAAGCTAATTTATTTCCAGCTGTAATCATTTGCGCCTTGAACGCCATGACTGGAGTTTTGAATAGATATATTCAGAGGATCATGATAAATAGTAACGGATTCAATTTAGGGCTTTATGTGCGACTTCGGAAGTCCTTTGAGAGAAAAATTGCGAATATAAGTATTTACCAGTAGGACGTTTATAAATAAGATGATTTTCATAATAAGCTCGAGACAGGGACCGAAATAAAAGCCTATCAAGATGAAAGTTTTGAAAACGCGTCAGCAGAGTCGTTGTACCGTAAAAGAGTCCCTCTCGTAAAATTAATTTAATTCTTCGTTTCCATATTAAGGGTCGGCAGGGCCTGATGATGATTTGGGAAAATTATGAAGTGACATTTCGCATGCTTGCGCCAGTTTTATGTATTGCTATAAATGAGTTTGTCCGTGTGGTGACGGATTAAGAATACGGATTGTCACCACTCCATATCATCCCATGGGTGTCGTAAGAGCCGACATAGGGAGCATACTATGCAGAGAACAGCACTGTAAGAGAAGGAAAACTTGATACAAACCCTATACCAACCCGTTTGGCCAGCGTGGTATAGTAGGCCAATTCCTCCTTTCAAAGGAGAGGCCTGGTCCAACAGTGGACTGTTAAAGGCTGATAATGATGATAAATGAGTTTGGGACGTCTAATAAACACTTTAATATCCGCCTTGTCTGACAAGTCATAAATAAAATGATATTAAATTAATATCATTTTATTTTTGCCTCATGATTCCAAATTTTACGGTTGGCATGGGTGCAGAAATATTTTCACTTTCACAAATTATTTACTGAATTTGTAAAGTTGCATGATTTCTGTCATAATGAGAAATAATCCGACATGATTAAAGAATATCATGAGGAAAATTTGAAAATTTTATTAGTTTATAAGTTGAGAATAGTTTTGGATTGTCGAAATGTATATTAGACTAACAATAACATACCATTTTTACATATGAATAAATGTGGTAGTTATGCCATGTGCGTTATAGTGCTCCATATCAATATATCAACAACAGCTTATTTATGACATTTTATAGAAACACCCGTATTTTACAGTGACATAAAGCAATCAGACGAAGGTTGTTAAGATTTTGGGATTATATTTGTTCAAAATGCAGTTCCAATATAACTTCGGTGGCATACAATAAAGGTGTACATTTTACTAGAATTCCTTATTCTTATGTTTTACCGTTTTCATTTATTTAACAAAAAGTTATTTCAAATGATATTAAACTATAAAACATTATTTTCAATCTATGCAAGAAGCTTTCCAGGCACATGCGAGGAATTCAAATTCATTTATCGCCTCTTTGACCTAACGGCGCTCTAAAGCCTCGGAGGCCAAGAATTCAAATTTACAACAAGATAAATTTGGTTTTCAGAACTTTGCCATTGGCTTAATCAGATACGGATGAAGAATTTACTATGAGTCTATGATGGTAGGTTAAACTTTATCAAAGTACAGAATTAAGTTAACGCCAAGCTTAAACTAACATATTTTAGATTATCTATTATCAATGATTAGGCCCAGCGCTGTACGTAACTGACTACGTCTTGCGTTCGATCCCAGGAACCCTGGGCACACACCTCTGAGTTTTCGAAGTCATGTGTGTATTTTTTATTTAACATAATTATGTTGCCCCATTGCTGGTAGAAGGTCTTCCTTATGTGTGTATTAAAAGTGTTGTGTGTAATTATGGCTCCCTTTATAATGTGCCAGGTAGTTGGTAATAAGCTCGCCCCCTATTATATTGAGCCAAAACATAACTGGCAAAGTGTGGGTATATAATACACCTCTGCCTACCACTTCGGGGAAAAGGCGTAAAGTTATATTATGTTATGTGTTAAGCAATAAACACTTACAGAGTACCTAATATGTCATACAACATGCCTTGAACGTCAACGATCAAAACACAAAAACTGAATGTTCATCTCCAATAAAGAATTTTAATATACCCAGTATGATTCTACTGAATTTACCATTCTTTGTGGTTGGGTCTTATGACAAAATGCCAGACGTCAGTATCAAAGGCCCTCCACTCCAATACGGGTATATTTTTGATAAATGATGACGAAAAATATTTTTCTCATCCTCAACCAACGATATTGGTTTTTGTTAACGTCACTCTGCTCCTTTACAACGGGATGTTTGAGATAAATTCCCATCAGTTTTATCATAAAGCAACAAACGTAATCTGCACCGCTCCGTTCAGGCAATACTCGCCTTCAATGAGATCTGATAAAAAATCTGTTTGCAGGATAAAATTTGAACCAAATGCTCGCAGGTATTAATCATTATTTTTAGTATTTTCATTGCCTGCCTTTGAAGTTTAGTTGTAGCTATATTCACACAACGCTATTTTATTTATATCAGTAACCAATTTAATCAGAAAAAGGAACACAATAATAACTTCGCGCCTTTATCACCGAAGGGGTAGGCAGAGGTGAATTACACAACCACTATTTTTTTAACATGACAGTATTTTTTTTACATGAATTTAAAATAAATACTGTCAACTATATTCCAAATTCCAGTAAAATATCCTGTTTCAGGAACGTACCGTTCCTTTATTGATAGGAATTTATTTATATCAATAAATTGGTAATTCACCTATCACAGATTTGCTCAGTAAAATCTTACAAAATAATTTGGATTTAAAATTTTCTATATTAAAGATCAAGAGAACCATTCCATTTTCTTTTCATTCTCTACAAATTTGAAGGAGGATAGAAACACGAAATATATCACTTATTTTTGCTTTTAGCCTTGGCGTTGGTTTCAAAAGAGTATTTTTAAATTGTTATCTTATTTATGATAGCCCAATGGTGTACGTAACGGACTGCCGAGACGATGGTCTCAGGTACGATCCCCAGGTACCCCGCGCACACATCTCTGACTATTTGAAGCTATGTGTGCATTATAAATTAATTATCGTTCGCTTAACGATGTGCCCGGTACATGGCAATAGGCTCGCCCCCTATTACATTGGGACCGAAATATAACGAGCGAAGTGTGGGTTTGTAATACACCTCTGCCTACCCCTTCAGGGATAAAAGGCGTGAAGGGTATGTGTGTGTGTGTGTGTGTGTTATCTTTGACGCAATGTAGCAATCTTTGAATGCAGTGTATCATTACTGAATGTAGCTTGTAACTCGATATTTGTAAGTAATGTTGGGTTTACCGAATGAAAGCAAATAGCCCGACATTAGACACAATTTGCTTCAGTCCGACACGTACACATGCATTCAAGCGTCCGCAATACAACACAGTGGTATCCTGACGGTTTATTGCACCCGTTAAAATTTTGCTAGTAATTTTTTATGGACTCTGAAATAAGACGGAGTAAGCAATGTGCGATGAATAAGTAATAATGTACCAATGTTACGTAGTAATATCAAAGTTTGGAAATGCTTTACAGCTTTATTTCAAAATGTAATCATGCCTTTCCCATTTTTTTATAATATTTAACATATTATAAGACCTGTATTAAAATTATTGATATGTTAATCAAATTTATTCTCTTTAACCCTAGATTACTAACCTTCGTCGATTCGACTACGCGGGTTTGTTTTAATCGTGCCAACTTTTGCGCGCGCGATCGCACTGCTTCCACACTTTAGCTAATCTCAGTCGACCCGTTGCCCCCCCGACTGACGGTAGTGTTTTGAGTGGGGGGGCACCTTGAGCGCCGTTTCAGCAACCATGGCTCGTCGCATCGACGATGGTTAGTATTAACGTAACATTTTGTCTTATTTAGTTGGTGAACTTTTGCATTTTTATTTTTCACATTTACTTTAAAATAATACTTTAAAAAAATCTTGTAAAATGTTACCATTGTAAATTTGCCATAAAACCTACGATCTCATTTATAAGGCAGATTTTTTAATAAATATGCCGTTTTGGTTTATGTAAATTTATTAATTAATAAGAAGAATATAATAAATTTATAATGAAAATAAAAAATGTGCATGTTTAATTCAAATAAAACCCATTATCCCCTTTATTAAATACCGTAGTCGAAAGTACGAAGGTTAGTAATGTGAAAGTGTAAAAGTGTCGTAAAATAAGGTTAGTGATCTAGGGTTAAAAGGTTATGAGGAGTTTATGTGCCTCGGGCTAAACAACGACGGATATTGAATTGAACGGATTTTTATGCATCAATTCTTTTGGTCCACACTGATGTAAAATGTAGAACCATGATCATAATACTTTGATCCGATAGTTTTCGATTAAATTCTTGGTAGATAAAATCTTTCGGTTTTTAGTTTAATTTACTGGGATTTAACAACATCTAGATGTCATTACCGTCTTCTAGCGTTTACCTAGATTCCTTTAAGACTGTCGCCTTGCAGGCTGTTCTGATATAACAGCAAAATAATAAATAACCAAATATTTGCGCATCCTGCAATAGGTGCTTTGACGGGTCGTAAATTTAAAAATACTCTTTGTACCCATTAACAGAAAATACTCCAGTGCCTTCCACTTTACGTCATTCATGTGAAATCGTTTCGTTTGTTTCCAAACGAATCTATATTAAATTTCATGATTGTGTGAATTTATTTGATTCGCATTACGCTGTACCTTTTTCTCCGGAATTCCTTTTAATATCGCCCGTTGTTGTCACTCTCGTGTTGGCCGTCATCAATCATTTCTGTTACTTTCTCAATATATTTTTCATCTCTATTTGAACTGTTTTTCATTTGGCAGTTTATCATTAAATTCGGAGTCTTTGCGTGACAATTTATAAGCAATTTGGTATCGTTTTGCGATATTTGCTTGAAATAAGTTTAAATTTTCAGTTTTTGCAAACTTTCACAGATAAAGGTAAGTAATACATGGTACGGTGAGTATATTCGTACGATAATTATCATCAATGCATTCAATTTTATTCAATTGGATGCATTGAATATGTACATGCTTTTATAATAATTAATTATAGAAGCATAAATAACATTCATAGAGAAAAGTGCAACTGTGTATTATCTAAACAAATGAAACTAAAGAAATGAAACATAATTTAATTTTCTTTGTAGCTAAAGACATAAAATATTTTATAGAAAATGGATTAATAAGGATTTATGACAGTGGCGATGCCAGTCTACAACAGGCTTTTTATACTTCTGTAGCTGTTATTAAATCTTTGCATTGTTTACCGTATGTATTTTTATTTCCTTTCCAGCTTTGTTTTCTATATTAGCTATGCGACCTATTTCCGATGGTTCCGTTTGATAACATAACCGTATTTTAACGGAAGCAGTATCCGATTCGTCCATACATTTTACTGAGAATTTTCTTTGATATCAAAAGTTCCTTTAATATTTCAGTATCATATATTACTGAAATATCTTGACTGCCCCCTTGGTTCAGTGAATACTGTATGCGTCTGCTGATCGGGTCTCGGGTTTTATTTCTGAGTCGCCCAAAAGAGCCACAGTTTTTTCAGGATTATCAGTAGAAGCACAGACTCTGGCAATGTGCCCGGTGACGGCAATAGGCTCGTCCCCTATTATGTGGGACCTAAAATTCATAACATGGATCATTGAGAGTGAATTATTGCACCTCTGCCTACCCCTTCGGTGATACAGTCGTAAAACCATAAAACCAAAAATATCTTTATCTATTTCATTCGCCTCAGATGCAAGGTGTAGGTACACTTGTATTTGACATTTAACTTCTCGAACTTCAGTGTATCTATAAAACAGTTGTGCTACTTCTTGCCGAGCGTTGTTCCACTCAGGAGCTGTGTAAACTTTTACAAATGATAACATTTCGTGAACAAAGGGAAGGTTTGAAATAAAATATATAAAAAGAACGAAATAAATTAATTTCTCCGTCAAGAACTAGACATTTTCGTAAACGACTGCACCCGTAAGAAAAAGCGGTAAGAACACGTCTTGCTCGGACGACAACTGCCGCGTCACTGCCACACGAATGAAAGTTGTATATTTACAAGCCCACGCGCACATAGGGCCGCGCGCACAACTGAGTTGAACTATCTTGTAAGGTTTTATTGTTAAAGTCTCTACAATTACAGACCTCGCCGTAAAATATTTTATGAAAACTCTTTGTTGTAGATGCTATGAGACTGGTCTGAATTTCATCTTGTATTTTCAGCGCAAGTACTGCAGCTTCCTGTATATTCTTGTTATGTGTCACTAAATGTTTTATAGGGTAATGTTTTACAATAAAAATGGTTTGAAGTAATAAAAATGTGTAATGACTATTATATCATCTTAGTTTTTGCAGATCTTGCCAGAATTTTTTTTACTTAACAAAACATAACTTCACGCCTTTTATCCCCGAAGGGGTAGGCAGAGGTGTATTACACACCCACACTTCGCCAGTTATATTTCGATCCCAATGTAATAGGGGGCGGGCCTATTGCCATCTACCGGGCACATTGTTAAGCGAGCGATAATTAACATTTAAATACACACATCACTGCGAAACGTCAGAGGTGTGTGCCCGAGGTAACTGGGGATCGAACCCGAGACGATCGTCTCGGCAGTCCGTCACGTACACCACTGGGCTCATTTACGAGAGTGATCTGTATTTTTATAATTCATATTTCAATTTTTATTTCTACTTGGGTCAGTTTATAATGAAAATGCAATGACTGCATTTGAATTGTAATAGAATTTATGGATCAACTGGCATTTGAATTCCGTAAATTTGCTTCAGTAAATAATACGCGCGGTACTGAAAGTCAAAGTTATTTTTCCATATTTCTAAAATCAAAAGATGATTAGACATAGATTGTTATAAATCCGAATCATTCAATGGACTTTAATGTTTGGAATTACGATCATGAACAAAATAATTGTATATAGTAAGGGCTTGTATATTCAAATCAGTTTGTATTTAAAAAACTTATACAAGGTTTCTTGCAAAACAAGTTCTGGGCAAAATTCATCTAAAGTCATCTTACCTGAACCTAACCCCTTGTAGCTATAACTGTTTTAATTATAAATAGTATTAGCCATGTGTATGTAAAAACAGGCCCTAGGATTCAATATTCAGGTAGCAAATAATAATTTACAATTTAGTTGGCACATATCTTTGAAAACTTAGAACCCGAGACCTTCGTCGTAGAGATCCGTTTCTCTCTGCACTAGACTCGACAACATTGTCCTAGCGTTATCTCGGTTGCATCCAAAACTTATACGCCTTGGAATCCAGGGTCCGCTTACTTGTTTAACCAGTAATGACAGATTATCAGCTTTTCTCTCTGCAATAGGTTGTAGCTGTTTTTGGTCTGTTGGTTTAGCCTCAGATTTGTCAAGCATAATTAATAAATGTTGATAAATACAGACACGCACACCTATAGACTATAGACTATTATACCATTCGTAGAAAATACCCAAAGCAGAATCTATACTGATATTATAAAAGAGTTTGTCTGTCCATTTTAACATCGCAACGCAGCGATGTTATAGTATGATTTTGTATGTGGAGGTAAGAGTCGGAAGAGCGACATAGCCTACTTTTTACTGACTGATTACATAGTAAGCGTAGTACCTTAAGTGGTCGCCTCGCCTTTTGACACTGCGTCGAGTGTGGCGGGTTCGATGCCCACACGAGACAATACTTTGTGTGGTCCATAAATTGTTGCTTCGAGTTCATTGTGTCCGTTGATTGCTGCTTGCAAACTCCCCGCGACACAGGATTTATTCCTAGTCCAGGCATCTCCTTTATAAAAAAATAAGAATCTACTCTCACGCAAGCAGAGGCGAGGACGATAGTGTAATAAATATGTTAATACAGCCTTAAAACATCCAGTTTATTTAGCTCGTATCAAGAACAGCTCATTCGGTAGCTTTTGACAAAATCTCCAGCCTAGATTTTGAGTATCTCCTCATCGAAGTACTCCCGTTTGTACGTGAGTGGCATATTTCATTACGGCAGATATATAAGCGACTGCCTACGCAAATTCGATTGAGATATTTTCTTCTATTCAATAATTTATTGTCTCGACGTGAATTGTGATGGAGTGTTTGTTCGCAGACAGTGGGTAACTTATGAGGCTGAATGATAGTAGTGTCACAGGGTTTTCGTAAGTGAATACTGATATTTTATTTGCGCTTAACTTCAAATTTTCTTTGGCAGATTAGTTCACTTTAAGTTTTCAATTTTTATAAATCTTAAAGAAAAAGCACGTTCACTTTGCAATTTCTTGCAATGCCAACAGAACTAAAGAATATCATCCTCTTAGCGTTATCCCGGGTTCTAACAAAGCATTTCCATAGAGCGACTGCCTGATTGACCTCCGCAACCCAAAGGACAAGCTATATTCCATGGTTTAGATTAACATCAGTTTATTCATAGTCACTGACTCTCTTTTTTTAATCCTCTGCATAGCAGCCTGTTTGTATCTGCATTAGGCTATCGCTGCCTTAACTAACAGAACCAAGGAACATTTAACAAAATTTAATTTAGTATTCAGACAGTTTCTGTGGTATTTATACTTAGTCTAGCAAAGCAAGAACTCCCTCAAAAATGTTGTCCATCGTGGGACGAACAAATGCCATTCAAGAGCAATATCTACAGTATGCTCCGACTTTAGCATAATGAATGATTTTCACAAATTATTTGCTTCGTCTAAAGATTAACCGTATTTCAGCTATAAGGTGGACGCACACCTATCCGAGCCGACCGCGTCGAACGAATCGAAGTCAAGGAGGCCTCGCACATTAGCAAGAATCGACCGCGCCGAAAGAATCGAGCGCATCGAACAAATGGTTTCCATTTCCTTTACGCCTGTCGCACTGTTATTACATGTGAATTGTGATGGAGCTTGACGAGGTTTTTATTTGTCAGTGCTTTATTAATGGAAGATGAAGAAACAATGCGGAAATAGTACTCGCGCGTTGCTTTGTCATACCCAACTGATAGAATGCGAGCGCATCGGACGAATCGACCGCACTAACCGCGCCGAATCTGATGACGTCATTCGAATTCTTCTAGGATTTCTGAGGTTCTTCCAGATTCGGACGATTCGACGCGGACAAGTGTGCGAGGTTTCATGAGATTTCATATAAACATACATACATAGACTCACGCCTGTTTCCCTGAAGGGGTAGGCAGAGGCATATTAAACGCCCACTTTTCGCCAGTGTTTTGATTCCACATCATATAAAGAATTCTAAAATTCGTTTCGTTCGACGCGTTCGACGCGTTCGGCTCGGATAAGTGTGCGTTCACCATTAGTCAACTGTCGTCGTGGCGGACACATAAGCCGCAGCCGTCGTCCATGCGAGTACCTTTTCTTGGAACGCCAGAATCGAAATTCCGTCAAGAACATTGTCACTAATACAGTTTATTGGAACAAATCGACACACCACAACAACCTCAATCAAACGCTGAATTGTAAGCCCTTCATTGTCACCAAAAAATGTAATTTCAGATTTGCCGTTGTCATGGAATGAAGAATGTTACTAGGTATGCCAAATCGCTTGAAATTTTCACTACTTTTTGTTGTATTCAAAAATACCTAGTATTTTTGATTTTATAGGCATTCAAAGTTTACAAAAATTTCGAGTCCCGCTAACAGCCATGTGACCGCTTGTGACGTCATGTCACAACGCGCTGCGCGGGTCGCGCTCCGCTTAGTATGAACTTATGAAGTCACCAATGGTTATAGTAGGTGTAATAGCTTGCGCAGTATTTTGTTGTTTTCGATCGCGTATTACGTTACCTAATAGTCTAAAAATGGATGAAGGATTCGAAACAGGGCATTCGGATAATCTAACTAAAATAGAATTAATGGTTGCGCATTATTTATCAAGTGATTTCGTTGCCGCTGAAATGCGAAGAATGAAAATGCAAAAGTAAATAAATTTTCCTTGCTACTACTTATGCTTAATACTTTATCTATTCTAAAATGTTTTATCAAAACAAAATACCCAACTAATGTCGTAATGGAAGAATGCAACTCAAATAGTAGAAGTACCTACCTACCATTAAATTTTTACGTTATTGGCAACAAATATGTATTACAGTTTTGTAGCTATAGGTATACGTATGTTTATATAGAAACCGCTGTTCTTAGTAAATTTAAATAAATACATAGGTACATTGATTTATTGCAAAGTAGCTTCCGCCAGCAGCTTCGCCCGCGTTTCCCCAGGAATTAAGAGTAGCTTTTATTCCAGACTTCGTCCAGATCCGTTTAGTAGTTTTTGCGTGAAAGATAACAAACACACACTCACAAACTTTCGCATTTATAATATTAGTAAAAATTAAGATAGGTACCTAGGATATTGATGTAGTGGGTTGAACGTTACAGATGTAGATACTAAACCTTGTTTTATTTGTATTTTTTTACTAACAAAATACGTAAGGCCATTTTATTTTATTTTATTGAATTTTTATTGCAAATGTAGATGTTTGAACAGATGTACTAAACCTTTTTTATTTATTTTTTTTACTAACAAAATACGTAAGGCCATTATTATTTTTATTTGAAATTTATTTCAGATCGGCAAGAGGCAGCTATGGCGATGATTAAGGTGTGCTTATCATTGCAGTTTAGGATGCAATGAAAAGGATCAAGAAACTTTAAATGTAACCTGCGAAGATTGTGCGGCCAGCAGAGTTGGCTGTAAACATACTATAGCATTTTTTATGTGGCTACATCGTCGAGGTAGCCAGGGTTGCATAGGGTTCCCACCAAGAACTTAGGATCCCAAGCCAACCTCACCTGCAAGTGGTGCACCTGCCGATCAACGAACGAGGCTCTGGGAAACAAAATATCCCGATAAGCGGCAATAGGCTCGCCACCTATTACGTGGGATCAAAACTCTGGCGAAAAGTGGGCCTTTAATATGCCTCTGCCTATCCCTTCGGGGAAACAGGCGTGAGTCTATGTATGTATCTATGTATGTATATCGTCGAAGCGAGGAGCCTTCAACGCCTGCCACCAAGTGTTATTAGAAAAAAAACAAAAAATTTTCTTCGACAAACTAGCATTAAAACTTTGAGAGCTTCAAATACAGTGATCTCTTTCACATTTTATATGTGAAAAGTAAAGAAGTTGGAAAGATGTTTATTCATTATTTAATTAATCGTTCATCACCAAATGGATCTAACTTCTTCGTATCTTTATAATTCTTTTTAATTCAAATTCAAATTCAAATTCTTTATTTGCTTAAACATAAGTGCACAATGATGTCAGTGTTTTACAATTAATAGTATCTCTATATTTCACCTTGCGGCATGCAAAAATAATGTCAGAAAAAGCAGTATTATCAAGTCAATTATACTAAACAATAAAACATTTTATAAAATAAAAACAATAAAATTACAATTTTCATTCAATCAATTTCAAATACATTATTTACAATTATCATGTTTATTATTATATACAATTATCATGTCCTGCAATACATATTAATTACATAAATTTAAGTTGAATCATAGTGAATGTCAATATTTTATTTTCAAAACCCATCCTCTAGGAATTCCCTAACAGAATAGAAGGTCTTATTAATAAGCAGTTCCTTCAATTTAGCTTTGAATACATTTATATCAGCAATTTCAAACAATAAATCAGGTAAATGATTATATACTCTTGGGATCATGCAAATTTTCGCATTTTAATGTCCTTTGTAACTATAAAAACAACTTTTCCGGCGAATTGGTAGTTGTATTTTTACATTTAGGCACAACACATGATTTCTTAGTACCTGGATTGGACATTTTTAGAAGTATTTAGGTATTATTTCAACGGCACGGGCGCGCGACCGCGAGCGGACTGAGTGAGCCAGACTGAGCGTGTTGTACGATGACGTCACACCGACACGGCAGCCCGCGTCGTGCGGTTACAACTTGTTTTACTTCTAAATCGGAAACTAATTAACGTATCGAAGTAATTCTTTCATTAGTATTTTTTTATTTTTGACAAAGAATGTGGAGAGCTAATAATCAAAATTAGGTAACATTCTTCATTGGAGATTAAAATGGATAAAGCACTTGGCAGGTCGCGTTTCGTTCCATTATACGTTATTTCACTGTCACGAAAATTTCGAATACATATAATTATACATACGAATGAAACATTCAAACGCGCTAACGGCACGCACGGTCGTGCTCTAATTTTGGTGGTCTGAAGTGTTTGCGGCACGCACGGTCGTGCTCAAAAAAAATCGTTCTGTTTGTCGCGGTTTTTTACGTTTTGTTTTACTTAAACCGAGAAACAAAAGTAGTAACTATATATAGTTCATATTCTATGCATTTAAATCATTTTAGAAGGGTTAGAGAAACGAAACGCGCCAAAAAATATTGAAATATAATTATCTGTGTCTCAGTTGCGAAAGCGTCCGCCATTGTTGTGTTTTGTGCCGCGATCTTTATAATAAAAGTTGTCTTATGGAAGAAACCGGTGAATATTTTATAAATATACTTTTTTGAATTATTCGTGACAAAAACAAAAAATACAGTGATAAAAGGCAAAAACTTTTTAGAAGGGCTATTTCTACTCTTGAAACTTGCTATTTTCGTAATAGTTTTATGATAAATACTCTTTTAATAGTTATGAAAGACATAAAAGTACCCAGATTATTTATCTGAGAACATATTTTAACAATTAAATACTAGCATTGTTGTACATTTTCACTGTTATCGTGTTTCAAATGGTAAATAATTCACAGCCACAGTGCTCGTTACAGTAACATGGCGGCCTGGCACGGCGAACTTTTTGTTACGCGTTCGGATTATAATTTTTTTAGTGGCCTTAGATTCGTTTGTTACAAATAAATAATGTATTGTGTGAAAACCTAAAAGTATATGTGATAATGTTTTTGTTTTTATGAACCAAACAAGTAATGAAATTCATTAATATGTGATAAAATGTTTGTGTGAACGAGTGAAAAAAAACAAACCTCTAAGTTTGTAAGCTTGTTTTGCCGGAAAGGTGAGTATTTAGTAGTAATTCATGTTATTATTATGATAGCTGATTTTATAACCAACAATTTATGTGATATAATTATATTAAGGTGTCATAATTATTTTTTTCCGGTAACCTATGCCAATGAAAATTTGCAGCACCGTGACCTTTCGCACTTGTGGCACTTTGCCTTTAGTTTAATCACACTTCAAATAGTATAGAAGTAAACAATTCCGTAGAAATATGTGCGCGATATATATCACATGATTGCAGAGCAAGTAGCTTTGATACAGAGGATACGGGGTATACGGGACACGACATAATCTGTTCGCCAGCGCGCGTATTCAATAAATCACACCCCTCGCTACTTTACAAAAAAGCAGTGTAGCCACCCCGGCCATACATTTGTCATTCAGATTTTCAGAAACAGAAGTAAGTACGATTAAAACTGAGCACTCTCTAAGTTAACGAGGCTTACTTTGATAGATGGTCACTCGGCCCGGCCCTTCTCACCCTTGAGTGCATATCCTAACGATCGTCGGATTAAAGCCAAGCTGTAAAGCTCGTTTGGCATTGCAGCCAATTTCACCGTTAACAATAGAAGTGCGACGGATTTGAGATAATTGGAAACTTCTTTGAGGATCTTCAATTGGCCGTGTTTACGAAAAAAGCCCGTTAAATTAGCAAAAAAGAGTACCGAAAATATTAATTTTGCCGATACATAAGGATACGTCGGTACATAAATCATAAATGCGGCAATAATCAATTCATGATAGCTCTCTACAGACGTCGGATCGCATCATTTAGCATACACATCAAGCGCCCTGTACTAGCTGTAGAGTATTCCCCAGTGAGCACACAGCCTTTTTTGTAAAAGGAAAAAGTTTCTCAGTAAAAACTTATTATTATTGGCTGTAATCGTCCCGTGCCTTTGAATTTTCCATGTTGTGTGTGACAGTTTTATTACATATGGCTGGTGCTCGTGGTTGCCACTAGTCGCGCACAAACACAGCCTGAGTGGGTAGAGAGGGGTGAAGCGGCCGCGGGGATGATGAGAGTGCTGTGAATAATATAGCAACGCGAACTTTGATTTCAAAGTTTAGTTCAATAACGCTGTGACCTTGTAAATTTTAAATATTGATATAACGCATTAAAATTTGTTTTAATTTCAGTTCCTTTGTCATTGTCTAAAATACCGAATCTTTACTTTGCTCTTGATAACTTTGAAGACAAAAGGTTTTGTTCTCCAGTGACGAATAAATAATCCGACGGAGCTGTAGTCACAGCGAGGGGCAAAACTTCGAGATTGACGAGGGAGCTTAATCTTGGAGACGACCTTGTGATGACGACTGGGAGCGCCGTCTCTAAGGAGATCCAAAGAGCAGCGGGCGGTGTGTCGAAACCTCGTAAACAATTTAAAGTATCCGTCTCCCAAAGCTGCACTGACCAAAAGTTCAATCGTGGTGAAATAAAAGACACGTTTGTTCTCGTCCATATTACAACTCCGAACGCTTTTATCCCGGAATCTCCGCAAATGCAATAACGATAGAAATTTAGCGTGAGATCGGAGTGAGGCCATTAGAGGTCGTTGCGGGGCATTTGCGTGGAAAATGTAACGGTCAAAGCGAGTGAGGCGCCATCCCCGCGAATAAACACGAATGTCCGCCTCCGTTATGTGTAATTCGGAGCCGTATTGGTTTTAAGAAGAAAACCCTCACAAAAGAAAGGTTCCCTTTAGAATTCGCTCGAGTTACAGCAGTGCTCCGTTATTATTGCGAACGTTAATCCACATCTGTGGGCCGAAGAGGGCGATCTTTCGTTTACAAACGCAATATTCAAGCGTGTTTATATTGGCTCAGATTTCGACCAATATCGGAGGAGGTTTATCTCGCCGAGTCTAACGACTGTGTCTACGCGTTTCCGAATAATATCATAAGTTACTTCCTCTCCATAAAAACAATGTCATCTAATGATAAGACTCGCTATTATGATATTTTCCGAGCTCCATTCTCCTCGGTAAGCGACGGGAGGCAGTATTTTTTCTAATCTACTGTCTGCGAGGAAAATTGAATAACAGGGTCACACCGAGAGCAATAACGTAAGTAATTCAGTGTTAAAAGAAATCACGGTTAATTCGGAGATTTTATTTTTGCAATTTCGGTTGATTTCGCTTAAAATACACGTTATTCTTTAGAACCAAGCGGAGGCGTCGTGGCGAACCGCGTCGGGTATGGACGCGAGATCCCATGATCATCTATCATCCATCATCCGTGGACGCCGGCGGATTTTTATCCGCAATTGCGGATACATCGAGGGAAAGCTAATTTATTTCCAGCTGTAATCATGTGTGCGTTGTATGCCATGACTGGAGTTTTGAATAGACTTATTCAGAGGATCATGATAAATAGTAACGAATTCAATTTAGGGCTTTATGTGGGACCTCGGGAGTCCTTTGAAAGAAAAATTGCGAATATAAGTATTTACCAGTAGGAAGCCTATAAATAAGATAATTTTCATAATAAGGTCTAGACAGAGACCGAAATAAAAGCCTATCACGAATGAAAGTATTGAAGACGCGTCAGCAGAGTCGCTGGGCCGTAAAAGAGTGGTCTCGTAAAACGAATTGAATTCTTCGTTTCCACATTAAGTTTCGGAAAGGCCTGATGATGATTTGGGAAAATGATGAAGTGACATTTCGCATGCTTGCGTAAGTTTTATGCTATAAATGAGTTTAGGACGTCTAATGAACAGTTTAATATCTGCCTTGTCTGGCAAGTCAAAAATAAAATAATTTGAATTTATTTTGTCTTATTATTCAAATTTTACAGTAAGGATGTTTTTTGCAGCGAGAATTTTAGAAATTTAGAATTTTACAGCGAGAAAGCCACACATTTTTAACCCCATTTTCAATACCTTATAAAAAAATTATAACAATTTTGGACAATATAACTATATAAAATAACGTAAATGTATATATACTTATGAAGCTGACTATATCCCTAAAGTATTACTAATTTCTAATGTCCTTTACAAACATATAATTAGCTCTATCCAAAAGGTAAACTAACATTTGTCTGATTATAGTAAAAAGTAATTTGGGGAATCCCCCTAATAGATAGTCATAGAGATTAGAATAAACAGAGTTGCCATATTTTTCCCTAAAATTCATGGTGTAGAAATTTTTCGCTTTCACCAATTATTTACTAGAATTGTAAAGTTGCATGATTTCTGTCAGAATGAGATATAATCTGTCATGATGAAAGAATATCATGAGGGAAATATAAAAATTTTAGTAGTTAATAAGTGATTGAGAATAGTTTTGGATTGTGAAAATGTATATTAGACTAATAATCACATACCATTTTTATATTAGAACTAGCTGACCCAGCGAACTTCGTACCGCCTTTTTAAATATCATTGCTTAATCTCTTACCATTTCAGAGTTTCTATACAGGACGAACATTGATTTTTATATGTTTCAATAGATAGATGATCCAGCAAAAGTTGTTTTACCTTATAAATTATTGATTTTTAAAAACTTTCCCATCCGCCATCTTTGATTTCCCATCCGCCATCTTGGATCACGAAATAGACGTTGGATTTGTCTTCCCCATCCCTTTAAATATTGGAGACGATAGCCACATTGATTTTAAAAAAAAATCCCATCCGCCATCTTTGATCTCGAAATAGATGGTGTTTTTGAATTCCCCATTCCTTAAAATATCGGAGACGATACCCATATTGATTTAAAAAAAATCCTATTCACCATCTTTGATCACGAAATAGATGGTGTTTTTGAATTCCCCATTCCTTAAAATATCGGAGACGATACTCATATCGACTTTAAAAAAAATCCCATCCGCCATCTTTGATTTTCTATCCGCCATCTTTGATCACGAAATAGATCTTGTATTTGGATTCTCCATCCCTTAAATCATCAGAGACTATAGCCATATTGATTTTTAAAAAAATTCCCATCCGCTATCTTTGATTTCCTATCCGCCATCTTGAATCACGCAACAGATGTTGTGTTTGGATTCCCCATCCATTTAAACATCGGAGACGATACCCATATTGATTTAAAAAAAAATCCCATCCGCCATCTTTGATCACGAAATAGATAGTGTTTTTGAATCTCATCCGCCTTATTTCCCGTTCGCCATCTTGGATTACTAAAAAAATTTCATATTATTAATCAGCGTCCTGAAAATCTCGAAAAAAATACCCATACAGATTGTATCCTATTCGTTCCAACCAAGCAATTGGCTAGTAAGTAAAAGCCTTGTATCCTATTCGTTTAGCCTTTTTTAGCCTTTGACACAACCCTCCCCCTTCTCGTTTGAACATTTTATAATTTTTGTCTTGCCACTAAAAGTTATGGCGTAATTTTATATAGCCTATAGCCTTTCGGAATAATTGGGCTATCATAGGCAATAACAATTTTTAAAATCCGACTGCTAGTTCCTGAGATTTGCCGACATTATCTTTTAGCCTTTTTAGCCTTTTGCCCGGCCCCAAAGGGTCGAAGCATTATATTATATAGCCTTCCAGAATAACTGGGCTATCGTATACAAAAATATTTTTTCAGATCCGACCGGTAGTTCCTGAGATTAGCGCGTTCCAACAAACAAACAAACAAACTCTTCCGCTTTATTATATTAAAAGTATAGATGTCGTTTTAACTGTTTAAGAAATATAACTGCAAAAAGTATTTACACATACAAACTACTTAGTACTAAGGTAGGTACTCAAAATGTTATCCGGTATCTGTGACGTTTTGCTAGAGTGACCAATATGGCGACTGTGATTTGTCTGTCAGAACCATTAGAATTTAACAAAATACTCGACAATCCGAATTTTGCGGATATATGTTGTCGACTCGAAATCTATATTTTTTAATGTTTTATTATTCAGGTAAGGTTTCGATGTACTCCTTGACGAAATTATTAATATAAGATTTGACATTGCGATAGCAGCGCAGTCCGTCGGTTCCAATGTGAAACATTCCAACATCCATAACTACTTACAAATTAAAAATTAAGTAAAAAAACATTTTCCAGTGGACTAAATTGTGAATCTAAACCATTCTCAAGTCCCCTTGAATACACACAAAAAATTTCATCAAGATCGGTCCAGTCGTTTAGGAGGAGTTCAGTGACATACACACGCACACAAAAAATATATATATATTAGAATAAAATGTGGGTAACTACCATGTGCATTATAGTGCTCCATATCAATATATCAACAACAGCTTATTTATGACATTTTATAGAAACACCCGTATATTACAATGAAATAAAGCAATCAGACGAAGGTTGCGTGGAATTATATTTGTTCAAAATGCAGTTCCAATATAACTTCGGTGGCATACAATAAAGGTGTACACTATACTAGAATTCCTTATTCTTATGTTTTACCCTTTTCATTTATTTCACAAAAAGTTATTTCAAATTATATTAAACTATAAAACTTTATTTTCAATCTCTGCAAGAAGCTTTCCCGGCACATCCGAGGAATTCAAATTCATGTATCGCCTCTTTGACCTAACGGCGCTCTAAAGCCTCGGAGGCCAAGAATTCAGATTTATAACAAGATAAATTTGGTTTACAGAACTTTGCCATTGGCTTAATCAGATACGGATGAAGAAATTACCATAGTAAATTCTTCATCCGTATCTTCTCAGACTCATAAGTCTAGGATGGTAGGTTATACTTTATCAAAGTACAGAATTAAGTTAACGCCAAGCTTAAAATACCATATTTTAGATTATCTATTATCAATAATTCAGCCCAGTGCTGTACGTAACGGACTACGTCTTGCGTTCGATCCCAGGAACCCTGGGAACACACCTCTGAGTTTTCGAAGTCATGTGTGTATTTGTATGTGTATTAATAATATGTGTATTTAACATAATTATGTTGCCCCATTGCTGGGTGAAGGTCTTCCTTATGTGTGTATCAAAAGTTTTGTGTGTAATTATCGCTCCCTTAATAATGTGCCAGGTAGATGGCAATAAGATCGCCCCCTATTACATTGGGACCAAAACATTACTGGCAAAGTGTGGGTGTGTAATACACCTCTGCCTACTACTGCGGTGAGAAAGGCGTGACGTTATATTATTTTATGTGTTAAGCAATAAAACCTCACACAGTACCTAACATGTCATACAACATGTCTTGAACGTCAACGATCAAAATATACAAACTGAATGTTCATCTCCTAAAAAAGATTTTAATATACCCAGAACAATATATCTGAAATTACCGTTTTTTGTGGCTGGGTTTTGTGAAAAATGCCAGACGTCGGTATCAAAGGCCCTCAACTCAAATACGGGTATATTTTTGATAAATGATGACGAAAAATATTTTTCTCATCCACAACCAACGATATTGGTTTTTGATAACGTCACTTTGCTCCTTTAAACGGGATGTTGGAGATAAATTCCCATCAGTTTTAACATAAAGCAACAAACGTAATCTGCAGCGCTCCATTCAGGCGACACCCGCCTTCAATGAGATCTGATAAAAAATCCGTTTGCAGGATAAAATTTGAACTCAATGCTCGCAGGTATTAATAATTATTTTTAGTCTTTTCATTGCGTGCCTTTGAAGTTTAGGAGTAGCTATATCCACGCAACGCTATTTTATTTATATCACTAACCAAATTAATTCAGAAAAAGGAACACAACAGTAATTTCACGCCTTTATCACTGAAGGGGTAGGCAGTTTTCACCAGTTATATTTCGGTCGTAATGAAATAGTGGGCGAGCCTATTGCCATCTACCAGGCACATTATTAATCAATTAATAATCACATTTTTTTTAACATGAATTTAAAATGAACACTGTCAACTTAATTCCAATTTTCAGTAAAATATTCTGTTTCAAGAACGGTACATATTGATATAAAATTATATAAATCAATAAAATGGTAATTCACCTATCTGAGATGCAGAATGATTGCGTTTCATTTCTTAATCGATTTGCTCAGTACAATCTAACAAAAGAATTTGGATTTCAAATTTTCTATATTAAAGATCAAGAGAACCATTCCATTTTCCTTTTCATTTTCTGCGAATTCGAAGGAGGATAAACACGGAATACATCACTTATTTTTACTTTTACCCTTGGCGGCAAATTCAAAAGTGTATTTTTAAATTGTTGTCTTAATTATGACAGCAGTGGTTTACGTAAGGTACCACTGAGACGATGGTCTCGGGTTTGATCCCCAGGTACTCCAGGCACAAGCCTCTGACTTTTCGAAGTTATGTGTGCATTATAAATAATTGTCGTTCACTTAATGATGTACCCAGTAGATGGCAACAGGCTCGCCCCCTATTACATTGGGACCGAAACATAACTGGCGAAGTGTGGATGTGTAATACACCTTTGCCTACCCCTCCTGGAATACAGGCGTGCGTATATAAAAAAATATGTATATTTATATATATATAATTATCTTTGACGCAATGTAGCAATCTTTGAATGCAGTGTATCATTATTAAATGTAGCTTGTAGCACGATATTCGCGAGTAATGTTGGGTTTTCCGCATTGAAAGCAAATAGCCCGACATTACACACAATTTGCTTCAGTCCGACACGTACACGTGCATTCAAGCGTCCGCAATACAACACAATGGTATCTTGTCAGTTTATTGCACCAGTTAAATTTTTGCTCGTAATTTTTGTATGGACTAAAATAAGTTGTTGCCATGTATTATTATCAATGTTTGGATATATGGTACAGCTTTATTTCAAAATGTAATCATACCTATGCCATTTTTTAAATAAATATTTTACTGAATCGAGCAGATTGTCGTGTATGTCGATTCTTTTAGTCTGCATGAAAGGATCTTGAAACTGATTTTTGGTTTGTCTGATATATTATAAGGGCGGCACTGAAAATTTCGGGAATCAAGGAAGTGACAAAACATTACTATTTAAAGATGTATTTATTGCTTTTCGAAGTAGTCTCCGCGAAATTTGACACATTTTTCCTTACGATGGAACCAATCATTAAAGCAACCATTCCATTCGGAAGTTGGGGTCTCCAAAATGGCCGTTTTGTAGGCGTCCACAAAGATAAAAGATAAAGATATATTGATTGCATAACTGTGTACAAAGTTGTTAGTGTATGAGAACCATTACAGTTTTTAGTCCCAACAGTCTACCCATATCGGATATGCAATAATAGCTTATTACTTAAGAACTAATTAATTTATACAAAACAAATTATATTTTACTGAAATATTCTTGAAGATTATAAAATACATTTTCAGTTAACCATTTCTTTAGTGTTACTTTAAATACTCTATCTACCATTTAACTGCTTGATTGTTGAGTTGACATCTTCTTCAGGTGATGAAAATCTCTGTCCACGCAATTTATTCTTTATTTTAGGGAAAGTACAGAAATCATTAGGGCTTAGGTCGGGGCTGTACGGCGGATGGTCTAATAATTCTATGTTTTCTTGCTCTAAAAACTGTTTTGTTCTGTGCGCGGTGTGAGAACTCGCATTGTCGTGATGGAGGATGATGCGGCGGTTGCAGTCCTCTTTACGGAGTTCAGAAACGACCTGTGGCAAACAAATGCTAGCATACCATTCTGCATTAACCGTTCTTTGTCCCTCAAGAGGAATAGTCGTAACATGGCCGGTTTTGTAGACAAACGTGGCCACAATCTTTTTTGAAACACTCCGTGAACGAAGGATTTTTGTGGGCTTTAACTAGTTTTCGAACACCCAAACTCGTGACGGGTTTTTTGTTTCGGGTTCGTACGCGTATATCCAGGATTCGTCACCTGATTTGATCTTGTATACAACATTTGAGGATCCTGCGTGGAATCTTTCGAGAGTTCTGACGCACCAAGTAACGCCAGCCGCTTTTTGCTCTTCACAGAGCGAATGCGGTATCCATCGGGAAAACAACTTTTGTACACCTAATTGTTCATGCAAGATTATTTGTATTTGACTCATGCCAATGTCTAAGGTGCCTGAATTTTGCGGTATGTCACATGTCGATCTTCCTGAATCAGCTTTCGCACAGCATCAACGTTTTCTTGGGTGACTGCAGTTTTTGGACGACCTTGACAGGGATCGTCACAGAGCTTGACACGTCCACGTTGAAATTCAGCAAACCAGCGATAAATAGTGGTTTGGATGGGGCTTCATCACCAAATGCAGAAATCATCCGGTCAACACACTGCTTTTGTGTTAGGTTAACTTCGAGTCATAATAAATCATCGCTCTTGAATTTTCTCGAGTCAATTCCATATTCTCAACGACTAAACAAGTTTGACAAAACCTTGTGACAAGACCGAGAATCTTTTTTTAAATAAATAAATGGTATTCGATTTTTTAAACCAAGGAGTTTTCAATTAAAAAGATTTTAATATGACAGGAACAGTGGAAATATTCCATTCCTGATACTTTTAGTGCAGCCTATGTAAGTACAGACTCTTCTTTACAATCTGCGTTCCGATATTTTTTAATAAATATTCGGTGCTTAGATAAAATCCTGTGATAAAATTTATTTTTGTGTAAAACTTGGATATTGTAGTTTTCTACATCTAGATGTCATCACCGTCATTCTAACGTTATCTCTATTGCATTAAAGAGCCTTGGAGCTTGTTCCACTATAACAGGAACATAATAAATAACCAAATATTTACGCATCCTGCAATAGGTGCTTTGACAGGTCGTAAATTTAAAAATACTCTCGGTACCCATTAACAGAAAATACTCCAGTGCCTGCCACTTTACGTCATTCATGTGAAATCGTTTCGTTTGTTTCCAATGTTAAAAATGCCTGTGTGAATTTATTTGATTCGCATTACGCTGTGCCTTTTTCTCCGGAATTTCTTTTAATATCACTCGTCAGTGTCACTCTCGTGTTGGCCGTCATCAATCAACTCTGTTTCTTTCTCACTTTATTTTTCATCTCTATTTGAACTGTTTTCCATTCGTCAGTTTATCAATAAATTCGTAGTCTTTACGTGACAATTTATAAGCAATTTGCTATCGTTTTGCGATATTTGCTTGAAAGGAGTTTACATTTATTTACACACTTTCACACATATAGATAAGTATTACACGGTTCGGTGAGTACATTCATATGATAATTATCATCAATACATTAAATTTTATTAAATTGGATACATTGAATATGTATATAAATAATTAATTATAGAAGCATAAATAACATTCAGAAAGAAAAGCGCAACTGTATGTAACTAAAGAAATGGAACATAATTTAATTTTCTTTGTAGCTAAAGACATTAAATATTTTATAGAGAATGGATTCATTGGGATTTACGACAGTGGCAATGCCAGTCTACAACAGGCTTTTTATACTTCTGTAGCTGTTATTAAATCTTTGCATTGTGACGTGGGAGTCGTCGCGGTACCCCCCACTATTTCTGACTGGCCGCCTCGCTTACCTGCGGCACATAAATATCGCGGTGCGACAGCGAATCTCCCCTTTTTTGGATCCTGGACGCTGCCTCAGTTAAGTGCTGCCTTCTCTACTGGAGGACCGAAGCCTCGTCAGCCTGCCTGCCTACCCTGCCCTGAGTCTTAACTCTTGCTACTAGCTACCGGGTTTATATTGTGTTACGCTTCTTAGCAATTATATGTTGTAACGAACGCTATGCTTCTTTAATTTATCTCTCTACACACACGAATAAACGTTACACTGGCGCTCGAACAATTTTAAGGGCTCAGGCATCTGACTCGGCTTCTGGTCGCTTCCTTTTTTCGGTGTTTCTGTGTGTAAGTGTGTTCACAGTCGGTAAGTCGTAGATTTTTTTTCTAATTGTGTTAGCTAAATTATAACGCATTATTCAGGCAAGATAGTCGACTAAAGCCTTGCGCCACATCTTATGTACTTTTATAACTTCTTTTCTAACCCAAATTCGTTAGACTAAGTAACGGTTTAGGGAATTATTTTAATTGTACAATTACATTTTTTATGTGAGGGTAGATTCCGCTTCGCATTATTCTTACGCATTGTGAACGTAACTTGTTTACTTGCTACATAATAAATATCTTTCTTTTTAAACGACCCACTGTGAACATATTTACATTACCTTTTATTTTATTGTAATATTATAAGTATAACCCCTGTGTGAGTGACTTTTGGTGCTGTTAGGTTAATCTTTTATCTGTTTAATCTTTTTCTAAGTAACTTAGCAATGTCTTTTAAAATTAACTTCAATCATTTAGTAAAATCGGAGCTGGTTTATGAACTGATTATTCGAGGGGGTGACAAGTCTGGTTCCGTAGCCGAGCTGCGCCAGCAGATAGCGACACTAGCGTCTCAGTTTCCCTCTGAAACTATTTTGGATTCGGATTTAGACCCCGAAGAGGAAATTTCGGCTATCCGGAACTCCTTAATTAGGGCTACTAATAATATTTCTCTGCTTGGATCACAATTTGACCAAAACCTCTATTCGCGCATAGAATCTATTCTCAATCATATTTATTTTAGATTGAATAGACTGGATCTGGACCGCCTTTCTGATACGGACTCGGCTGAGATAGTTTCGAGCAATGACCGCAATCAGTTAGCTATTTTTAAATCTTTGATGTCGGGTACATCTGAACCAAATTCGCACGTAGTACAAAAGGACTGCTCTGTATCTGTATACACCTATCTGTTTCTGACGACTTTAAGTACGATCGTAAATTGTTTTCCGAACTCGCTAAATTTAAATATAATGGCAAGTCTTGTGTTCGCGGGTTCATTGAGAAAATTAATGAGTTTATGCAGGCTAGGTGTATTCCCGAAAATAAAATGTTACTATTTGCTTTTGAGATATTTACGGGCGATGCATTGTTCTGGTATCGTTCGCTCAAAGAACAGGTTTCTAGTTGGAGTGAATTGTGTTGTCTTTTAAAGCGTGATTTTAGCCCGACTGACTATGATTTTAAAATTTTAAACGAAATTAGGTTTCGCCTTCAAGCTGAGGACGAAAATATAACACTTTTTGTTGCTAAAATGCAGGGTATGTTTTCTCGTCTTGATGTGCCTATTAGTTAGTCTGAAAAATTTGATATTTTGTTGCGTAATGTCCTGCCATGTTACAATCAAACTATTTTAACGGCTAAGTTGGCCGATATCCCTAGGCTTGTTAGTGTCTGTCGTGAATTTGAGACCTTTCATAAACGAACTAAAGACCATCGGGAATCTTCCAAAGCCACACCCAATATCTTGTTGCCCGAGTTTGCCCACCAACCTCAAAAACCTAATTTTTCTAATTACAAACCAAAAAATTATTATAATAACTCTAATAAAAACTTTAACGCTCCACCACAGATAAACGCTATCAACTTACCCACCACTAATAAAAACGACAACCGGTTCTGTCCCAGGTGTCGATCCAATTCTCATAGTTTGTATAATTGTCGCCAACCACACTTTTTAATTTGTTTTAAATGTGGTCTAAAAGGTTTCCGTGTGTCTGATTGTCCTAAATGTAATCCTAAAGCTAATAACCCAAAAAACTAATAGGCGAGGATTGGGGAATAAATAAACCAAATAATTTCAATAAAACCGAGTGGAATAATTGGTTAAATTATCTAAAAAAATTTTTTTACTGTTATAGTCTATCCTCAATCCGCAATTCTAATATAGAATACTCGCCTTATATTTCTGTTATTGTAAATGGTAAACCTGTAGTCGGCCTGTTGGATTCTGGCTCATGTGTTACAATCTTGGGTAACAATTCTCATAATTTCTTTTTAAATAATGAGTATCAGTTGGATTGTTCTCAGCCTTTGAGTTTGGTAACTGCTGGTGGTGAAAAATTGTGTTCTTTAGGGTCTATCTCTCTTCCTATTGAATTTCAAAATAAAACAGTTTCCCTAAATTTTCATGTAGTGCCAGGGATTAAAAATAGTTTAATTCTCGGTATGGATTTTTGGCAAATTTTTAATTTATTTCCTAACCATTTAGAGTCGGTGTTGTTATTGAATGAAACGGATTCACAAGTTACTGAGCAGCGGACCGATGTCTCACCGCACCTTGTGTCTTACAATAATTTATCTATTGAACAGAGAGCTGCCGCTGATAACATTATTTCTAAATTTTCCGATATTTCTTATAAAAAGCGGGGTCTCGGTTGTACAACTCTCATTACTCACTCTATTGACACAGGCGATAGCCCACCTATTCGTCAGCGTTATTATCGTATGTCTCCCGATAAACAACGCATTTTGATACAACAACTAGACGAAATGTTGAAGGAAGATGTCGTAGAATCCTCTGAAAGTCCGTGGTCTAACCCGGTTATTTTAACCCCTAAAAAGAACGGCGAACTAAGATTTTGCTTAGATAGTCGTAAATTGAATTCTGTTAACTAGAAAAGATGCTTATAATTTGCCCTACATTTCGGAAATTCAAGATAACTTGAGAGATGCTAAATACCTATCTAGTTTAGATATTTCTAAATGTTTCTGGCAGACGTTAATTAAAGAGGAGGATCGTTTTAAGACCGCTTTCTATGTACCTACTCTTGGCACGTTTCATTTTAAAAGAATGGCGTTTGGTCTAACAAACGCACCCGCAACTCAGCAACGTTTAGTCGATACTCTGTTTTACGGTCCTGAATTTGAAAACAAGGTCTTCTGTTTTATCGACGACATTGTATGTATATCGTCAACTTTTGAAGAACATATTACGCTTTTATTACGTATTTTCGAAAAATTGAAAATGGCAAATCTCACTATAAACTTAGATAAGTGTAGTTTCTTTCGGGATAAAATAAAATATTTAGGTTACGTTGTCGATTCGCAAGGTCTCCATGTGGATCCTGATAAAATTGATGCCATAATTAATTACCCTACCCCTTCTAATAAAAAGGAACTACGTCGTTTTCTGGGCGTGGCTTCATGGTATAGGCGATTTATTCCAAATTTTAGTCGTATATCGTCACCTCTAAACAAATTAACCTCTCAAGGTAAAAAGGCTCCCCCTTTTTGTTGGTCTAAAGAGGCGGACCAGGCTTTTATCAAGTTGAAAGACTGCTTGTCCTCTCCTTCTATTTTATCTTGTCCGGACTACTCCGAACCTTTTGAGATACACACGGACGCCAGCGACTACGGCGTAGGCGCTGTCCTCTGCCAGGTTATGAAAGGCGAAGAAAAAATCATAGCCTATTTCAGTAAGTCTTTGTCTGATGCTGAAAAGAATTACAGCACTACTGAGCGCGAGGCACTCGCTATGTTATCTGCCATCGAGCACTGGCGTTGTTATGTCGTTAACGGTAAAAAGTTTATTGTTTACACTGACCACGCTGCGCTCAAATGGTTTCTAAAACTTAATAATCCTACTGGTCGTTTGGTCAGATGGGGTGTTCGTCTTTCGTCGTACAATTTCGAGATTCGACATCGTCGTGGTTCAGACAACATTTTGCCCGACCTCCTGTCTCGTTCTGTTCCCGTTGCAGCCATTATCAATGATAATGACATTACTCCTAATTTAAACCTAACACTCCCAATGTCTACTAACGACTCGTGGTATCTAAACATTTATAAAGGTTGTCTAAACAATCCCACATCTTTCGTGGACTACCAAATTATAAATAATAAATTATATCGTTTTAAAAAGTGTCTAAATCCTTTCACTCGAGATTTTCAATGGAAAGAAGTTATTCCGTCGGAACAAAGATCTAATATTATTGCTGAGAACCATTCGCTGCCCACGGCTGGTCACCTAGGTATTTTTAAAACCTACAAGCGCTTGGCATTAAATTATTACTGGCCGAATATGTATTCCGACGTTGTTAAGGCTGTGAATTCGTGTGATGTTTGTATAGCTCACAAACATCAAAACCATTCAACCTTAGGTTATATGGGTAGATCTAAGTCTTGTTATAAACCATTCCAGATGTTAAGCATTGATCTAATTGGTCCACTACCTACTTCTAGAAGGCTAAACAGTTTTATTTTTGTTGTTTCTTGTGGTTTTTCCAAATATTGTATGCTTTTTCCCATTAAACGAGCTACTGCCGAAATAATTACTAAAATTTTAGAAGAACATGTTTTTTGGTCCATGGTATTCCGTCAACTATTGTTCTTGATAATGGTAAGCAGTTCATGAGTTCCACATTTAAAAATTTGATAACTAAATACAAAATTCCTAATTTGCATTATACGCCGCTGTATACACCCTATGTAAACTCAGTCGAGCGTTATAATAAAACTATTATGACGGCTATTTCTACTTTTATCGAACGAGATCAGCGCCTTTGGGATCTAGTCGTTCCTAAGATTCAGTTTGCAATAAATTGCGCAGCAAACGAGGTAACTGGCTATTCTCCATCTTTTCTGGTCTTAGGTCGTGAATTGGTTACTTGTGGGTCACACTATGTGGTCAACAAATCTGACCCTAATATTGTCTTCGAACCGCGTGATACATATGCGGAGGTCCTCGGCCATTTGTCTCCTATCTTCGAAAAGGTACAGGCCGCTTTGATAGCCGCTCACCAACGTAATTGTAATTCTTATAATCTTCGTCGTAAACCGGCCGAATTCAATGTCGGCGATATTGTGTGGCGGCGTACTTACTATTTAAGCGATAAAGATAAATATTTCAATAAAAAACTCGCTCCTAAATTTATTAAATGCAAAGTTGTAGCTAAAACGTCTCCTTTAGTTTACAAATTGTCTGATATGACTGGCATGCCAGTTGGCGAATGGCATGTTAAAGATTTAAAATTAATTAATTACAAACAATAATTATTAATCTCATACAAAAATCTCATCAAATTTGTTGTTATAATTACTACTGCTCACCCACAGTCCATAATGGTCGTTATAGTAATACCGAATTTTTTTTTAGCTTTAAAATCCTTTTTGTTTTGACTCAGTGGTTAAAACTGTAATCAACTGCGTCTCACGGGTTCGAAGTTTCTTGAATCTATTTGTTGTGCTAATCACCTTGTTTACGTTATGTTATAAAGTATGCTCGGAGTTATTAATATTAACCCATTCTATTTAGCGAGCCGCTAGCGCGCCTTCTAAATAATACCTTATCCCGCGCACATAAGGCTTACTCTCGTCTACATTCGTCTCGACTACCTGCGTTGAGTTTTATGACCTGTCACTCACTCTTTTGTCATCGAAGTGGACCTTTTATTTTAATTGCTTTTTATGCAGTAGTATTATAATTGTTACTTCATAAACTGAGCAGCTCTTTTGTATTCCATTTAACACAACTTATATATAAATTTTCTAAACAATTGTTTTGAAGTGTCACTAATAAATGTTAACTATTTATTCTAGACTATCTCAGTTAAGTGTAACCCTTGATGTGTTTTGCATTCAAGCTAGATCGATTTGAATGATAGCTAGTGCACTGGTTGTGAGTGTTTCTGGCATGTGTGCGAGATATGAAGGATTTTTTTGTTATTAGAGGGGTCCATTGAATGCGTGATGTATGAATGGTTGGGGGGGTTATACATAACCAAATTTCTTTTAGGTGGTGTTTGGCACTTAAAATACTGACACCACTTCTCCTTCTCTGTTCCAGGCGCTGTCGGCGGCAGGGGGCCAGGGAATTTTTCCCGCAGGAAAAATTCCGGCCTAAAGGGGGGAGTGTGTGACGTGGGAGTCGTCGCGGTACCCCCCACTACTTCTGACTGGCCGCCTCGCTTACTTGCGGCACATAAATATCGCGGCGCGACAGCGAATCTCCCCTTTTTTGGATCCTGGACGCTGCCTCAGTTAAGTGCTGCCTTCTCTACTGGAGGACCGAAGCCTCGTCAGCCTGCCTGCCTACCCTGCCCTGAGTCTTAACTCTTGCTACTAGCTACCGGGTTTATATTGTGTAACGCTTCTTAGCAATTATATTTTGTAACGAACGCTATGCTTCTTTAATTTATCTCTCTACACACACGAATAAACGTTACAGCATTGTTTACTGAATGTATTTTTATTTCCTTCCGGCCAGCGTTGTTCTCTATATTAGATATGTGAGCTATTTCCGACGGTTCCGTTTGATAACCTAACCGTATTTTTACGGCAACGGTATGCAATTCGTCCTTACATTTTTACGGAGAATTTCCTTTGATATCAAAATTTCGTTTTATAATATGATACTGAAATATGTTGACTGCCTTCGTGGTCCAGTGAATAGTGTATGCGTCTGCTGATCGGGTTTGGGGTTCGATTTCTATGTCGCCCAAAAGCGCCACAGTTTTTTCAGAATTATCAGTAGTAGCACAGAGTATAGCAATGTGCCCGGTCACGGCAATAGGCTCGCCTATTATGTGGGACCTAAAATTCATAACATGCAGAAATATGAGTGTAATATTACAACCTCTACCTACCTCTTCAATGATACAGGCGTGAAACCAGAAAACAAAAATATCTGCATCTATTTCATGCGCCTCAGATGCAGCGAAAGTTGCCAGGATTAAACTCGTACCGTACACTTGTATTTGAGTTTTGTTCTAACTACAACACATTTAACTTCTCGAACTTCAGTGTATCTATAAAAGAGTTGTGCTACTTCTTGCCGAGTGTTGTTGCACTCAGGAGCTGTGTAAACTTTTACAAATGATAACATTTCATGAACAAAGGAAGGTTTGAAATAAAATGTATAAAAAGAACGAAATAAATGAACCTCTTTGTTGTAGATGCTATGAGGCTTATCTGAATTCGTGCTTGTATTTTCAACAAAAGTACTGTAGTTTCCTGTATATTTTTGTTATGTATCATACAAAATGTTTTGTAGTGTAATATACTAAAGAAGGTTTAAAGTACTAAATAATGTGTAATGACACATGACATTGCTTTATGACGGTACTTGTAACAATTTTTCATTTTCTAATGTGATTCTCTATAGGCTTATACTGTGTCCGAAAGAAGGGTTAGGGCTCATTTACGAGAGCGATTCGTGTTTTTACAAGTCATCTTTGAATGTATTATTACTGGCCCAGTAGATAGCGTAAGTATGCATCTGCTGATCGGGGTCCAGGGTGCGAGTGCCGAGTTGAGCAAAAGGGTTACAGGGTTTTTTAAGACCATTTCTCAGTAGCAGCACTGAGTTCGAAAAAGTGCCCGGCAACGGCAATAGGCTCGCCCTCTATTACGTGGGACCTAAAACTCAAAACATGGCGAAATTTGGGTGTAATACTACACTTCTGCCTGACACCTTAGGGGATATAGGCGTAAGTCTATAAAAAAAACTACTTTAGTTAACCATGCTATGCTTATATTTAACAGGCTAAGTTCTAAGAAAGTAAGCAATCGGTCACGCTTTGCTGAGGATCAGTTTGAAATGCACTTATTTGAATTGTAATAAAACCGACGGAAAAACTGGCATTTGAATTCCGTAAATTTTCGTTTTTCGTTGGAAATTCAACGTGATTGTAACATAATTCGAAAATCATACGATAGTCAGACATGAAATGTTATAATTCCAAATCGTTCAATGGACTTTAAAGTATGGAATGACAATCATTAACGACATAATTTTATAAAGCAGGTGCTTGTGTATTCGAATCATTTTGTATTTCAATTTCTAAAATAAGTTTTCCGACACTTAAAACATGTTGTGGCCAAATGCGAATTCATCTAATCTTGGACCTAACGCTTTGTACCCATAATTGTTTTAATAATAAAATAATATCAGTCATGTAAAATTTTCCACAGGCTCTAAGATTCGTTCATCAGGTTGCAAGCGATACTTAAAATTGATTTGCACATATCTTTGAAAATACATCCAGCAGGGGACTGATACAGGCTTATGATGTTGATGATGATGATATCTTTGAAAACTTAGACCCGAGAGTCCCAAGATCCTCTACGGAGAAGTCCATTTATCTCTGTACTCAGCTATCGCTATTTTCTTACAGTCTGTTGGTCTAAAAGTCCGAGTTTTATCTAGCTGAATTAATAAATGTTAATAAATACAGCCATATACAGCTATAGAATAATGAACCTTAATACTCGAATATTTCTCGAGATGTAATAGCTCTCTTTATTCAAAACTATCTGACATTATGACAGTACGTATTTACATTAAGAAGTTACCGATACTAATAGTTGTAGTTACTTGCTGACGCCTATTTAGCTTACGTAATATCTAAGATCGGCCACGAGTATATACGCAAGTTCAGCGACAAGCGACGCGAGATGTTGTTTTTTAACTGACTCTAAAAAGGAGGAGCTTCTTAAATCGACGGTAGTTTTACTTGTGCTTTATTTCCATTGAACCTTAGTCAATATATGACCAGTAGTATTTTTTATATAGGTAATGCCAAATTTTTAATAATTTCAATTATATCAAGACGAAAGTCCAAAGTCGGTCGATTTCACGTAGTTTTCATCTTATTTTTCTTTTTCTTTTGGTTGCGGAGAACTTCACAAACTTAAAAAAAAACGTATAAAACACAATACCCCCTATTACATTAGGACCGAAACATAACTGGCGAAAAGTGGGTGTGTAATACACCTCTGCCTACTCCTTCGGGGATAAAAGGTGTGAAGTATAAAATACAACGGACCTTGTGTTTCAAGATCTGTTGTACAATTTGTGTTTCACAGTGTTCTGTCGTATGAAGATTGAAGCCACACATTTAGCGCCAATCGTACAAATGTCTACGCCACATTTTAGGCATTTCGAGGCATTTACTTCCTTAGAGGCATTTGCGGCTTCAGCGGCGTAAGAGGAGTAGAGCGTGGGGTAAACATCCCATTGTAATTATTATCGCCATTATTATCCCACACAACGTCCAAGGACACCGCGTCGCTTGTCACTAAAGTCCTAAGACGGCATCTTCATTTAGAAAACCTGTTAATACGGTTTATACTGTCTAGACAAGAAAGAAGATTTGAGATAGAATGATTATAAAAGAATAGATGGAAAATCTTTGAAGGTTAATGAAAATGTTAGATTATTAAACGTGTCAAGTTGGTATTGGATATTTTGTCTGTTAATTTTGACGCTTCTGTCTAAAGAAATGGCCAAAGCATGGGTTATAGGTTGTAATAATGTAAGTTACTACACATAGGTCTCGATTTGAACTCACTTTTGACGTACAGAATAGCCAGATATAGCCACAACAATAATCCATATATCTAATTGGTAACTAAATATAACTAAAAAAGTTCATCCCATACTCAATTTGATTTATACCTACCCGTCTCATTTATACGTAGGACTAGATAGATACTTTGTATTGATATTCAACATAAATATTGTTTCGATGTTGATCTGCTTGCTTAATTCATATGTCGCGTACATACCTTACAAGAAATATAAATGGAGTCATCTGTCATATTCCTGCGACGCTGAGTCTGTTCGGGCCAATCTCATAATTATTAGAAATTTTGAATGAAATAATTCCAACCGGGTACACCTATTATAAGACAAGTTCTTTGGTTTCACTTTGACAAGCTATGTGGCCTTCTGAAATACTTTACAATTCTGTGGTCGTCATCTAAATTAACAAGTTTCCTTCAATGATCGGTTACTATCCAAGACTTTAACCCAGGCGACGGTGTCTTTAACAGGTTACAGATTAGTGTTTTATACGCGCTTAAAAGCTCGTTTTTGGAAACGCATGAAGGCGCGTATAAGCGCGCCTTATGGCACACGCGCAACTCGTACGAGCGTCTACACACTTCTAATCTCGTATAAGCGCAAGCCGTGAGAATCCATGTTGGTGTCAACATGGATTCTCACGGCTTGCGTGAGGCTGTGCATGACACGATATCACTAACGTTTCGAGTGAACACGCCGTAACATGCGCGTTTACGCGAGTCCAGTTTTTTGAAGCGCGTAATGTAGCGCGCGTATAAGCGCGTATGCTGAAACGACCGTATACGCGCAGAAAAATACGCTAATCTGAAACCGCCCTAAGCCTTCTTCAATAATTATATCTATAGAACATAACTTACAAAAACAAAGTTCATGCTGTCAAATATAAATCTACGTGCTATCATTTACATTGTTATAACGACGAAATACCGCTCTACATTATTTTTTAAGACACGCTCAGAATTTTACTTCTCAGATGTGTTGGTCTAAATGCATAAATTTGCTAATTTTATAGTTACCTGTGCAACCTTTGAAGGATAAGACTGTAACAATTATAGGTACAAAACAAATAAAAAACAAAATTCCTTTACAATATTTTTAAGCACTTTTACATAACATGATTTTATTTCCCATAGTGCGATTGCGATCAAAATACGGGACTATCACAAGCCGTTCAAAATATACATAAATAAAAATAAAAATTATCGTAAAACTTGTTTGTTGTCAATAATAAAAAGATTCGCGGAATATTTCAATTCTTATACAAATACAAAGAAAAGTGGAAAAGTTTCGCAGCGGAATCTTTTGAAAATGCTTTGAACTTCTCGCCTCTATCCTTGTATTTTTTAATAAGCTTTCTCTATTTTTAGATATTGCTTACAAAGTTATCTTTCAGACATTGACGTTTTAATTAATTTATCTATGTTACTGAAACGCGGTTAGCAAGATTTTTAGCCTGGACTGGATTTTTTTACCAACTCATTCGCGATACATTTTTTGCATTTAAAATTGGATATAAAAATCTTTTCATCCAATAACCAGATCGATTAAGGTCGCTCTTCTACAAATCTTTTACTAATATTAGTACTGATTTTAAACCACATGTCAATTCTCCCTCCTAAAAAACAATGTTAACCGTAGTCTAAAAAGTGTGATCGACACCTTTTTTGGCTTACAATTTTTTTTAAAAACCGAATCTCACCGAATCCAATCCGGGGATCCAGCCAGTTATATGTTACCGCATAATATAATACCCGGTTTCACCCGAACTCGCAATCCACCACTCCAATTACACGCTACAAATACTTGGGGAGACTTTCACTTCATTTACATATTGATGCGGTACGAAATAATAATATTGAACTTATTTATTTTATTGGTTATTTGCATTGGTAATAAAAATAATGCTCGATAATTTGAAATATGATTCAATTTCGACATAATTTATTCATTGGTTATCGGTTTTCACTTGTGAATATTAAAAGTTTAAAACTTTTAAATTTTTATGTAGAGTGTTGGCTGGATGGTCGGCGTAGTGGCTTAAGCGGCCACCTCGCCGCTTAAGCCACAAGACACAGTGTCGTGAGTTGTGGGTTCGATCCCCACACGAGGCAATACTTTGTGTAATTCAGAAATTGTTGTTTCGAGTCTGGGTGTTCATTGTGTCCGTTTGTATTTTTAAATTTAGTTGTATGTTTGTAAAGTGCCTCGCGACACAGGATTTACTCCTAATGCCTTTTATAAATATATGTTGTCTTTTATAAAAAATAAAGTGTTTAATGACTACTAATATTAAATAAATACGAAAATGTGATTGATTGTCCTACTTTAACGTCGCAACAGAGCGATTTTATGGTGTGAATTGTGTTTGGAGATAGTTAGGAGGCTGGAGAGTGACAAATGCTACTAGATAACTTCACGCCTTTATCCGCGAAGGGGTAGGCAGAGGTGTAGTACACACCCCACTACTCCAGATATGTTTTGATCTCAATGTAATAGGGGACGAGCCTATTGCCATCTACCGGGCACATTATACGGCGAGCGATGATAATTATTTTTAATACACATATAGCTTCGAAAAGTCAGAGGTGTGTGCCCGGGGTACCTGGGAATCGGACCCGAGACCATCGTTACGGCAGTCCTTTACGTACACCACTGGGCTATCGCGGCTTATACAAGGGCTTCTATTTACTGCTATAACCGACTCCTACACGAGTCGACCCGCGGGTAAAGTCTAGTTGTTCCATAAGCCAACTCTACCATAAACGGCAAACGTAGAAAAAAATAATAACAATATTTCAATTTCTAAGAAAATTATAATTCCTCTGTAAAGGGAAATTCCAGAAACATGAATCAACAAATACTTGTTTTTATAAATACTTTTACTGAAATACATTTACTTGATTATTTTTTTTATGTTTGTGCTTCGCGTGGCTCAAATTCGCATTTCCCTTAATAATATAACTATATAATAGGCTGTAAAAAGCGTTTTGAGTTATATTTTACCTTGTACAAGAATAAAATTGTTTATTACAGACTAACATATCTTATGATACCTATATGCACTCGACTTCGTGGTTATAGCCTTTTCAACAACAGTCCAAACCGGCTAGGCACTAAGCTCGCTAAATGGACAGAGATCGACCGTCACAGCGGTTGTTTTGATGAGGAGTCCTCAAAATCCCTGTAGGTGAGAGTCACATACACCCACTCTACCTGCACCAAGAGCCGGCCAATAATTTGGTGTACCACGAACACTAAACGATGCAGTTTGATTTAAGCCCAACCATGTATTCATGCGGATGGATGCGGGTGGCTCAGGATCGGTCCATGTGTCGAGCCTTGGGGGAGGCCTTTGTCCAGCAGTGGACGTCTTTCGGCTGATATGATGATGCATTCATAAATTTACCTTAAGTTATCTATTATTATTATGTATACAACTAAGCGTTAATCATACAAATCTTAACTTTCATACAAACTTGCGAGAGCCTTTAGACCCACTTAGGGCTTAGCTAATCCAATCCTTTTGAAATATTTATTCTTAGCGGACGCCTTCTTTGTATAAACTACCTCCCTGCCAAATTTCATCTTTATACGTCTAGTTTTCAAGATTCTTTATATAGATTCTGCACGACCTTTTGATTTATACATATATAGATCATGTACTCATATAAAGAATAACGGGGTGTCACCGTCAATGTTGACAAAGTTCCTACACTTAAGAATAAGAAAATACTAGTCTTTTTCCTATCTGTCGCTTTTTCAAAGTGTGTTTCAAGTAAGCCACGTAAATAAGACATTGGATAAAACAAGACTCTCAGTTATAGAAAATCTATAAACTTCAATCAACATAACAAAAATGTATACACCTACGTCAACGACGTATTTGCATCCACTAGCTCCCCTAATACCTAGCATCTATTCAAATCCAAAGAGATAAGTAGGAAATACATACCGTTTTTCTTCCAAACCGCAATACCTACAAATCTAAGGGACATTGAACGAGGTGTAAAGCTGCGTGCAGATAGTCGCGACGTCGTCGTCGCGTTTTTTATGTACTACTGAGGCAAAGGCCTTTAAATCGACGAGTAATAAGAGGTTACTTAGATTACTGTAAAGGCACAATAGTAGAGTGCAGCACTAACTGATTATTGATACACACATTCACATTTCATTATTCTGACTCCAGGTTTGGCGTTGTTGTTTAAGCGGCCCCTCGCCGTTTAACTGAGAGCCATATTTTGTGGGTTTGATTAACACATAAGACAATGCTTTTTTTTAGTTCTTCACCACAGCTTCGCCAACGCCAGCTATCGTGACAAAAAGGTAGCCCATTCACTTTCATGTATATGTATAACAGCAGTAAGATGCACTATTAGCGCTATATTCTTGACAGATTATGTGGTTACTGTGTTTACGTTTGCTGCATTTGTGACACATTTTCGTGGAGCATTGCGTTATGAACCTAACCAGTAGAAAAATTGAGTATATGTACAAAATTGTGGGATAATCTGAACTATACTGTTAGTATTTTATTTATTACGGCAACTAAATAACTAGAACATTTTTCAGAACCAAGTGGGCTTCGTGATCCATCACACAGTTTTTCTTAGTCTCTCGTTGAAGATAAATCATAATTTTAATTTTTTTTTGTTGGTTGTACAGTCTATTTCAAGTTATTCATGTACATAAACCTTTTTGGTTTGGGGTGCATAGGGTTCCCACCAAGAACTTAGGGTCCCAAGCCAACCTCACCTGCAAGTGGTGCACCTGCCGATCAACGGACGAGGCTCTGGCAAACAAAATGTCCCAATAAGCGGCAATAGGCTCGCCACCTATTACGTGGGATCAAAACACTGGCGAAAAGTGGGCGTTTAATATGCCTCTGCCTACCCCTTCGGGAAAACAGGCGTGAGTCTATGTATGTATGTATGTATGTATAAACCTTTTTATTGCCTTATTCATTCTTGTTTTTTTTTTCTTTTTCCTTATTTTTAAGGACAACTCCCGCACTAGGAATAAATCCGGTGTCGCGGGGGACTTTACAAACATACAACTAACGTATAAAATGCACACCCAGACTCGACACAACAATTTATATCATATATCACACAAAGTGTTGTCTCGTGTGGGGATCGAACCCACAACACTCGGCGCAGTATCAAGCGGTGAGGCAGCCACTTAAATCACTACGCCGACCCTGCAGTCAAATATGTTTTTCTTAGCGTCCAAAAACTTTTCTATGTTCAGATTTAGCATTAATCTATAAAGGACTATATGTTATTATTAAAAATACATATCTTCTTATATAATTACATTAAACGAATATTCTACAGATCTCATTTCAGTGGTCAACATTTGCCGTAAAATAAAAACAAGTAATGTTGTTTTCACTTAATTAAACAAACGGTTACATTAAAATTAATAAGAAATTAAAAGTGCAAAATGGAGACAGTATTGTACGTTAGAAATTGTAATTATATATGAATTTCTGATATACGTCATTCGAAAACGCGCGTCGTGCCGTTATCATCTGAAAATGTCCTTATTTGGAGGGATTTACATATTCCCCGGGGCCCTGATCACTAGGTGACAAGTGAGAAAGCAATTTCTATTCGGGTCGTCCCCGGTGACTGCTGCAAATAAAGCCTGTGGCATACTGTCGTCGCGTAATCATTCAAGCTATAGTTATAATTTGGAACACTACTTTGGGTTTTTATTCATTCTATTTTGGAAGATTGATGCAGGGATAATAATTTTTTGCCATTGCAAATTCGCTAAAATGGCAATAATCTATTTTATACAGAGAGTAAAAATTTGTATTTAGTAATTATTTTATTAAAAATCCTTCCTACTCTTCCGCAACATATGTTTGTTGCATGCCCAAAGATAATTTATTTTGTATTCTGCATAGATGATATTTTAACGTATTCTCGATACGAATACGTTGATTCATTAGGTTAAGCGCGTTCCTTACAAAAATTCAGACCACTCCGTGCCCCAAGAAGAACCAAATCCCAACTGTCATGAAGATCTGACTGTAACAATTGTCACGAGGTGTTTTTTACATATTGTGGAGGTCTGACGGCTATTCTAAGAAAAAGCTTATACAAATATGTTAGACTAAAAACAGAAAACAAACTTTGAGGCTATGTTTAGATGATGATGAATGCCAGATTAATAGCAGAATCATTTTTAGTTGTCAGCCTTGTTTTCTGTACAATATTATTTTAGTGTGCAATAAAGTATAATAGTAACTATCTATACCATCAGCTATAAAATCACGCACCGCTTCAAATGTCCTATCAACCTAAAGGACGAGATTTGTCGTTGTCGTCAACTATCCTCCGGTTACAAGACGATGATGAACTGGCACTATATCTCGAGCCGAAGCCTCGGATTCTTTACAAGACGCAGAGTTATTGGTGAACGTAAAATTTTTAGAGCTTGGTATTATAGCCTTATTCCGCGATATTCACCAAAAGATGGCGCTGTAATATTTTGTGGTACATTTTCTACTGGAGTATCATTTGCTTTTCAATGTTATCTGGCATATCGAATATTATTGTTGTCTTGGGTTCGGCTTTATTGTTAGATATGCTATCGAGTCTGCAATAATATTATGGAATTCAGACAGCACCGTCTTTATTTGGCTTTTACGTATGTCTGGATTCACAGCATTCCTTTGAGAATATTTATATAATATATCTGTGTATATTATGGACTACTTTAAAATAATATCATAATATATTGGCTTTGGTTAATTTTTTCATGCTTAATTTCCACCTTGGGCAAATTTTGTGTTACGAGCGTCATGACTTGATAATTATGGTTTCTGGGTGCATTCATAATAGTAATTTTCACCCAGTCCACCCAGAGATGCATCACTCAGAAGTGATGCATAAACATGATCGTGGCAGGTGTATAATATGCATGATTTTAAGAGTATGTATGGTTTTTCTGGAAGTCTTGCCTTGTCTGGAATCTAATGACCATATGGGTTGATTGTACGATGACATCATGCCAAACTACTTTTGGAACTTGGTTAGCTCGCTTACCATTCTCTTTTCGTTATTGATACTCTGATAAATAGATGTAAAAATATTAACTTTAATCTTTGACGTTCATAAGCGTCACTTTGTGACCTAAATGAATAAATGATTTTGAGTTTGAGTTTGAGTTTATGGTGTTCCACAAACCGTGGATAAAATTTCATATTTAAATAAACAACACACATGATAAACAAAATCATATATTTTGCGCTGTTTTTATAAAAATCCTTTCAAATTTCTTTTTGAAACCGAAAAACATTTGATATTCAGTCAGCTAACAGCACAAAAAGCACAAAAATAAATAAATACATTTAGTTTCATGTATTTTTATAGCTCAAAGGTTTTTGTGTAAAGACACGTGTAAAAATACATCGGGCATATTTATACAGTACAAGGCACTTCTTCGAACTTGTTACTGCCACTTTAGTTTCCAATGGAGCGTGTTGTGACATTTAATATGAAGGTTTTATTATGTATATAAATATGATGAATGGCAAGAAAAATGTTAAACCGTAACACACATGAAATGAAACGACCATGGGGCACGACACTTTGAAGTTTTACTGCTTAGGACTGAAGTATACATGCTCTGGTTGTTCCACAAAAGAGGCTACGATTGTATGTAGATAGCCACCAGTTTACTGTTAAGTTGAATTCTAGAAAATGACACTGGTATCCGATAAGTTCTGATTACCTAAATGTCGTGGCAGATGAAAGAATACAGTGGAAAGGGAGTATCACCGCCTGCCCCCTGTATCGCATGCAGATGCTGAGAGAACTACCCGCTCGTTCTTCACTAGACCAACTGCACCATGTCCACGTGCGCCTCCGAAAGTAGCGAACAGAAAATTACGAAGCCTACCAGCATGTGGGCCAATACCAACGGAGTCGCAGTAAAGTATTTTAACCACAATTCGTGTGGTCCTGTCGAATTAACACGTTGACACATATGGTGGAGTTTTTAGAGGGTTGCTCCCGAACACCTGAAGGCAAGGAGCCTACCTGCTTCAAGAAGCGAAAGACAAGCCCGTAATTTGGATTTCACTATTGAACACGATATGGTGATGAAATGAATATTGTGTGTTCTTTAAGCACAAGTCACTACGACTTCACCGGTACACGCACTTGACCCTTAAAATATTCCTTTTAACTTTGACATTTTTACTAAACGCGTAACATTGTTACCATAATTACAATTAAAAACAAACTTTACAGCCGTAATCAACAATCTGCAAGCTTTCAATCCATTTAATAATGGCGGAACGGACGTTAAAGAGCCACTTCCTTTTATTTCTTCGCGTACCATTTGCAAATTAGAATACAAATTAATTTCCTTATTGTGCTTTTTCAATGGAACATCTGCCATTTTTAAATATAAAATTATATTTTTAACGGCACTTTATGCAAAAAGGTTTCTTTGTTTCGACTTAGATTTGATTTGCATTGGTAATCAACTTGCATGCTTGGATACTGATTTTATTATTTGAACAACGTTTTTGGATAATTGTTATATCAAAATATTGTAGTTATAAATGCCGATCATGTGTCATGACATACATGACGTATATAAAACATCCCGATTCCTTTGTATTTAAGATTAAATGTTTAATATTTGATGATAACTATATTATTAAACAACAGTTACTCGCAGTGCTAGCTTTAACATTATCAGCTTGCCAATCAAACTTTTAAACCCTATTTTACCCTCAGCACACATGGACTCTTAAAAAATAAAGGATGATCCCACCTTAGTCAGAAAAGGAACCCAGTGATCAAATTCAAGTTTCTAACTCCAGTAGGTTAGGCTCTGCGATGGTTTGTCAGTCCGGACATATAATTTTATAGGTAAACAAGATGAACTCGCGGTTACACCCACGTTATTTAGGGTTACTGCTCTGCAGCCATGGCTCATAGCGTGATGCTAAATAGCATATAGCCTTTCTCGATAAATGGGCTATCAAATACCAAAAGAATTATCTTTAAATGAGCTCGTAGCACTGTAGTTAATACGTAATGACCAAACACATCTCAAGCATGTCTGATTAATATTTCCACATCTCTTTTACTCAGCAGTCATCAAGAAAATTTCAATTAGTGTTCAAAGTAGTAGCCTGCGTTATTGCTAGTTTACAAAATATATATAAACTGTTTTGAATAAAACACTTTTACACTTTTGCCAGCACCTAAAACGAAGTGTGAAGCTTTGTTTACCGATGAAAGTCGTAAATCAAAGACTTTGAGCGATAACTTGTGGCTGGTGGAGGGAATAACTTTGAGGGTAAAACCATTTCCGTATGAATTAGAATCTCAAACATGTTTTACGGCATTTTTGTAGTTATAGCATCAAGCGGATCACCGGTTTTTTTAAACAAAAGGTCAAATACCTATTTTACTGCACTTAAAAAATTAAGAATGTAATCCGTAGTCATGAAAGCAACCCAATATCTAAATTTTATGTTTTTAGATTCTGTACTTTAGACTCTACGGGAGTTTGTTAATCGGGACACATAATTTTATATATATGATGATATTATAATCTTAAACAAGAGAAGAAGAGCATGCATGAGAAACTTGATGGGAGTGAGTGAAGCGAGAGAGGTATGTCAGGATCGTTGCAAATGGCGTTCCGTAGTCTCTGCCTACCCCTCCGGTAAACAGGCGTGAGTCTACGTATGTATGTATGTATGTATAATCTTAAACCGATGATGATACTATAATCTTAAGGGGAAGACCTCTGTCTAGATTGGAGACATCCTTAAAACTGGAAAGGTTAGAAGTACCCTAAACAGAAGAGCTTGCATGAGTAATTTGATGGGAGTGAATGAAGCAAGAGAGATATGTCAGGATCGTTGCAAATGGCGTTCCCTAGTCTCTGCCTACCCCTCCGGGAAACAGGCGTGAGTCTATGTATGTATGTGTGTACATTTATCTCTCAAAAGCATCTCATAGCAGTACAGTTGATACGTAGCAACCAAACAAATCTAAAGTATATCTGATGAATGTCTTGACACCTCTTTTACTCAACAGTCATCAAGTATAATTCAATTAGTGTTCCTAGTAGTAGCCTGCGTTATTGCTAGTTTACAAAATATATAAACTGTTTTGAATAAAACACTGTTACACTTTTGCCGGCACCTAACGAAGTGTGAAGATTTGTTTACCGATGAAAGTCGTAAATCAAAGGCTTCGACCGATAACTTGTGGGCAGGATCCTGAATAAAGTTTTTACTAGGTCGAGGTAAATTGTTGTACTTTGTGAGTAAAAACTAACTGCATTTGAATTAGAATCTCAGCAGTGCTTTACGGCTTAGAATGTGGGACCCTGCCAGAGAAAGGTTAAAAAGTCAGTGCATAGTTTCGAGATGTGATGTTAGCGAAAAATGGTCCAAAACCTAATATGTGAAACGTATTAATGTCTCAACTCTCAAATATTTAGACTTCACCACGAGACTAGCCACAATCTGTCGCTAAAGAATGCCTTTTATGTTGATATTAACCTTCAATATGTCCTACTACACAATTATATTGCTCTCTCTTCTAATAAGTTACAATAAACACATAAAAAAGTAATCTCTTTAAGGGATTACAATTATCACTATTTCTATCATAATACACAACCAGTGTTCTGGTGGGCAAAATAAAAATAAATAGGTAAACATACATATAATATGACAAAGGGAGGACATACGACAATAAGCCTGTTTTACAAATAATAATAAGCCACCGAAATCGTATCTAATATTATAAGAGTGAAATACCACAATACACCGAATAAAACATTTCACCGGGATCCGCTTATAAAATAAAAAAATAAAATGTCCTTTGTTCAGTCCTATTGAGTTTGGGATCAGATATATTGTTTGTCCCGTAAAGCCTTGGATTCCAAATGGTTTGTTCGCATATTTTAATATTTTGTTGTGGATTCGTGTTCACTGGTGTCACAAAGCCATCGATGTTATTTTGCACGAGTATGAAATACTCACATGGCCGATTACGTTACTATTTCCTTATTTTTATTTATGCTGTTTGGTGTATTAGATTATATTTTGTCGATAAACGTCGAGGAAACTTTTATCCAGAATGCTCTCGAATACGAAATCTACTAATTTCAATCCAAGGCCCAGGGTTCACTTACTAGTCTAACTATATTTGACGTAATATTAACTTTTAATCCAAAATGTACTAAAGATGCCAAGGAATCATAGAATGAAGAAAGAAAATTCATTTATTAGATTCATAGTGAGTATCACAAATAGGTTGGTACAAACATAGAATCTTTTGACAAATCTAATACATTATCAACATTAGCGCTAGGTACCCAAAATGTACCCAAAAGGCCAGGCCCTAAAGCTCAGCGTATGCCACAACCCCCTAATGATAGCAGCGCTGATTTTTAGCTGAAGCCCTTTTTGAGTTTCTAATTGGCATTTTTCTTTAATTTTCGACCAGACGTTACAACTTAAACTATACATATAAAATAGTGCATAATATACATACAAAGCTAAAATACGATTGTCTTCCCAAGCTATAAACAAAAATACTACTATAATTATTTAAGATCATTTTTATTTTAGCCTGAAGTGGTTATGACGTAAAGAATCTTGTTGCATAATATCATCAATAAGAAAATATCGTTTTCTGTACTAACTCTTCTGTCTTATTCATTACAGTACAGACCTATGTCTATAGTGTAATGTTTAAGGCAGAAGAGTTACCCTCTGGTCTGGTATATTTTCTTGGCATATACTATACTAAGACATCCTAAGCATAGCATTTTTACTGCAAAGTCGCTCGATGAGGTATATGAACTGGCTCAACGTGGCTTCTACACCGTCAACACTTGGCTATTTAATCATTTGTTGACCCTAAATTCACATAAAACAAAATACATTCATTTTACAATGAAAAACGATAGCAGAAACATCTCATCAACTGTTTAGTGGCTCACAATTTCATTCACATGCTGACACTGCATGCACTTGCCCTACTTTAGGAAAAACAGATTATATTAAATATCTAGGAATTATGCTTAATAATAATCTTAACTTCCGCAAACATATCGAATCATTGTGTAAAAGAGCACAGAAACTAATTTCCATATTTAAAAATATACGTGACGTTGTAAACATTAAATTGGTAAGACTGGTTTACCCTACACAATGTGAATCAATCATCTCATATTGTATAACCACATGGGGCAGCTAAAACGATCCTACTGCCTTTAGAACGGGCTCAAAGAGCTATTTTAAATGTAGCAACCCTTCGCCCTTTCATTTTCCCCACATACGAGTTATATCAGTCCACCGGTATTCTAACTGTGCGCCAATTATTTATTCAATGCACCATACTAAAACAACACACCTTCATTATCCACCAATCCCATCAGGCAAAAGACGGAAAGATCTAGTCTGCACCAAACCTCGAGGCAAACATGTATATGTAAATAGATTCTTTGCTCTCCTCGGACCTTTCCTATATAATAAATTATTTAAAACCTTAGATTTATATAGCATAAGTTATAAGCAGTGTCACCTTGTTGTTAAAAAAACACCTAATGACAATGACCTACTCTGATACAGAGAATTTGCTTACAGTAATAAAATTGTGTGTAAGTACCTACGCTAAGTTACAACGAATCATAATATTGAGTTTACTTTCTATTACATATTTGCAGTTCATTATTATTATGTAAAAATACAGGATGTTTGGCGATTGGACCGACACAATTTTTTGGGGGTTAGGGGAGGGCATATCCTAGTTTTCACCCCAAGAAACCCAGGTCCTAAGTGTACCTGTACTCGAGATACGATTTTTTTTTCTGAATTATCACATTTAAAACGATATAACTTTTTAGTTTGTAGTCATATTTACACTAGATAACTTTTATTGGATGCCCTAATGTATTATTATTCTTAAAAAAACATAAATTTTTGGGAATAAATGCAAAAAAAGTAATTGTCGAGCTTCAAAACTCTTAAAAATGAAGTATTGAGTGCAAAATATGAAATTCTAAATTAATTATAGCATTATCTGTATAGCAATATAATATTATTATTTAAGATTTTTCATGAAACACAGGTGTAACAGCCTAGTTCAGGTAAACATTAACATATATATATATATATATATATATATATACCAAATATAATGTATTACCGTAATAAATAAAGTACCTACGCATTATTGTACCACAATTTAACAAAGGCAAAGTGTATTTGTTAAAAACATACATTATATTTAATTATAAATTTTAATTATTTTTTCTGTAATACGTTCCTATGTAACATGTGACGTTTATTTTATTGAATAAAGTTTTTATTGTTTTATTATTATTATATAAGTATGTAAATTACAATATCAACCGACTCGTTTCCTCATTTACCGCCAATATCAGATGAAAATATAATGTAATAATTTATGTATAACTGTAGACCCTGATAGTTATACATTACACTACTAGCAAAGTTAATTATACGTTATAATACCAAACTTCCACCACGAAATTAGTTTAGAATTGACTTTCAGATCCAATTTAGCAGTATAATTACTCACAACAGATTAATCGCATACCTAACTATAATATAAATTAGGATATGAACACAATAATTATATTAATACATGTGTAGAACACATTCGCAATAAATACATATGTATACCGTAAAATGTACATGAATGTGTGTAAATAAATCCCGTTTTGACCCGCAGGGCATGTGTACACTCGCGGAGCCGCGGTCATTGAAATGATTGATAGCGACGCCGGTGTGCCCTCGCTTATATTTTACTTACGTAGAGTAACCATACCGTTGCTCTTTTGAGGACTACTGGTTTAGGACATACTTAAAGCTCCATCATCGTCTCCATTTCAAGCCGAAAGACGCCTTGATGGATATTAAAGCTTCTCGTCTTTATTATTTCTATATCTTCCTAATAAATTAAATGATTTCAACGTTTTTCAAAATTCCATCCAAAAAGGTGCATTACGAATTGACCCTCTATACGTAGTAAAGACTTTCAAGGCTGATGAAGTCTTAGATATAGATTATTTGATAACTAAAATACAATAATTAAGTCTATATGTAGATATTATCCCCACCCGGTGCGTCTATAATACGAATAATTATTAAGTAAATTTAGTAGGCAGTACTTACTACTAAGGCAAGAACTAAAACCGACTCAAGGTGACTAGAGAAGAACTATAAGTGTTTCATATAAGTTTATCAAAACCTCTATTGTGTGCCGGCGTTGCGACCGGATATATAAACCTGTATTATATAAGCAAATCGCGAAAGCTTAAAATAGGCTACAAAAGTAATATTTACAATCACGAGCTTAAAAAAGAGGACTATTCATTACAAACACCAAGCACTGTATACTCAGCCCCAGTATATATAGATCGCCGAATTTTAAGTCCGGGTTTGGAGCCAATCAAAAACGATATGACTAGTATGACTACATCGAATTGGCAAAGCACGTAGTATAAACTGGCATAAAAGGGGGATTTGAGTGTCCTATTATCGTTACGTGTATTAATCTTGGTATTTCTTTTTACTAAACTACTGGTAGTAATGGCAGCGATATGGAGATACCAACAGACTGCCATGCAGAGGGTATCGGGTTCGAATCCACGGCACGCACCACTGACTTTTCGGAGTTACGTGCCTATTAAATTGTTAATTATCGCTTGTCTCGTGCCGTCGCAGCAACTTAAGCCGTCGGTCCCGGCTGTCATGAAGATCTTTGACAGTCGTTATAGGGCGTCAGTACCTCTAAAAAATAAACTGACTCTAGTCTAAACCATGGAATATCGCTATCCCTTCGAGTTGCGGAGGTCAGACAGGCAGTCGCTCCGTGGAAAAGCTAATATTGAGCCAAATCCGGTTAGACTAGAAAGCGGGTCCCGGGTTGAAACTGGGATAACGCTAGAAGGATGATAATGATGATAGTAATGAAAATCTGTGTAAGTATATCGTCACTACGAGTTAGCCATATTGCATAATCTAAGTGAGGCGATCTATGTAGATGTTCATACAGATTTATGTTTGTCGACCCGGTGACGTAGCGGGAATGTAAACGGCTGCCACGCTGAAGGTCGCGGGTTTGATTCCAACTCAAGTCATACATATGTGTCCGTGAGCATGGATGTTTGTCTTGGTCCGGGTATTTCTATATATATTATGAATGATGGTCCATTGTCTAGAACACATAGTACAAGCTCTGCTTAGTTTGAGACTAGATGGTATTGTGTGTATGTGGTAGAATATAAACTATTATTTTCTTTTTATATTTATTCCTATATCAACTAAACATTGCTTTTGTCAATCATCGCTGTGTAGTAACTTAAGTTCCTTCAAGCGTTATCCCAGTTGAATCTAAGCCTTACGCCCTGGAGCGGTCCGCTTACTGGTGTAAACAAATGTGACAGAATATCAGCTATTCTACAGAGCGTCTGCTGTTTGATCTCCACAACTGCTATGGTTTTCTTTGAGAGTAATGACTCCCCGTAACGACTGTCAAAGATCTTCATGACAGCCGAGAGCGAAGTTATTGCACAACTAGACAGCTTCAGTCTTTGAAGTTAAGCCAGTCAGGACAAAAGATGATGATGAGAGATTTTCACATGAGATGCTGATAACTATAATCAATGAATAAGTAGGTATTATATGTCATTTCATCTCAAAGTTTATAGTTGTGTTTGCAAAAATTAACTTTCTTGATAATTTTCTTCTCTTTCTTTCCTTTATTTCTTTGTTTTATTTTATTTTCACTATAGAAACGTGGGTTTAGCCTGTTGTAAACCTTTGCGCTATCCGGTTTAATACAAATAATTCATGGTGACCCTAGTAAGGACAAAATTTGGGGTGTCCGTATTGTGATAAAGTAAGGTGTTATCGCTGCTATGTGAGTCATTACTGTTGATCGAGGACATTTGTGAGATGTTTCTATAATGTTTGTTATATGTATATACGTGGTACATGTGTATACCTAAGGCATGTAGCGGAGGGTTTCCTCCAAGCAGAAATGCAATAGAAAGTTTGATGACTTTTGAATTACTTGAATTAACCTATCGAAGGTGAAAATCATTTCTGGTGTACTTCCGCGTTCACGGCTCTTGAAGCAGTATTGAAATATTGGGTATTAGATACGAAAGTAGGTTGCACATACCCCGAAATTAAATTTGGTAAAGATCTCCCTTATATTTGGCATGTTAAAACTGTTTCATTTTTGTGACCGTCACTCATCAAAATGAAAGTCAAATTCCTTTATTAATTTAGGTCACAATGTGACACTTATGAACGATAAATTACCAAAGAAAATAATTACTTTAAGATTCTTCATTTACATTAACTGCCACGTTCGCAAAGCAAAGGGCGTAGAACCGTGAGAAAAAGGGGCCATAAAACTCACGGTCACTCTTTTGTCATCGCCAGGTTTTTGCATAATACACAACAATTTAAATTTATTTTGTAAGGTGCTGCAACCGATCGATTGTATATATTTACCGTAAATTAGTATGTACGGTAAATATAATATATACAAGTGATATAGAAGATGCTTGAGTATTCTCAAGAATTAATGTACTTTAATTTTTGGTTTTCGCATCCACTTAGATTCTAGATATACCTAATAGTGCAGACCTATATAATGCTTGCGCTCATAGCGAGGCTTGGCTTGCCGTTTGTAATAGATCGTCAAAGTTAAGCAACGCTTGCACAGGTCACCACTTGGATGGGTGACCGTGTGTGGCATTTACATTTAAGTGCTACCGTGCTTCAAAGGGCACGTAAAGCTGTGAGTCCCGGTTCTTATCTAAGGATAAGGATCGTTAGGCTATTACGGAGGCCTTCGGGCGGTCTGATAACTCCGACACCAGAGTTGGTCACACACTCACACGAAAAACAAACAAATGCAGACCGCTTTTAACTAGATGATGATGAACGCCCTTAACCTAGCTAGAATACAGATTCGTAAGATCGTTCCTACATCGTTTATTTACATACAAATTCGGCAGCACCAGGTTATAAAAGAGACAAGGATCTTACAGCAGCTCTTTGATATTATCTTTAATTGTTTAATTGTTTGTGTGTGGTTGACGGCATAGAATACAAGTGTCACCACCCCCTTTCTTCCCGTGGGTGTCGTAAGAGGCGACTAAGGGATAACACGATGCAAATACCATCTTTGCGTAGAGACGGAAAACTCGACATCAAACCCTATACGACTGCCTCGTTGGTCTCGCGGCATAAATGTGCGCGTGGGATCGGGAGGTCCCGGGTTCGATTCCTGGGTCGGGCAGTGTTATTGGGTTTTTCTGTCACGAAATTCTCAGTAGCCGCACGGAGTCTGGAAATGTGCCCGGTACGGCAATAGGCTCGCCCCTTATTACGTGTATGTGGGTGTAGAAATACACCTCTGCCGACCTCTTCGGGGTTATAGGCGTGAGACTATGTATGTATGTTTTTGTTCAAATAAAAAATCTTTTGTCTGGCAACATCAACAGCAAAACTCACAAAACAATTAGTTTCACTGAATATCTCGCGAAATTAAATTTTTTATTACATTTCTGCGTAGCATCTGTATCTGGAAGTTTAGGGATATTTTTGCGTCTTGGAATAATTAATTTATACAATGAGAGTGTGGACATACCGAGTTTGAAGAATAGGTTAGCATTGATTTAAAGAAAAAGATACAAATAATCTTGAAATACTTTATTTTAATTTTATGTGATGTTATTTTTAATAAAATAATTTTAAAGTACCTTATGCGGCACCTTCGCTATTTAACACTGTGAATGTTGCGTACTTTATATCTTCCTGGAAAATATTACGGAAAATATCCACAATTAATAATTATAAGTTCAGGTCAGTTCAGGTTCAAGTCAGTTTTATACGTTCTTTTTTGTATTCCTGTAAAGTTCTCATTTTAATTAAAAAAAAAACACCTCTGTCACATGAGGTGACGTAAATATTGTAAATTATACATCTAAATTTGTTAAGGCATTTAGAAGGGGTCGAATAAAACTTCACACACATACAGTCTCTAAAATATCACACTTATCTATTTAGACGGTTGTAAAAACCAATTAAAATTCAGAACCAATTTTTAATTGAATAATTTTACAAACATACTTCGAATTTGAATGCCGATCAGCTAAAGTTCTAATTTCAAGGTAAAAGCTTCTCAAGGCGCGCTATGCACACCTTTTTTGGGTAGTGAAGCAAACTGAGCCATCACTTTCAGGTCGGTGACGTTGAATCGGGCAAACTTTGCCCCAGGCCTCTTTCCTTCGCGGTAAGGCTAGGCCGTTTTCATTTGCACCTTATAGTATTAAACATAGTGACTAATTTGTTTAAATTTTTACTTCAGTATATCTGGTTCTGTGTGAAAATTCCAAAATCTGGCTCCGAATATTACCCACCTCGAAAAAAGTTCTCTTCGCCTCCTTTGGTCCCCATATTTAGATGAAGGTTTCGATTCATTTTTACATCGAAAATTTCAAATTTTAGTGATATTTCAGAAAGGCTACTCAAAATTAATATTTACTCGGCATTCACTATTATTAGCAATAGCTAATGTCTTTTTGTGCCTAAATTTACACATACATACATACATAACGTCACGCCTTTTATTCCCGAAGGGGTAGGCAGAGGTGTATTTCTACACCCACTTTTCGCCAGGTATACTTTAGTCACACGGAATAAGGGGCGAGCCTATTGCCGTACCGGGCACATTTCCAGACTCCGTGCGGCTACTGAGAATTTCGTGACAGAAAAACCCAATAACACTACCCGACCCAGGAATCGAACCCGGGACCTCCCGATCCCACGCGCACATTTATGCCGCGAGACCAACGAGGCAGTCGTATAGGGTTTGATGTCGAGCTTTCCGTCTCTACGCAAAGATGGTATTTGCATCGTGTTATCCCTTAGTCGCCTCTTACGACACCCACGGGAAGATAGGGGGTGGTGACACTTGTATTCTATGCCGTCAACCACACGGCAATTTACACCATTTTGGAAAAACCCATCCTCACTCGTTCAATTTGACAATATTAAATACGTTAAGCAAAATTCTAAAGGTCACAGCTCATTAGAGCCACCCGGCACCCACTCCGCACGGCGTCCACTCGTTGTCGACAGGTGGTCCACGGGTGGACGTCGCGCGTTCAACCAGCGGACCCCGCGCGGTCAATGAGTGAACGCCGCGTGTTCAACGAGTGGGCGTCGACGAATCATTCGCGGGCAGCGCAGTCAACGCGCGGCAAGCATGCGAGCAGCGAGTTGTCACCGAGCTGGATTCAGAGACCCGAGATTCAGATTGTGGGCAGGCTGTCGACAGCCTTGGTCACCATGGCAAGCAGCACGGCTTGCAGCAAGAGCGCAGGTCGTATATCACGACACGGAAATCTCAATGACATACTGCGTCGGGCTCTTGTCACCGCTGGCGTTCCAGCCCAAATTGAACCTCAGGGGCTGGCACGTGGCGGTGGCAAAGGACCAGACGGTATGTCTTTACTCCCATGGAAGTTGGGTAGGCCTTTGGTGTGGGACGCAACGAGTGTCGATACCCTCGCGCCATCTCATTCCTGGCACAGCGGGTTGTGCGGGCGCTGCTGCTGCTACAGCGGAGACCTTAAAACGGCGCAAATACGTAAACCTATTAGGGGATTACGTATTTTAATGGGTTACTGGGTTTTTCCAAATCCTCAGTAGCAGCACGGAGTCTGGTGATGTGCCCGGTAACGGCAATAGGGTCGCCCCCTATTACGTGGGACCTAAGAAAAAATTCATGGCGAAATGTGGGTGTAATTTTACACCTCTGCCTACCCCTTCGGGGCGTGAGTCGCTAATAATAATAATATACTCAAACACGCCCCGCAGTTACGCTCGCACATTTTGCTTTCCGTTCCTGTGAGAATTTCTCGATATCCCTTCTTAGTGCACCCAAACCTAAAGGAACATACCTATGCCAAATTTAAGCTCCTTACCCCCTATAGTTTTGCCTGTGCATTGTCTGACAGTCAGGCAGTTACGCAAGGGTTTTATAAATACTGAGAGATTAATATCTATGCATTTTACAGTTACAGAAAAATCTCCTGCACTAAGAATAATATCTGTATCGCGGGGCATTTTACAAAACTCGGCGTAGAGTCAGTGTGAAATAGCCGTCTAAACCACTTAGTTCATCTTGCAGTCAAAACGTTCCAAAAATACATCCATGAAGCTTGGTGTGCTGATGCATTAAACTGATAGCTACTTTCACTGTTTGTACAGTCTAAGTGACTATCAGACGAATCTCTCAATTATACAATGCTCTACAGAATTGATTAATTCGTATCTTCCTCTCATTTGTACTCCTGTATAATTTATTCACCGCTGTTTAAATAATATCAATTAAATCGTTAGTTCGGAACGCGAGGGTGGTTTAATGGGGGATTATGCTAAACCTTTGTTTATAATTGGATAGAAATCGGTTCATACATCTATAAATAAATTAATGCCTGCAAAGGATTGGAATTTGCATTATCATATTGTGTAAATGTCGTCTAAGAATGAATGCTAAAGTTATCGAAGTAAAATTGTTGTCAAAATTCGTGTGAATTCAAAAACAAAAACAGTTTCGCTAATGAAGATCGCTGTAGAGTAAATTTATTTATTTATTTTACACTTTTTGTACACAAAGAAAAACATTATTAGAAATCCTTTATCGAAGTAGAGTACAAAGGGCGGCATTATCGCTGAAAGCGATTTCTACCAGGCAACCTTTGGATGGAGATATTATTGGTAGGAGAAAAACGGTAGTTGCATGTGTACCAGTAAACAAACTATATAATTTATACATACTTAATACATCCATACTCAAACATAGTACATACATACATACAGATATACATACATATATACATACATGCATACATACATACATATCGATAAGGAGGTACATAATATTTAATACATGTATTTTATAGAACGAGAAAAAGTTATAGTGATAGGTAGTGAACCTTTACTAAAGATTTAAATTTAGCTATCGTCTGAGCCTGTCTTATATGTGACGGTAACGTATTCCATAGGCGAACGGCGGTTAGACAAAAGGATTTGTCATAAAATGCTATGGAATGTACCGGCATTTTCACTTTCAAATTTTCTGTTTACCTTAAATAACGGTTATGCGTATCATGAAGGAACTCGAATCGTCCTTTAAGATAGGAAGGTGTTGAAGGGTGAAAAAATATCTTGTACGACATAGAAATAATATGAGCATTCCAGTGACGTCGTATAGGTAACCAATTGATATACAAAAAATATAATAAGTATACAAAAAATGACTAAACTAAAATATGACCCAGAAAACACCATTTCTTTACCTTCAATATTGAAAAAAAAGATAATAGAACGCCCGAAAAATATTAAGTTCTTAACGCTTCCACTTTTCATTTTTAGACAAAAGAACAAAAAATCCGTCAAACAGGGTAACGTTTTCATTTTATGACAAAGGGAAAAAAGATAGACTGTGATTTTTCCCATGGGAGGGTGGCGCGATCAATCACTGGAATGGCCCGGTGCACCGTTGGGCCGTAGGGTGAGCACGCCATGTGTCGGTTCTGACCTCTACCGCCATTTCCATAACTAAACGTCACGTACCCTTCCTTATATCAATATGTAATACGTTATGGCGGTTCTTTGAGGAAAATGTTTAGACATCTTCCTTTTTGGGTGGTATCTATCGCTATAAGTGTGACGTCATTACTGGCGAAAAGAATTCTGAAATGAAAGGTTTCTGTTTACATAGAACATCGAGGGCTTGTTTCTAAGAAGTAGGTTAAAGCATTTACACTAGCTATGATATTATAAAAATAACTACGTTAAAAACAACCGACTTCAAAAACGAAAAAGTGAAAAATAATAAAGATTTAACATTAATTAAATACTACCTATTATTTACATGTGCTATTTACTAATAGATTTGAAGTCAGTGCCAAGCCTTAAACAAATAACAATATTTTAATCACTTAAATTAATACGAACAAAATAATACAATGAAATGACTACTATAAAGATAAAGATGCATAAATAAACCTAATAAAGAGCAATTTGATCTTAATATTAAAAGCAGCTTCAGTTAATACGAAGAATAAGGAAAAAAAATAATACGAAAATGTATTGAACAGAATGTGAATTCATGTGAATTATGAAATGCCTTCTTTAATTTAAAGGCTTTTGAAATTTGATTTGGCACGGACTTCAAACCAATTAGTAAATAGCACATGTAAATAACAGGTAGTATTTAATTAATGTTAAATCATTATTATTTTTCACTTTTTCGTTTTTGAACTCGGTTGTTTTTAACGTAGTTATTTTCATTTAATACTTTTTAGTGAACCTATTGTTGTATTGTCAACTACTTATAGGTAGTTCTACAAAAGGTGCTGCGTGCCTTAAAATATAGATCTCAAGAAACGGGAACGGATAAAAGTAGTCGTCTCTGTAAAAATGCTCTTCGGGACACAGTTTTACGTTCTTGTGAGACTATTAAAGATCCTGAAAACCGTTTGTGGGCCAGGAAAGCACATATGAAATCAAGTTAACTTCAAAAAACTCTTAAACAGTGTAATTCTAGACTCGGTAAGATCCAAGAGCGTCTAGCGAATGAGTCTTTTGAGCAGAGAGCTAATAGACTTGGTCTCATTAATAATCGACAAATCATGGCATTACCGCATGATTTACGTCTTTGAAGTCACCATTATCATCATTGTGCAATTCAAATAGATTTTTGTAATTATTGAGTTCGTATGGCCACCTTCTGACTCCTTCATCGGACGAGAACGAGCCCAAACTCTATAAAATTTTGTCAATTAATTACTGAGTTCCTATATTATTCCTATGGCTACCTTTCGATTCCATCAGCAGAGCAGCTCTATGTCATAATAACTTTTCATTGTCATCCAATTTAAATACGTATACAAAACCCAACACCCGATGTCTGACATATTTTTTTTTTATAGACCCACGCCCCAAAGGGGTAGGCAGAGGTGAAATATTACACCCACATTTCCCATGAATTTTTAGGTCCCACGTAATAGGCGGCGAGCCTATTGCCGTACCGGGCACATTACCAGACTCTGTGCTGCTACTGAGAATTTCCTAACGGAAAAACCCAATAACACTTTGCCTGACCCGGGAATCGAACCCGAGACCTCCCAATCCCACGCGCACATATATGTCAGTCTGTCCATTCCTTTTTGAAGTTTCTAGAATTTTACAATTTTTATTCGAAATATTTAAATAATATTTTGATGATGCTGGCGCTGCTGCTGCATCGGCGGAAACCCTCAAACGGCACAAATACGGAAACCTGGCTGGTAATTGGGCATTTTCGTCAAAATGTTTAACAACCCACTCGTGAGATGTCCCATGCAAGAGAGTTGCAAATAACTAACATTTGTATGACATAGAAGTGTCTAGTTAATAAAGAGTCGTTCCCAATGAATACAGAATTCTTTTTCACTTAAATTTTTATGATAAATTTAAATCAAAGTAATAAAATTAAATCCAGAAATGCGACCTCTTACGTCTTGCAGTACTGTCCTCTTTTAGATATATGACCTATGTTAATGTTTTTTTTCGCAATTAGTATCTCATTACATATTCCATACATTTCTGTTTTTGTAATCAGGTTGTAGTTTTCAAGCACGTTAAACTGTAAAATATATTTTAATACAAATATTTTAAGATTTTTAAGTTTATATCCTGTCCCCTTGGAATGTGTTAACTGGACATGTCCATGCACCGTGACCGTAAATTGAATTGTTTTTAATAGTGATTTTTTTCTACTATTCGGATTTTTTTTATTTAAATAGCAAGACCAAATAAAAAGAAAGAAAGAAAGAAAGAAAGAAAGAAAGAAAGAAAACATATTTATTCTGTTAAGAAGTGATTACATTTTTTTTTAACATACTAGGTTTTTATAGAGGTAACAGAATTGGCCCCCAACTCAGCGTAGTGCCATCTAGTTCAACTAGGTGGCGCTGATATTCTGTTGGTACCATTTATTGACAAATAAATAAAAATAAATAAATATATACCAAATAATATTAATGATAATATTACTAACCCCGGCCGGTCGGTACACATTTTGTTTAGAATAAACAATTAAAGTGTTGGTGACATTATTACAAGACCAAACATTTATTTGTCCATTCCTGGGACAATGTCACCATCATGTTTATCGCATCTCAAACCAATCTGTTATGGCAACATAGTCCCAATAATTGACAAATATAACAATGTAAATATCAATACATTAATAATATGCAACACTTAGTTTACATCTATATGAGAATGGCAACAACTTACAAGCGCAACAACTCACGCACTATGCTGCCAGCACGTAAAAATCCATGAAGGTAACATTGTCCCAAGCAAGACAAAACATTTGCTTAATCTTGGGACAAAGTCACCATCATGTGTGTCGCAAAGATGAAGTATTCATGGCATGCATTATTATTATACGACTTAACTTACATAATGTAAACATTTCTATAATCTCAGGTTCTAATACTAACAAGACAAACAATTTATTAGAGGCATCATTATAAACCAACAAAAGTCCATGAATCACGCTTTGCCTATGTAATCTGTGCCATGCCTCCTTCCCTTATTGGTGCGTTCACTGTACTGTCATTAGTTGTCTATGGCTGTAATGCGTAAGCGTTGGTAGCGCGGGGTTCTCAAATGATTGAAAGCGACGCCAAGCCATTTGCCAACTATTTCGCAGAGGAAATTCAAAATAGAAAACATGTATGAAATATATTATTACCTACCATGTGAATATTGTGAATAGTCTTCATTTGTGCTGTGTATCATTACTATCTTTGAGTTTGTGTGTCGTATCACTCGTGTCTATAATAAAATAATGCTTGTGGTAATTATGGTGTGTATGTAGTGTATAAGATAAAGATAGGAAAAGATGAATGTCAATAGAAACAAACAACTAAGGAGAGCAGTGTTATAGGTGTAAAACAATCCAAAAACTGACTGGCCGACGAGCAATTACAGGGAACTCACCCCAATGCCCCACAATACCTGCGGTAAGTTTAGTTCTGTAGTAATTGCTCATTTAGCAGATATTGCTTATAGTTTTTACTAAAGCTGAAACTTGATTTCAGAGCTCTTAACGGTGGCGGCAAGATATTCCATATCCGTGATGCTGTTACTTTAAAACTTGCACCAAAAGCAGCTGAACGATGTCTCGGTATAATCAACAGGCAAGTGGAACCTCTAGTATTATGTCTATTTATGTCTCTAGACCAAGTAAGTTTTTTGTAGAGGTATGCTGGCCTCCCCGTGGACACCACACCAAAAAGAAGAGAAGCAAGGTGAAGTTTCCTGCGTGAAGCCATTCTCAAAATCTTATTTTGATTATGGAAAGGTGTAATGTGTGAGTATGGTGGCACGTTAAAAGAGAACCGAGCACATGCATTTTGCACCCGCTGGATCAGCCTTTCAGTTTTGCTTAGAAGACAGGTTCCGTATACTGTATCAGCATAGTTCAGCTTCGATAGAATAAGTGTTTCGCAGAGCAAAATACGCATGTCTTCACTAATGTATGGCCGTATTCTATACAGTAGCTTCAGCCTGTAAAAACAGTTCCGTACTGCCTCAGCAACATGCGTTTCAAAGTGCAGAGACTGATCAAAAACCACACCCAGGTTGCGTGCCTCTAGTACCTGTTCCAATGGGCAACCATCGATTCTGACATCCAGTCGCCTGCTCTGTAATTTCTGCACCATACCCCTGGTACCTATAAGTAAAAATTTTGATTTAGCGGGGTTAAGTACCAAAGAATTCTTCTTTGCCCAGCAAGAGACTCTGTCTAAATCTTCATTAATTCTACTTACAGATTCCAGGCAGTCCTCCGGTCGACAGGGAGTGTATAACTGGATGTCATCAGCGTAAAGGTGAAATTTGGCATTCTTTATGGATCCAGTTACGTCTGCTGTATATATTATAAACAGAAGTGGACCGAGAATAGAGCCCTGAGGGACTCCTCTATCGACAGAACTGATGGAAGATGCCACCCTGTCTCCATTGTTACCAGGTACCTGAACGAATTGACGTCGGTTGCTCAAGTAGCTGGCAAACCAGCATATTGTCCTATGATCAAATCCATAAAACGCAAGTTTAGAAAGCAGAAGCGGAATACTGATGGAATCGAATGCACGCGAGCAGTCCAATAAGGCAAGCAAAGTACCCCTACCCTGGTCTCTATCCTCCAACATATTGTCTACTACATCTATCAGTGCAGTGGTTGTACTATGACCCATACGGAAGCCCGATTGCCTTTCAGGTAACACCTCAAAATCCTCGACATACTTTCTCAGCTGAAGGCAGACCACTTTCTCCAGGATCTTAGATATGCAGGGCAAGAGACTGATTGGTCTCAGATCTTTAACACTGCTAGGATTTGACTTTTTAGGGATAGGTGTAATTATTGCAGTCTTCCATAAATCGGGGAATGTTGAAGTACTCAGTGACTTGTTAATAATGCCAGTGATTACTGTGAGTGTATATGGAAGAGTCATGAGCAGCATATCTAGGGAAATTCCATCAACCCCTAATGCATTTGAGCGGAGCCCCTGTATAATCCTAAGTACTGTAGCTTCATTAGTAGGCTCAAGTAGAAAGCACCCTGAGCCATATCTGTTAAATTCAAAATAAGTTAGGTCAGAAATTGAGACCTCATCGTTGCCAGGTACCTCCAAGAAGTGCTTGTTGATAGCTTCGGGATTGTTAAAGAAAAATGGCAGCTGGTCATTGTTTTTATTTTTATAATTTAAGACAAATTTAATATTCTTCCAAAGCTTTTTTGAGTCTCTTTTGTACAAATTATTAATATGATGTTTGAAATAAGCAACCTTCTCACTATTGATTGCAGCATTTACTATGCTTTTAAGGTTTTTATAGGTGTTATAATGAGACTCTGTCTTGGTAGACTTATAACGCTGATGACACCTATCCCGCAGTCTAACCATATCTTTCACAGTGTCTGTAATCCATGGGTAGTTTCTATCTTTGATCAATACCCTCCTGTAAGGGGCATGTAAGTTAAATAAGTTTAGGATGTATGATGTAAATGTATCTACCATTGTATCAATATCATTATATAACAAGATATGGTTCCAATTGATTTTGATGAGATCTTCATTGAAGATATCAATAAGTATGTCTTTCATTGGCCTATAAGTAATCCAATGAGGGACAAACTTGTCTGCTCTGATGTTAAATTTCACTGTAACCAAAGCATGCTGCCCAAGCTCAGGTATGTGCAACACAGATGTTTCACACCCGTACATACCAAGTCAATGAGAGACTCACTATGCTCAGTAAAGTGTGTGGGTTCTGTTATCACATTTCTTAAGTTAGAGCATTGTAAAAAGGTACATAAAATCTTGCTTTTTCTGTCATTGACAGCCATCAGATTGATATTCCAGTCACCAAGCAGGATGATCTTGTCAGCATAAGCAAATGAGGAGAGAGAATCGCTAACAGAATCCAAGAATAGGTCCACATCCAGCCAGGGAGGCCTGTAAGCTGTTCCAATTATGACTGTCTGTGAGTTAACATTTAGCTTGATCCACATTTGCTCTGCATGTGGTGAAGGTGGGTGTGGCATAGTGCGTACTTGTAGGCTCTTTCGGATATAAAAACCAACACCACCACCCCTTCCTCTCCGTACGCTTTGCGGGCGTGGAATATGCCGTAACTGATAATGAGGGACTCTAGGAGCTCGAGCCTCCTCTCCATCCCTTAGCCAGGTTTCATTTATTGCCATGACATCCACCATAGCGTTCCCCATAGCCAGTATAAATTCATCGTGGCGTGTCCCCAGAGACCCAGCATTGAAGAGTCCAACACTCAATCTCTTATCCTTTTTCATTTGTATATGTGTAGATATATAAACTCAGTGCATAATATGTTGCATATGTCAATGTCATACGGTGTTTTATGTTCTTTATGTCAATAGGATAAATTAAGTTGTATATATGTGTACATGGTAGTCTACTTGTGTATATATAGCTCTCAAAAAAATTGGTGTTACATAGCATGTAATCCTCTAAGCATTTGAGATTAGCAAAGTTAGTTAGCAGGGATTTGGACCATTTAAGTTTGAGACGAGACAGGTTATTATATTTCCTCAATAATTTCAACACAACATATGATAATGAACTATGATAGAATGTAAGTTTGCAATGGTATAACAGATAGATAAACAAAATGTAAATAAGAAGGATGTTACAACTAGTATAATCAGATTCCAAAAAACACTTCAGATAAGCATTTGCCAAAGCATGAACAATGTGCACAGTTTGAAGACCATGTTTAAACACTATTGTCTTTAACAGCGTCACTCCCAAAAACACGTTCCAGATCCTCCTCAGAGCGGATGAAGTGTGTACGCTTACCATCAGACTGTTTTGTAAAGACTTTACCCCTTTTCGTCCAGGTGTAACGCCAACTCAGCCTCTCAGCGGCCTGGCGAGCGCGGTAAAGCAGCTGTTTGTTGGTCCGAGTGAGCCGCTCGTTGAGATAGAAGCGCTGCGGGGGCGCGGCCAGCCCGAGGTCGGCGGACGTGGCGCCGCGCCGCACCCGCGCGCTCCGCAGCAGCTCGTCACGTAGCTCCCTACGTGCCAGCCTCACCACGACCCTGCGCCCTCGAGACCCGCCCTGTCCGCTTCCTGCGCCCACTCCACTTGACTCAGCAGTCACGGCGCTGTTCTTTAAGCCCACACGCTCGGCAAAGATTATGTCTCGTGACTCCAGGGATACGCCCAAATTTCTGGCCACCAGCTCCACGGTATGCACTACGTTTTCTCCGCTAGACTCTGGGAGGTGGGAGATTTCCAAGTCAGACGACAGTAGCTCTTGCTCACGGTCATTCAGCTCCATTTTGAGGTGTTTCACCGTCTGTTCGAATTTAATTCCTAAATCCGGAGAGGTGTCACTGGTTTGCTGTTTTTCCAGAGCATCGACCCTACCCTCCAAGGCATCTATGCGTTTGTGGCACGTTGAGACCGCCTGGCGAAGATCAGCTACTTCTCTTTGTATCTCTCTGAGCTCGTCCTTCAACTCCTCTTTCATATTGTGAATATCTCTACGTATCAATTTCATCTCATGTGCCAAATCTACACTAGATTGCATTACTGTGTCACCCCGGAGATACGTCTCTTGTTCAGCTGCATCCTCAAACGAAGCGTTTGCGCTAGCCGGGTCAGAGGTAGTGGTCTCACAGCCATCCCCACATACCTTCTTCACAGTGGATGAAGTATCAACCTTCTTTTTGCAAGATGAACATTGCCACATAGAAGACTTAGGTGATTCTTTTAATTGCACACAAGCGGGATGAAATTTATTATTACATACATTGCAGGTAGCAACCCCTTTGGTGGCTAAAAACTTTCCGCAAGCGGAACACTTAGCCATTATTAGTAAAAAACAAATTTATGTAAACAATATTGAGCTACCGCCCGAAACCGCTAGATGGCGTTGTACACAATGTCGTTTTTATGGTGAACTAATGGCACTATAACACAGTACACCATGAAAGAGTCACTGTTATGGCCAGTATTTCGACACAGAATGCACTGTTTGAGTTTATGTAATATTTTGCGTATATTCAATTCACTTTTATTAGTTTAAGGTAGTTTTAATGTCACTTTATGTTACTTAGAATAAGATTTTAGAATTAGTTTTTAGCTTCTAGTTGTTTATTTACTTAATCCACTGTATAATGTTATTTAAAATAAATTGTCTACACAGATGTTTAACTTTGCACAATAAATTCGTATTTATTACAAAGCTAATGATTATTTTAAATTATGACACGTAATATCAAACATGTCAATACCAGCAGGCATTTTGAAGCGTCAGTTTTTATATATCTTCAGTATTGAGAGTGTTTCGACCGGTAACGGTCTTTTTTCGGCGTTTTGCCTCTCATTGACCAGTAAGTATTTTACGTTTCTAAAATAATCTTGTTATGTTAGTGTTAAAGCGAAGATCGTTTCACGTGGTGAATTTAATTCTGGTTTTGAGTAAACTAAAGCTATCTAGTTATCTTACAATATTTTTGCAATAAGTTTAAAAATCTAAGAAAAGTTGTGATACCGTTACGTCCTGACCATTACCCAATAGTCGGTAACGTATGAGCCGGACTAAATAAATAACGGACAGGACATCCAAAATACGTGGGCACACTGAGAGAATCCTTACTACTGTGAAACTGCATAATATAACTAATATACACAAATTAAAGTCAGTGTTTTCCCGAAATGTATGTACTCAGCCTATGATAGAGAAGCTAGGACCTATAGGTATCTATAATTTATTTTACGAAATATAATATGTGCGAAATATAATTTATTATTGTAAAACATGTGTTTTATTTACCATTATATCGGTATATCCACAACTTTACGATGTCAGGACCGTTACTAGTTGGTCAGGTATATGTGACTGTCCCTCGAAATATTTTAAGGGCTTTTATGTTTTTTTCTAATATTTCTTTAAATAATTGAATATATTTTTTAATATTTTTAGCACAAGGGTATTTAAGTTTAATTTGGCATGGGAATTCTAGATCTATCACCAGTTGTTAAATAGATATATAAAAGTTAAGAATAGAGTTTTCGTAACAAGTAACGATCATGACCATTTTTTATAAATTACTATGGCAATATTTCTCTCACAACTGAGTTTTTGTGTTAGAATGCATAATAGCACAATGAATTAACCTATATACACTAAAAAAATTCAATCCTAAGTTCAGTTTAATTTCAGGAGCACTTTATTATTTGGTAACGGTCATGACCAAAACGTATCTAAGTTACTATTTATTTTCATATATTATTTGAATTAAGGACTATATAATAAAACAAATACATATGTACGAAAGTTCGTTAAATTTACCACTACACAAAACCAATAATTAGCTAAAATATTCAAAACAATATTAGTAAGCTATTTTCAAAGATAGGTAAACATTTTGACGAAAATGCCCAATTACGTTTTTGAGCCGTTTGGGGCCGAAACGCTGGGGCCATGGGGCCCTTGTGCACGCGCATTATACAAAGAAATCGCCAGAAGGCTGATCGATGCTTCCCTTGAGCAGAGGGCTGGTTTATATCTCGCTAAGAGAATAAGCATTGCCATTCAACGTGGCAATGCTGCCAGCCTTCTGGGCACGCTACCTCTCGACAGCGTTGCGGAGGAATTTAATTTTTTATTATATTTTATTTACTTTTCTTTTCATACTTTTGCTTTTTTATTGTTAAGGATAGTTTAGTTATATAATTAGTTTTATTTTATTGTACATTATAAGGTTAATTCTACTTATAGACCAATTATACTTTATTTAAAGTCTACCTAAGATAAAAAAAAATATTTGCCAAATATTCATAAACATTTTCCAAATTTCATAAAAACCAAAAATCCACTAACTGTTATGACTGGGATTTGAACCCACGCCTTCAGAACATAAAGCGGATGTATTATCAGCATGGCCATCGCCTTGTTATCAATTAGTGGCGAATTTAGCGAACACTTGACAGAGTGCATGCGTCATCTAACTTAAAACTGTCATTTCCAAATAATGAAATAGTCTTCAAACCTTTTTGCTAATTATTATGTTTGACGACCGGCCAGTTTGTCGTGTAGACGTCAGTTGTCCTTGGTGATCGTAGTGATGACAATTTGACATGACACCAGCCGTCACAATTATTATTCATAGGAATTTCAGCCTTAAGGATAGGTGATAAATAAAAAAATGCTCATAAAATAAAAACTGCTAGGCCTACATATATGAATCAATTTTTTATGGGACCAATTCGAAACTATTGCGCATCAAACAAAAAAAGAATTACGTAAATCGGTTCAGAAAACTCGGCGAAATCGGTGTACATACATCGAAAAAAAAATATACCGGCCGAATTGAGAACCTCCTCCTTTTTTTTTTGTTTGAAGTCGGTTAAAAATATATCTATATATACATCTTAATATATATATTTAGCGGTAACCCAGTGGTGTACGTAACGGACTGCCGAGACGTTGGTCTCGGGTTCGATCCCCAGGTACCTCGGGCACACACCTCTGACTTTTCGAAGTTATGTGTGTATTAAAAATGTTAATTATCGCTCGCTTAATAACGTGCCCGGTAGATGGCAATAGGCTCGCCCCCTATTAGATTGGGACCGAAACATATCTGGCGAAGTGTCGGTGTGTAATACACCTCTGCCTACCCCTTCGGGGATAAAAGGCGTGAAGATATGTGATATGTGTTATATATATATTTCTTGTGTGCGTGTGTATGTCACTGAACTCCTCCTAAACAACTGGATCGATCTTGATGAAATTATTTGTGTCTGTTCAAGGGGACTTGAGATTGGTTTAGAATCACAATTTAGTTCACTAGAATATTTTTTTTTATTTAATTTTTAATTTGTAAGTAGTTGTGGATTATGGAATGTTTCACACTGGAACCGACGGACTGCGCTGCTATCGCAATGTCAAATCTTATATTAATAATTTCGTCAAGGAGTACATCGAAACCTTACCTGAATAATAAAACATTAAAAAATAAAGATTTCGAGTCGACAACATAATTATATCCGCTAAATTTGGATTGTCGAGTATTTTGTTAAATTGTAATGGTTCTGACAGAAACATTACAGTCGCCATATTGGCCACTAGCGAAACGTCACAGATACCGGATAACATTTTGACATAGGTACTAAACTACTAAGTCTTATTAATAAGTAGTTTGTGTGTGTAAATACTTTTTGCTGCTATATTTCTTAAACAGTTAAAACCACAAATGGAAGTATCCACCCAATAAAGGAGATTTGTATCAAAATATTAAAAAAATATATTTATAAAAGATTCTAATTTAATTTCAGTCTTTCCGACAGATGGTGCTGCGATCGGCTTGAGAAAAATATTTTGTTATCTGTATTTATAAAATCCTTGCGATACTTACTGACTGACAGACAGTACCTACAGCCGAAACTACTGAGCGCAAGTACTTACGTGAAGTTTGGTATGTATGTTCCTTGAGGTGAGTATAAGAGAGGATTGTTGGCAAGTCCTCCCCTAAGGGGGTAAAACACGTTGTCAGAGTTTGTATGAAACTTTTTATTCCTTCAACGGATTTACTTCAAACTTTGTATGTTGGTTCCTCAAATGATGTTAGTGAACACTTAGGAAATCTTTTTCGAAATTCTTACCCTCTGGGGATAAAAAGGGGAGTCAAAATTCGTACGTACGTTGCATATTGTTGCCTTTAATGACGTAAAAAAATTCATACAATTCAAAATATTGTATTGCGCCTTTGTCCGTAGTAATCTTGACTATGCGTCACAGGTTTGGAACCCTTGTTACTTTAAATACATCGATCGCATTGAAATAGTTCAGAAACGGTTTATTAAATATTTATGTTATCACCAAAAGCTACCCTATCATTCAAAAAAATATCTGGGTCTATGTCGAAAATTTCATATTCTTGCCTTGGAAAAACGTCTCGAGATTGCAGACTGTCTGTTACTCCTAAAAATTATTAATAGCGAAATGGACTGCTCGGATCTCCTCGCCAAGTTTGCTTTCAATGTACCACCTAAGTCGGCACGGTTTAATCCACCATTGAATGTACCATCCGCCTCTATTGAGATCACTACTTACCGGCAGAATAATTACATTATTCGAGCGTAACTTTAATAGAATAAGTAAAAATAATAATTTCGATTTATTCAGTACTAGCGTTGCATTGGCAAAAATATGCTTAAGCCTTGAATTCTATCAAACTAAGTAAATAGTGATCTTTATGTTATCTTTAAGTATAGTTTGTTTAGGCTCTTATTGTTTGCCGTATATAAGAAAACCAATAACATTATCACGATGCCTGTATGTAAACAAAAATGACAAAAATATTTTAATTAGGTAGCAATTTTGTTCACTATACTTGTTATTGGCTATCAAGCTACTATATTGCTTTGTATACTTTTACATTTAGCTGTAAGTCTTCCATGTTTTTTAAATAAACAAATGTATAAAAAAAGAATATTCCTTAAGGCGATTTTTTTACTTTACTTACTACGCATTACGTTACATTACGCATAATGAAATGATTTTTACAGTAAAATACTTAAAATAACAGTGACGATAATCTTTACAAAGTACTTAAACATTCAGGATTAGAAGCATAAAATGTTGAAAAAGTAAACTTCGACAAGTTTATTAAAATTCTAGCAGGCGTATTCGCTTTATAATTTATTTAATATCTTATATATGTAACAATGCCAACAATTGGGTTAGACACCCGACTTAATTGTCAACTGATGACTAGGCAATGTAAAATCCATAAAATTGGTGGCATCTGCAAATAAAAAAGGAAAGACCACACACAGTAAATATAGCTGTTGAACTGTCGACTTTCGGCTCGCCAACACTTAATTTACTGAATAGTGTATAAAAAGTGGCATCACTTTTTATTTGCATTAAGACAAATACCTTAATTTAGATGATCAGCGGAGTTACCACTTGTATTTAGGATACTTGAGGTCTACCTCTTATTTGTCCACACTCGTTATCGCCTTTACCGATCTATGGTCCTCTACCTATATTTTATATACATTATTTACCTGATCTAATAATTTTATTCTTTGATTATCACGAACGAATTAGGTATAATAAGTCACGATTTTACAAATATTTACCTAGAAATGCCAAAATTAAACCCTAACACAGAAATTGTAAAATCACTTCTGCGTTCCTAATTTTGGAGTTTGGACATTGCCAGAGAAAATAATTTGTATCTAATTTGATGCATTGCATTTATTATTATAATACCTCGCAATAAATTCTCGTTATAAATAAAAGTCTTTCCTGTCATAATACCATTACATGCCCATTAAATAAACACCTACCCCCATTATTCAATTTGTACATAAAAGGTACAATATATGTTTATAGTTGGCAAGTTCAAACGGTGAAAAGAAAACATACTGAATACCCTTACGTATTAAAACAACATTCAACAAGGAATGAACTATTGACTCAACCTAAATACACAAGCAAGTTCCTGGATACGTTTCTAGGTCGGGGCAAAGCCATTAGGCAAACAAGAGACACATTATCCCCTAAGAACACAGGGTTGTATTTAAAAGGGGTCGGTTCTCATTCAATCGTGTGCATTCTTGTGGGGTTTGACACTTCATTGGCTTATAACGCATGTGCAGTCAGGTTAACCTACTGTTTAATTTTTCAAAACAGATGTTATCTGTATATATAAAATCCTTGCGTTACTGACTGACTGACAGACAAGCTACAGCCGTAACTACTCGGCGCAAGAAGCTGAAATTTTGCATGTATGTTCCTTGGGGACCGTAGGGGTGCACTAAGACGGGGTTTCCCGAAATTCCCACGGGATCGGGCAAAACGGGAAATTTGAAAATATGTGCGTGCGAAGCCGCTGGCGTCGACTAGTTAGAAAGTAAAGTTGTTTAGTTTAAACTTAAGGTTTGCTTGCTTGGTATCCATACCTACGTCCTACACGTGCCGATTTAATTATTCAACACGTACACATATATTTTTAATTAGTCGAACAGTCGTATAAATTATTTATAAGTATACCGTTTAGCCCCATGCTGCAAACCTATGTGTTCAATCCTGGTTATATTAGACTTAGTAGAGCAGACTTAGTAGAGTACTTGCCTTATTTTGTTGATTAACATAATTTTAAAGGCAGATTCATACTGAATCAAAGAGACAGTGTCGCTTTCGAGGTAGCGCTACTTTTCCATTTAGAATTTTGTAATGTAATTAACCTTTAGTATTAATTACGTGACATTTTATGCTTAAATAATTACCAAACTTTGTAGACAGCTTACAAACGACTGAATATAACAATTGTCCAAGTTTAAATTTTAAACAATAAACAAATGCAACCCAAGAATAATAAGTGAATCTCGTAGAAGAAGCCTAGAAAGTTCGCCAGATATACTTTAGTCCCACATACATACATAACGTCACGCCTTTTATCCCCGAAGGGGTAGGCAGAGGTGTATTTCTACACCCACTTTTCGCCAGATATACTTTAGTCCCACGTAATAAGGGGCGAGCCTATTGCCGTACCGGGCACATTTCCAGACTCCGTGCGGCTACTGAGAATTTCGTGACAGAAAAACCCAATAAAACTGCCCGACCCAGGAATCGAACACGGGACCTCCCGATCCCACGCGCACATTTATGCCGCGAGACCAACGAGGCAGTCGTATAGGGTTTGATGTCGAGTTTTCCGTCTCTACGCAAAGATGATATTTGCATCGTGTTATCCCTTAGTCGCCTCTTACGACACCCACGTGAAGATAGGGGGTGGTGACACTTGTATTCTATGCTGTCAACCACACGGCATATTCAACAAAAAGGGACCTTTATAGCTACTCAATTATAAATAGCCCTTCCAGAGATTAATGTTATACCCAGTGAACACTTTATTTAGAATCAAAGTCGATCGTTCCACTTCATTGTTGGAACACAAAGCCGTTTCCAAGGCTTATTGAGAGCATTAATCCTTCGGAATATTTACTGGTATTTTAATACAGTTCTCAGTTTTGTAATTGACTTGCAGACCGTATTGATATTGCGAATTAATATCTCGATTTCTCGAACAGACGGCGTCTGTCGATCAACTGTTAGCAGAATTAGATTTGAACACTTTGACACTTCTGAATTATTATGATGACTGTTGATTATGCAATACTGGTAGTATTTCTACAAGAAACTTGACCAGATTCTGTGAATAGGTAAGGAGCATTGTCGCCAGATGTTTTAAGTGAATATTGTAAGTATAACGAAGTAGTGTAGAAATCTAATACTAATTTCTAAAGGTGAAGAGTTTGTTTGGTGAAACGTGCTAATCTCATGAACTACTGGACCGATTTAGATAGCCCATTTACCGAGGAAGGCTATAGGTTATATAACATCAAGCTATGAGCCACGGGAATGAGTAGTAGCCTTAAATAACGTGGGTCACGGGTGTAACCGCGGGCTCATCTAGTATTATTCATACTTTGAGAAGCCCATGGAAAAGGAATCACAGAATTGTATCATGTCAAGTCTCATGATTTGTAAAGTCTATGAAGTTATTGTCTGATTTATTGGTAGAAACAAAAAGCCACACCTTTCGTTATGCGGAAGTCAGCCGACCATCGCTTCGAGAACAACTTATTTTCTATAATGTGTTGTGGGACTCAAATCATCATACCTGGGATAATTTTAGACAGTGACAATGATGATTATATATAGATACATTTTTAATTCGGATGTATGTCGTTATTTTTTGAGTAAGTCGTAGTCAAAAATGCTTCTGGTTTTGAAAGCTAAAAAGAAAACTTCTCGAGTAAGTTTTCAAAACCAGAAGCATTTTTGACGAAGAGCAAAAAAAAATTAAATGGGACGTTTTGCGCTGTTGGTTTATGAGATTTCTTAAAGCATGATAATGATAATTACTTAAAGCCGGAACAACATACAGTTGTTTGACTGCTGATAGTACTGTCGATAGTAGGTAATCCAATCTTATCTAAGTGATGGAAAGAACATTTAAAACTTTCAAAATAGGTAAGTAAACGATTCTGAAAGTTTCAAGTAAACTTTTTCGAATAATAAATCTGGTTGGCAGCAAAACATATCTTAATATAATATCAAAAGTTTACCTGACAAATTAGCAATAATTGCAAAAGATTTAGTTGAAAACGCAAACCTTTGCGCTAAGCACATCTATTTTCGTACATATTACGTCCTCTGTAGACAGTTAGGAGAATGACCGTGCCAAGGTTTTCCCAGTGGACTAAAACACGGTTTACTTGGAATAAGACGTAAAAATATTTTTGCAGAGTTGGCAACGTGCGAGTAACATGCACAAGCTCCAGGAAGCGTTTGCTGAGGGCCATATATGTACTTGTTTGTTGGACTTGTTACAAGTAGAAAATAAATCTTTAAACGTTTATCAGAAATAAATATTTGCTCATTTTATGCGAGAAAATTGAGTAGCTTTGAGAAGTTGAAAGGCTTTTTATGAGTGAGCTTCTTTTCATGAACATGGAATTTAATTTATTGAGCCGTTAGCAGAAATTATAAGACTTTTGTATGAGCTTTTTCATATACGTAGAATTTAATTTGGTTATGATTATTGCGACATCCTATTACAATCTTATGTATTCAGGGCAAAGTCCAAAATAATAATATTCTGCCACATACACTCAACACCACCGAGTTCTGTACTGTCTCTGTACTATGGGTACTAGTTCGATACCTACATCATCATTAGCCCTGTTATACACAGGGCTAATGATGATGTCTGTCTTCCAAACTAAGGAGAACTTGTACTATGGGTACTAGACAATGGATACATACTTTTTTACATACCTATTTTATTTTTGTAAATACATACATATGGACAAAAGAAAAACAATTACATGTTCTTGCCGTTGAAGTAAATTTAATGAATTTACAACATTCCAAAATAAATTCAGAAGATCCTTCCCTTCTTTAAGGTGAATAAAAAATGGAATTTAGCAAAATACAATTAAATAAAAGTGAGTGAATAAGGCTGTTGATAAATTCAGTTGACTTCGTAGCGTCCGTCGTTCATCCAGTATAACAAAAGCATTTTCGAATAACACTACAATAAGTCCAAATAAATCCATTAGGTCATACTTATTAATTATTTATCCTCAAATTGGTATTTCACGATCATAAGCTCAGTTGCCGAAGTCAGAAGAGGTGAAAGAGATCGATCACATAAAGTCCACATTCCGTGCCTTGGATTAATAATAATATAGTATATGAAATATTACAGAACATATGGGTTACCACGCGTTTTTAAAATCTAAAGGTTACTATTTCGAAAGTAATCAAGCAAAATAATTTACTTATTCTCACACAATTGAGCCGACAGGCTATCAAACACGTTGCGGCCCACAAATTTTTATTTGACATTTTGTTGGTACAGGAAAATTCAATAACATTTTATTGACCCCGTGCATCCAAGGCTTTGAAATTGTTTGGAAAACACAAACTATACAACTAGGCTGTCATGACCACTACTACAATTCTATCACAAAAAAATGTGCATAAATGTGTTACACTGCTATATCTGACCATTGTCTTTGTTTCACTCGAGGATAGTTAATCGAATGGAAACTGTTAAGCTGTACCTAATTAAATATGACTATCCGAATGAATGAATTTGAATTTGATACATCTCAAATAGGAGACTAGCATTATTCTAACTACAATAGATCTTATAACGATAACAATTTCGGACGAAATATTAACCTTTTTCAACGAAATCCAAAAGATTATCAAAGTTTTAGAATTGCCTATTTAGAATTCGAAAAACCTAGATGAAACAAATAACTATTTTACATAGGCTTTAAAATGGCTGGCTTGGCTATGCTCATGAAGGTCAAAAGAATATTCACATATCTTTCACACACAAAGGTTTGAATAGATAGGATTCTTTTCGAACATTACATTAAACTTTTCGCGTCACTTTTACATCACACTCAAACATTCACCCCTTTAAATTTCACTCGACCTGTACTTATCCCAAGTAATCAGTGTATTCGAGCCATCTAGGCTCGGTTAGATAAAAGAGCTATGAGAAAAACCAGGGAGAAACTCATATCACTCTTTTAAATAGAAAATGGAACCGATAAAAAAAAACGCAGTAGTCCCAAGAAATCAGCCATTTCGGGCAACTCGTTAATCCGTGAAGGCTGATACACTTGAGCGTTTATTTCTTATGAGCCTTCATGCGAATTTCAGGTTACAAAGAAACGAACGAGTGTTTTAGCAAGCATTCGATTACTCTAATAAATTTGCTTCGAGTTTTGTTGCCAATGAGAGCGTTTGCAAGAAAGATCGTGCAAATGTGCGTAGCTACATATGTTTGGCTCTGTTCGTTGTACAGTTCGACAAATTTAATAGCGGTGTATTCGATGTTCCGTTACAAATGTATGCTCAAGTCTATCAGTACCTTTATTCTTAAATATCGAGCACCAGTACACAGTCATTATAAATATAATTTAATGCCACTTAAGGCTGCTTTGATGTTCACTCCACAGTGTAATACTCAAGTATTTACAAAATTCAACAAATTCGCGCTAAGTGCTTTTTATTTGATATTATATTTTCCATGTGTGCGTGAAATAAATGGTTTACGTTATTTTGGATTTATGAAATTGTGATCAAGTTATTTTCGTGTCTTAATTATATGTTTATTTTTAGTCTTTCGATTGAAGACTGAATTGTCGGAGAGAGCCTCGGTGAAAATTTGGTTCTTATTCCCGTGAGTGATTTTTGTCGTTCTGATAGGACAGTTCCTGCAGTAATATGTACAAAGTGGGTATGTTTTCAATTGGGTTCATTGGTTATCAGTGAAGTTTAAAGTAGGTATTTATTTTATGAATCAAATATGAATAGCTGCAAAATATGTTCTTGCCCAAAATTCGTTGATTATTTGTTGCAAAATTTGCCAATTTTGAAGCTATGAACTATAACAATACAAGAAACGGACTTAATTATTTTAGTAATTTCATCATATTTACAGCTTAGCGCCTGAAGCTCGGGGTCCGTTTTTATGTAATGTTTGGGCCGGCGGCGGCGAAATGCAACGGAGAGCATTATTCACTGTAACACTATTATCGGCGTTGTCCATTGTCCGAATAATGTTCAAAATTAATAACCACTACAATGTATGCAAAACGCACATAATATGCATACAAAAAACTATTGTTGTGCTGATGATTTTGAACATTTAGTTATCAAAAATAAGAACAATTTAGGCAGCTTGGTATTGAAAAATGCTGCTTTGCACTTTAACCTCTCGAGCGCGCAAAAGTCAAATGTCATATAATCAATAAGCGCGCACGTCAAATTTAGCGTATGGATGAAAGTTGGCGGGCAGCGTTTAAATGCCGATTTCAACGTTAATTTACTTCAATACACTAATCAACACATAGTAAAATATATTTAGAATCTACATGAAATTTGCTTTATTGTGTATATAGAATTAACTAACTTTGTGAACAAGCGTAAGTAATTCAAACGGTTTTATCCAACAAATGTGTAAAATACATGTTAGTGTAGAAAAATGTATGTAACGACCAATTAGAGGCATTCATAGCGTCGGAAAATTCTACAAATATTATTTATTAGTTATTCTAATAATTGAAATACGTAAAATAAGAAATATATGGAAAAAAAATATTTAGACACGAAATAATGTAAGCACGCCTCAAAGTGTACTAACAGTCGAGAGCGATGTGACTCCAACTACCGATGAGATAAGCATTTTTATTGCGTAGATCTGTCAATGGTTTTATACGCTTCAAAATGGTATACATTGAAAAGAGACAAACATAGTTATGGCGTTTCATTTGTACGAGACCACCGTATAACGGTCGGCGTGTGCTTATCGGGGGTAAAAGTGTCCACCGTAAAACGGTGGCCGGGCGCTCCAGAGGATAATTACGGTAGCTCTTAGTCACTTAAAGGACTTATAATCGACAAAATAGATGTATTCCTTCTTATGTTGATAATAAATATATATCTATCGAATATCTAATATATAAAATTCTCGTGTCACAGTTTTCGTTCCCATACTCCTCCGAAACGGCTTGACCGATTTTGATGAAAATTTTTGTGCTTATCCGGTATCTATGAGAATCGGCCAACATCTATTTTTCAAAAAAAATAATAAAAAATTTTGCAAAACAACGTTTGCCGGGTCAGCTAGTTTATAATATAATTTTAAAGAAAATCTCGATTTACGATTCTGAAACTCTGATTCGTAAACACCAAACATAGACACATAGAATAATACGCACCTAGCCTATTTAAAAAACTCAATTACACAACCTCAGTCATCAAAACTATAAGCTTTTGGCAAAAACACGAACATTATTCACGTCAATTACGGGCAAAGTTAACCGCAAGTAACGCTAGATGGAGTGCTACTGTAGCTGTAAATCGCGAAGTTTTCAGACTAAATCCGTCCCTGGAGAGTCCGGTATATTGCTGCCAGTTGGGCTAAATGGCTCGCAACCAAACAAAATACGTATTGAAAATGTCTTGACAACTTTGACAGTTTTTGAATAGTCAAGCTTTACTAATTTTACTTTAATAGAGTTCATCGCAGATTGCTTTAAAAAGAGATTTAATTTTGTTTCTGAATGAACGGTTAATACATATTTTACTTGTGCCATTGATTGCTTCTATATTGGAACAAATTTAATCACAAAGGATAACTTCAATTTATAAATTTAGTTGAATCTTCATACATCTTTATACAATTAAGCTAAGAACAGATTATGGTTATTTATTAATTATCTGGCCTAGAATCAATTTCCTCGGTGAAAACTATACCACTGGGTTATTCAATCTATCGCTTTTCATTACCAATCTTCCTATAAAATTGGATTATCAGTTCCCAAATTTTTGGTTCCCAAACGTTGGAATATCCATATAGACGTTTTAAGACTTACTAACAAACCTTATTCACGAAAAGCCTAGCAGCCGTGGAGTCACCATCTCAATATCGGACTGCAATCAAGATTACAGCTTTAAGATTAATGCTTTCGCTTTAACGTCCTTGCCGCAATCTTGAATCCATAGTTCAACTCTTGATAGAAATTGGCAGGCCCCCATCAATACAATACGCAGAAATTATTGAAGCGCAGTGGTCAAAGTGCAAAATGACTAAAAACTGTCTATTCCAAACCTATTCCAAGTATTAGTTCAGAAATGAAATCAAATACTACGGTTAATCTCCAGGCCTTAGTGGCGTTCAAAATCATCCACACATATGCGATTCCAAATCTAAGGACCTTAAACGCTTGCTATCCAATTTCTAAAAACCAAAAACAGTTGTTTGAAGCATTAAGCCCAAATTGACTAAGCGGGGAAGACGAGCAAATGACAGTAGAAGTAAGACCATATTTTATTGAAGGTTTTTCATCTAACTCATAATGACCCTGCCAAATATATGAATGAATCTCGTGTTTTCTTAGAATTGTAGTAAAAGCAACTCAATACACAACCCATGACACAATATTCGTCACATTCGATCAGGACGGACCCAGCCGGAAATTAACGGCACGCAAATAAAAAGTTTTGTCGGCGATTTCATCATAAATAGTATTTCCGAAATATTGTGTTGATAAGATATGTTCTATGTGTATGTATTTGAGTATCTATTGTATACCAAATTAGACATTTCTCTTGGTTTTTATATATCGAAATCTGAACGTAATAGTCATATTAAATTGAGTAATTTAGTTTCAACGTAACAAATATCTGACATTCTGTCATACTATCTTGTTAAACTAGTAAGCGGATCCTGGGCGACAAGGAGTCTTGTATGGCACTGAGGTAACGAACGATAATGATGATGTACTTAGGCGTCTAAAATTTTCTCAATGATGTCCTCCTCAACGTGTCCGTCGACGGTGACCCTAAACATCTTTTCTGGCATGTGCCAAATTTTCTCAATAATAAGTTAGCTCTGTTCTGGCAATAATTACACTTTCATAATAATGTAAGAAATAATATACGGGGTGTAAGGGACGGTGTACCGAAAACCGATACTAGTGATTCAGTACATGATACTGAGGCCATTGGCGGTCGAATTTTCCGGAAAATTGTCATGCATTTTCCGATTTTTCTTCTGCATTTTTTGCCATATTATAATGCAATTAAATAGTAACTATAGTCGACACGCATTAATATTTTTGTATAATTCTAAGAATTTAACATGTACATGGCGCGTTTACTCTGACGTGACATCGGCCGCGGCGCGCGGCCGCAGCACAGTAAGCGCACCAGTACATCGTAATCACTGCCGCTACCACCCGCCGCTGCAGGGCCATAACAGGTGATAGTGCGAGTTTGCGTGTTCCTATTAACATCGCAATTTTTTGGAAAATTGTCGAGTTCTTAGATTTTTCGGAAAATTAAACCGCCAAGGGTATAATGGATATAATGTACTGAATCACTGATATCAGTTTTCGGTACACCGTCCCTTACACCCAGTATATGTTATATACTTACTTTTACTTGCAACAAATACACCATTCACACATACTACTCTTGTGCTTACAAAAAGCCTACGCTTCATTTCTCTATTGTGATCCAAACGATACATGTTTGAAGTTTCAGAACTGTCGTCACATCAGGTAACTTTGAATGCACCGTTCATCTTATTTCACCGATGTTTTACTCAGACTAGTAATTTTTTTTAGCCTCTCGCCTGAAATTTCCAAGGGGTAGGCAGAGGTGTAATATTACACCTATATTTCGCCATGCTATGAATTTGAAGGTGCCACGTAATAGGGAGTTAGCCTTCTGTTAGACTCCGTGCTGATACTGAGATTTCGGCAAAACTCAAAATATATTCATAAACACGCATACGCTATCTACTAGATTATTCACGGTGGCAGTCGTTTGATGTTAATAGGCTGTTTAAATGAAACTAATGTAATTAATTATGAAAGCTTGTTATCACATAATCATGTTTCCGTAACGCAATAGTATTGAAAAATATAAATACACAAAGAATGTTATTTTGTTACGAGGTGGGAAAACCCTTCAGATTTCTGGCTCAAGGAGAATTTTGTGTCGAAGTATGTGACCACTGAAAAAGACCCCAACCGTCGACCAAAGAAAGATGAGAGAGAAGACTGGTTACAGGAGCAGTCCGAACACTGGAGTCCTGTACTCATTTGAATACACATTAAAAAAAAAACATTTTTTATTAATCTCGTAAGTAATTAGCAAGAAAAATGCTCTCAGTTCGTATAATCTAGTCAAGCACTACCAATTAAAAATAATGAATTTGATGATATAAAGCAAAAAAAATACGGTTTATAACCATTATTCTTGAGATAAGATCTCCTTGAAGCTTTATAGTAACAAACTTTATTTATAAACTTAAGAAAAGGCTCTTCATAAGAAAATCCCTTACACGAGTATGCCCATCAAGTATTTCCTCAATTGCCAGTACTTAATGATGGCTAGGCCATTATCGATTCCATCTAACTGTCATGATCACTTCTAATGAGGTATTCTCTCGATCCTGTATTCCAGTACAATACAACATTTGGTATCCTTACCCCAAGCACGCCGTTAATTCGAACAAAAAGGGTAATAGGTGGACAGACGAAACAAGACATTGCATCGTGTCAAAACTGAGTCTGTGTTTACCCCAAGTGTGAGCAGGAGATCCGAAAATTGTGAATGTTAGAGCAAGACAGAAGTACGAAGGCCAGTAGATACGTTGCTGAGTGGTAGCACTGAGCAGACATTTGAGCTGTAAAGTTACGTTACTTAATAGTAGTTGACTCAAACAGTGTTGGGCTATTTGGGAACGTGGTTTATTATATTTCCATTTTCTCTTTTCCTATGTTTCTTGGTTTGTCGAGTTTGTTTAAGGTGCTAAGTATAATAAAGGGTTTAATTTGTGTAAAATACTGTTTGGAATATCTTTGAAAAGAACTAACTGTGATTGGACAATTGCTGAAATGTTTAAATAAAACACCATAACTAATACTATACTATACTTTTCTAGTAATTTCTTAATATAAATTATGAATACTTAGAAGTTCTAAATTATACTTAGCTGGATTATTGTAACTATATTATAGATGACATAAGTAGTCAGATCCTTCTCTTTTTAAAAACCTTTTATGCTCCGGGTTTTAATCATGTTTTACTTATGTAGCATGAGTGGCATCATTACAGTAAATTAAAACACTGAAATTTTATGATAGTAAAACCTATTTCAATCAGCGCCTTAATACATTTCATTGATCTTCAGAAAGTGCAATAAAATCGGAGCTATGTATAAGTCTCGGTTCTTGTACTATAATCATATCAATTATGATTCCTTAATAAAATAATTCACTCCTTCTATTGTTATCCCTGTTACAACCCGTCGTTACTAGTCTAACCGGATTTTACTGAATTATGACAACGCACTTTCTACCCAAAAATACAATAAACGTAGCATGTGGAAAATCTAACAGGGTAATATAGATACTTTGCCAGATATCAAACATTCTTTGGCAAAACAACCAAAATTATAATTGCAGACGTGACAATCAGTAACCACGATAAAATGTCCAATTAAGATATATTCGAGCATAAACAAATAAACTGCAATACACAAAGAAACGAATCAACCAATATAAATTATAATACGTATGGGATTTGCCCTATATTCAGCCAATCTATGATCGAATCGGATGAATTTATCTGATGGCATCATAATATTATTTCGTAAGAGGGAGAAGAAAGTTAATGAATACAATAAGGAAATACAACAGAATACAGTTATTGGAACAATAATAATATTGTATCTGACAGACCCCTTATTATAAACAGGATTCTTCAAAGGAATATTATTGCTTATACTTCAACTGTAATAATACTATCAACTTCTATTTGTCTTCGTTGGTTTCATTTCGTACTTTTTATGCCCGACGCTATAATCATCATCATCTTTACATACATATGCCCACATAAAATATAATCACCTGTCCTGACTTATAAGATGTCTTTGCGGTTCTGAGTAATGTAGAATTTTTAATGTTCTAGCCCTGAAAAAGCAAAATTTCTATTAAAAATCCACTAATTTTGAAGCTTCAATAAATAAAAGCATATCACAAAGAAGTTATTAACCTTTGGTACACCAAATACCTGACAGATTTTAATCTCAAGATTGCTTTCGTCAAATAAATTTACTTCAATTTTCGCACAAAACAAATGTTTTAATAAAAAGTTTGAAAGTTACGCATGTATGTATCTGGTTCGTTGGCTTAAAACATTTATTTCCATCACATAGCAATTATCTTTAGTCTCACTCGTAGAAGATAAAAATCCAAGCAATTCTTATATATACATATATTCCTACTTCAAGAACCATTTGATTTTTTTAATTTGATTTATAAATATAAATTTAATAAATAATAAGCATACACATATAATATTATTCAAAAAAATCCTTCAAGGAAAACTTAACCCTACAGCGCATAGTGTCCCAGATGTGGCACATACCAAAAAATCCTTCATATTTCAATACTCTTATTAAGTGGCATCATCTAGTAAAAAGTAAATTAACTATGCAGTATTGGTTAATCGAGTTTAATGCCAAAGTTTTTGTTAGATGTCTCTGAATGAGTATTTATTTATGTTTTGTTCACAACTGACGGTACTTTGAAAGTGGTCAACAAGTGGCGTATAAAATATCAATTATCTTTATAAATTCCAATAGTTTAGATACGAAATAATTAGTAGAGGTAAGTTTATGTTTCTATTTGTTACTTTACTTGTTATTCTATAATTTCATAAATAAATAGTACATAGAAATACAATATTTTTGTATGTGCCAGATGTGGCACACCATGCAGTGTGTGTTCTCATATCGCTTGCAGGTGAGCCGAAAGAAAAAATGATTTCTGATGAGTTTCAACACTATCCTGATTATCCTTCCGGCATAACCTGGATCTTTCTGATGAAGACATCAATGACGACTTGATCAGAATTGAGTATTTGGTGATAAATGAAGTGAAGATGTGCCCGAAGTACTACAGGATGGCTTCTTCCGTGAAAACATGAGTATACCTAGTCTAAGGTCAAGTAGTAGTATATGATTAGTGGCTCAGCCGACGAGCAGTACTTCTACTATAGCTAACTTTACACCGCACCGGACTTGCTTGCCTGGAATTACTAAATTCCAGGCAAGCAAGTCCTAGATGTAGCAGAGTAGCATCACGACCTCGAGCAGTACTTACTCCCCGCTTGATTTCATTTTCCCTACAGCCTGTTCGGCTTGCCAGGCCAAAACCTAAGAGAGAATATGGAGGAAGATGGACTTTCAGCCACCTGATACCACATTTACTGGCATTGACAAGTTGGCACATCCATATAATAGTTTCGAAAAACCTTTACAATACATTTTGTAATTTTTTGACAAAGATTTGGTGGATCATATTGGTGAGGAATCTACTAAGTACAGCATTCAGAAGGATTGTTCAAAGTCAGTTATGATTACAAAGACCCAGCTCAATGAATATTTAGGCATCTGTCTTTTGTTAGGACTGGCACCATAGCCAAACATTTGCTTGATCTAAAGTTCTGTGTTAGGTATACCCACAGGGTATACCCACTCATAATTGAAACAATGACACTTGGTGACTTTGAATTATGAAATGTCTTTAATGTCTATGAAACTTCAATGATAACGTAAATTACAGACCTAGAGGAGAGCTAGGATATGACAGACTTTTCCATATAAGACCCTTATACCGAAAAGTCTGTTTGTCTTTCCTATTTCTCACTAAAGTTCCTATTTTTATAAGTACAGATAGTTTGATTGTATGGTTCTATAACCAAAGGGTAAATTAGTTATTATAAAATATATTATCTTTATGAATTAAATTTGATTATGATGAGTTTTGTTTTATTCATACGTGCTCCTAATACACAGTACAGATTTACATTATATTGCATGATGTGCCAGATGTGGGTCATACGGAAAAACTTACATAATTATGTTTCTTTTGACTTGCGATTTTTTTAAATATTTTTCCGAGAAATAGTATAATATTTTCTATCTGATATATTTATTTGAAGCCTAAATAAAAAATCATGCACGGTAGGGTTAATTGTAAGTAACATTTTGAATGAAGGCCTTAAAGTGCAATAACAATGAAAAGCTAATTTTGCAATGATAATCGTATACATTACGTGAGGAAACCAATTGCAGATACAAATAAAAATATTGTAAGCAGTAATAAAATACAAAATTTTATTAGATGAGCCTTGTTTTAAAATTTTAAAGCGTTACAGAGCCGTCTGCTGCAGGAAATTGTAGTTTCGACTATAAAAAGCAAGTTGAATAAAATCTCAAGACCGGGTCTGATGGACCGGTCTCCTTTGAATTTGTTAAGAGCTCTTTTAGTCGGTACTCTCATCTACAATGCAAACAGTATCCAGTCAGCTTGTAACTTGCCAGAATAAAAATAACTTGAACGTAATCCTTCTTAGCATTTACTTGTCTTTTCTTTTTCTTTGTTCCTTCGGTCGACAGCAAAAGTAAAAATTTTGGTGGCATTCGGCTTTGTAAACTTAGGTCGAATAAAATGATATTTGGTGGAATGAAAAACAAACAATAAAAGTGCTTGTATTATAAGCGAGCGTGTAAACAGGAACATTCAATTTTAATAGCCGTACAATTCTCATTTTTGTTTTGTTTTATTCTGTTGGAGTACAAATTCCTGACATTAGTTTAAGAATTCTTAAAATTGTGACACCTCAGGTATTGTTATATTATTACTCGCTTCTATCTGCCATGTAAGAAAACCTGATGAAATGCAGAGTTCATCATTATCATAATCAGCCCTTTATACTGTCCCACTGCTGGGCACGGGCCTCTTTTCACTATGAGAATGGCCATAATCCACCACGCTGGCCAAGTGCGGGTAGGCAGACAATGCAGAGTTGCCAAGCTTTTATATTGAACTAAAAACCTTACTACTTACATCCATATCATAAAGATGTTAAGTGGTTTTTATTTAATGAAAGGTAAGATAAACCGATGAAAAGTATATAGAAATGAAAAGCCTAGACACAAAAACATCTTTAAAGACTCAAGCCTCAAAAGATATGCTTTAGGATTTGAAATGTTTTGAAGGGGTCAACTTAAAAAGTACTTTTGAATTATATTTTCTGTTTTAATGAGTTACTAAATTCGTTTTTGATAATTCTACGTTTTCCCCAGCATCAACAATTCTAACTTATTTTGAAATTATCTACCCACCCAGACATCGTACTGCAACGTCCAAATTCTTTGACATAAAACTCCAATTATGCTTACACCATTGCACTAATAGGGTGGTTGTTAACGGACCGGCCTGTTAAACTAAATATCAAGCAAGATATTTAATTTATTTTTCCAATTGGTGATTTTAGGACCCAATTTAGGTACTGCCGAAAGTTTGCTTTTGGTCGAATTGAGCGGAAAAAATAACGCAGCACAAAATGCCTGTTTGGGAGTTGCCTGAAATAAAAATTATAACAAATAAAACAACTTATTTGGTAAAGTAAGAAGAAAAGAAAATTTGTAATTTTTGGATGTTTTTCTTAGAAACTTGAATAATACATTATTTCAAAAGATTTAAAATACTGTAAATCTCTCTTGTTTCGAATATCAATTATTTGACGATTGTAAAAATTGAGGAACAAAACAGCATTCAGAAATATCCTTGAAAAAAAAAACCATCACATAAACCATTAATCAGTCCCAAACTGGACCGAACTCAAATCTGACAGATACGATCGCACCAGGATTAACAAAAGCATTAGCGGCAACTCCTAGAAACTCCATTGCTGGGGGGAAATTATCGCCCAATGTAAACAATGTCCTAGCGAATCTTATCGCCACCCGATATCGGCCTCTTTCGCTACCTTCCCTCGAAAAAATCTTAAACAAACAATGGAACAAGAAAATAGTTAAGTCTCTCGGCTTTAATTAAGAGAAGAGGCCAACTCAGAGCGAGCAGCGCTTAATTTTCAACTTTTCTTTATTTCCCTTCATTAAAAGTTGAAGCGTTTTCAATTAAAATTGAAAAAAAATCGTCTCTCAGCCGATATATTATGAAATTGGAGAACTTGATAGCGAGATTGAATCTGTGTTAGTTATTGTTGATACTTTAGCCGCAGCTTGTGAATTAGATTTAATTGTTGAAACGAACGGATGAAATAGAACTTTATTAGCACCGGACGGAGTTGTTGTTGACTTGCCCACAAAGTTTATGACAAGTGTAAATGGGAGGGTCTACACTGTTGGTATGCCGTAGATGAAATAGTGCTACGATTGCTAGTAGACGTATAAACTTGTAGTTTGGTTATTGTAACAGTGCAAACTATAACTGTTGCATAACTCCTATTTATTTAGTTTCACAACCTTTCCTACGACTGAAAATACTTTGTCTGCGAGCATTGTGGCTATAACTTGGAACTATGTACCTTATTTTACTAATAATTGCTGATTTTATAGTCTGTATGCCAGTGGTATATAATATGCCAAGATCCGGCCGCAAATATAAAATATATGTACATGATATTCAAGAAACGTACGAAACAATAACGAAGATATTTGTAAGTAAACCTAAATTACGATAGTGATTAATGACCCATCTAATGAGATCACAGTTCATTAGTTCTTCAAGACTTATACAACGGTGGTTCCGTTATACATAGATGATAAATAACACATAGTAGTAATCCTTAATTCTTTCAATTTAGTAGGTACTACTAATGCCCATCATCCATCCTCCTAGCGTTATCCCAGTTAAAACTCGAGGTCGGCTTACTAATCTAACTGGATTTGACCGAATATTAGCTTTTCCACAGAGAGACTGCCTGTCTGACCTCCGCAACCCAAAGGAATAGCTTTATTCCATGTTTTGGACTAGTCTCAGTGTATATATTTATAGGTACTGACTACTATAACGACTGCCAAAGATCTTCATGACAGCCGGGACCGACCGCTTAACGTGCTCTCCAAGGCACGGCCAAGCGATAATTTACAATTTAATTCGCACATAACTCCGAAAACTTATTTGTACGTGCCGTGGATTCGAACTCGATTCCCTCTGCATGGCAGTTTGTTGATATCTCCACTAGTTAGGTACTACAGATGTGATCAGTAGTAAAACTATGCTAATTGCTACTGGTGTGACATATTTAAGTCTTAAAATTGGTACTCATAAAATAAATTACTATAAAGCCTCAAAATAGAAAGAAGAAAGAAAGAAAGAAAAGAAAAATAATTTTATTCTTAACACGCACACAAATAAAAAACACGATGAAAAAAAAAACAGTACAAAAAACAACAAAAAACAATTTAGAAATATATATAAGTGTGGCGTGTCAGAACAGGGCATAGTTCAGCATTTGTCAGGCAGATGCCTGACGCTGATTTTCAAGTATGCCCTTGAGTGACTCACGCAAGCGTCAAACTAAACAAAACTAGGTACAAAATAATGCAGTAATTAATAAACATAATAGTTAAATAATAATATATGAATAAATATCATGCATACATACTTTAAACAAATAAATAAAGATTACGTTTAACTAGGTACATATAATAAATATTTATAAACGGTACGTATACATACAAAAGTTAAATACATCAACGGGGTCGTGGGCGCAGGCAAAACTCTCGCACTCGGCACAGTGTCCGAGTCGGCATCGACGCGACTACACGCTGCCCGAGTGCACAGCCGCGGCACAGCGCACCACACAGTGGGCGCATGTCATAATAAGCCTCGCGCCGCGCATTGCGAATAAACAAACAATAAAATAACTATAACAGCTGTGATAACAGTATGTATAACGGTATGAATAAAATTTTCATTTCCTTTAAGGTTTCTTACGTGGAGTGCCCGTGAGATAACACTACAAAACAAGCAGGATGGTGGACAACTAAAACTAACCGTGTAAAAGAATATAGCGACACGGACATGCATTCCGCATGGCAGTTAATCGACGCGGACACGACGACTTCATAAAAAACTAGAAATAAGATGAACAACAATCAACACAATCGCGCACACACACAAGCACAACCGACACAACACACACAAGTGCCCCGCCCAGGTAGTATGCGATGTGATGGTTATAACTATAACAAGGATGTGTTTATGTTGGTCATACCTAGCTTCCGCTGCGCCTCAATAAGATACAGACGAACGTGTTTTTTGAAAGTATGTACTGTCTTGAGTAATCTAAAAGGTGGTGGTCCATATCTTAGAGGCGGCGTAGCGGAAGCTGCCCCTAAAGGCGTTCGTCTTATGAGGCAGTATCGACAGCTGTAGGGAGCACTGCCTTCTTGCGTATTCTCGACCACTAGCCACCCAGCCCAGTTTGTTGTACAAATAAATAGGCTCTTTGAAGTTAACAACGGTAAATATAAGTGTGGCTAAATGTAGTTTGCGTCTTGCCTTCATTTTTAAGATGTAATTTTTATTTAAATATGGCGTCACGTGGCATCTACGTGGTATAATAAAACAGTACCTAGCACAAGCGTTTTGGACTCTCTGTATAAGCCGGTCAGTACGTGAGAGCAGACGCGGCCCGTATACCGTATCCGCGTAATTTAATTTAGACAACACCAGTGTCTCGATCAGCTTCACACGTAGATCTTCCGATAAGTAGGGACGCACTTTATACAGAACCTTCAGTCTGTAAAAGCAGTTTTGTACGAGTTCAGCGACGTGCTTTTCGTACCTGAGATTGTCATCCAATTTAAGGCCAAGGTTACGAGCTTCCTCTACTCTGCTGATTGTTTCGCCTTGAAGGGTTATGTTAGGGAGTTTCAAAGATGATAGGTGTTTTTTAGTACCAAAAACCATATATTTCGTTATAGATGGATTGAGTACCAGGCAGTTGTGCGCAGCCCAATTAACAATACGTCGTAGGTCTAGGAATTTAAACTTTCGTGGTCATTAAAACTTATTTTAAATTGTTTTTCGGGATATATACCACGTACCTTTGTTTGGAGTACGTGGTATATAAACAAACAAAGGTACGTGGTATATATCCCGAAAAACAATTTAAAATAACGTCGTAGGTCGTCGTTAATCTCTGCTATAGCCTTCTCGCAATCGGCCTGTTTGAAGGAGATTTATAATTGGATATCATCAGCGTAAATATGGTAATTTGAATATTTCATACAATTTGTTATATCCGCGCACTACAAAATAAACAAAATAGGGCCCAATATAGATCCCTGAGGGACTCCTCTAGTGAGAGCCTCCAATTCAGAGCATGCAGAAGAGCCATCGTTTTGACGCAGTTCCACCCGCTGATAACGGTAGGACAGGTAACTATGGAACCATCAGCCTGCGATAGTTCACTGCTGGATATAGACCTCTCCAATGGCACGCACCTGAGCCCAATTTTCGGCTTTTCTTGTCCACCCGCTGCCAACCACTTTGCTTAAATTGATTACAAATCTATAGTGGTCATTAATACAATTTCTTACCAACACAACATCAATAATTCAACCAATGACTAAAAGAAGATGTTGTAAATTAATCACGTTTCCGTCCCCGTAAGTAACCTTGTTTGCGCATTTAATCGTTTTACAGAAACGAAGCGAGGTTTTCAAAGTAACTTGACGATCGATTTGTAACAGAAGGCGAGGGCTATACACTCAAACTTTTATTGTTTCACTCGTAAATTTGAAGTGAGATGATTACATGTGCTTGGAGAATGATCGACGAAAATTGCCGTAGAGTTTGTACTCGCGACCAATATTTTCTTTCAATATGTTTGTGTAAAATTATTACGTTATTAACTGACTGCCTCGTTGGTCTCGCGGCATAAATGTGCGCGTGCGGTTGGGAGGTCTCGGGTTCAATTCCCGGGTCGGGCAAAGTGTTATTGTGTTTTTCCGTTAGGAAATTCTCAGTAAAAGCACGGAATCTGGTAGTGTGCCCGGTACGGCAATAGGTTTGCCCCCTATTAACCTAAATAATCATTGTGAAATGTGGGTGTAATATTACACCTCTGCCTACCCCTTCGGAGATACAGGCGTGCGACAGACAAGCTACAGCCAAACCTGCAAAAATCTGAAATTTGGCATGTATGTTCCTTGAGGATCGTAAGGGTGCACTTAAAACAGATTTCTTTGAGTTAAATTAAAAACAAATGTGCGAGTGAAGCTGCGGACATGCTTTAGTCTTAGATGAACTGTTCACGATATAGATATCGAAACATTTTTATGTAAAAGGTTTACTTTTATCACAAGCCACTTTTCGCCAAATTCATCCATTCATTCAATTTAAAACAACAATAATATTTTATGGGGGACTGGTATAATTTCTTCTTCATCTTATAATGTGTCCAAATACTGCTATGTCCGGTGGATCGAGTATTTTCAGATGTCTAATAGTTTTCAGTTTTAACCAATTTTTATTAACTTTATCATTGCGTATGAAGTCAACATTGCTTTTCACGTGTAATATGTGCTTCGTTTGATCCTTTGTAATTAGATCAGCTGAGATTTGGCTATGTAATCTATTTAGCGGGTGTCGAAGGTTTCACGTTTGAAGTGCTAGCCGCGGATTACTTCACTTATTAGCTCTTATTAACCGGATGTGCAGAGTCAAAGGAAATTAATTGGCTCATTTCGTGTCAGCATAATTAATGCAGAGATTTCTTTTCTGTTGCTTTTAGCTGTAATAACATTGTTAGTACTTAAGTTGCCTGTTGGTGCAGTGACTAGTAACTCAGCAGCCGGGGGCTCGATTGGCGTACAGAAAAAAAAATTGTGTGAGGAACATGAAGATTTGTTCCACCTCTGAGTGTAAGTAATTGATTAAATTACGTTTTTTAGAATATCTGTATATGTATGTTTATAACAGTTAACTAGCTTCCATAGTACAAGGTCTGCGTAGTTTGGGATCAGTTAACCGTTAGTGTTTCCTTAGAATATTTATAATAATATGTATATTACTCTAGCATATATCAACATTTTATTTTCTAGACTACAGCAGTTTGCAGAAAATCATTTCGTGTAAACTGTCGACTTACAGCTGTCCCAGGATTTCGACGTCATGATAGTTCTAAAAGATATTTAATTGCCCTTCTGTAACTTGAACCTTTGTTTGGCCGTAATTATATAAAGTTGATTACCGTCTTTATCATTATTGGCTTTGTAAATTAGACCCTAAAATACATGATGTTTCTAACGAACAACAACAAAGTCAGGCTTTGCCAAGATTTTGCGGGTCTAGTTGAGTAACCTAACATCCTGAATGTAGTAGCTCCAATAATTAATCTTGGACATCTGCCAAGTAAGGCTTTATTTAATTATCCAAAGTAAAAGTATTTGATTCAAGCAATGAATAAAATATACATTTTTGTTTAGATATTTTCTTCCGATGTACAAAACGTTGTTTCTGAATTGTACGTGATTTTAATGTACCATCGATATTTGTTTTTGGATTGAAGATTAAACTTATTCAAAGTGCAAATATCGGTACCAGGTACCAACAGTAAACACAATCTTGCTTTTAAATAAACGTAAAGCCATTTCGCTTTCCAGCATTCCGCATCAGGAATATGAATAATATTTTAATTTCAACATAGAAGTTACACAAGGATTGCGAAACCTCTAACAAGGTTGTTTTACCGTGAAATGTAAATACCACAACGTTTTCCAACTCGTTCATATCCCTACACCCTCGTACACATGTATACATATATAGTAGTTATAAAAGATATTTGTCACTGGATAGTGATAGCATAGTTGCTTTGTGTTCAAGGGTTTAGAGTCAAATATTTGAGAGTGTGTATGTAAGTTGAGAAAGTCAAAGTTTTGAAGTAGATAATGTAAGAACGATTTCAAGATAACCTAACTTTTTAAAATAGTTTGTTTTGTTCAAGTTATCAACGTTACCGCTTCAGTGCGCATATGTAACTATCTATGCACCTAGGTTTATACCTCGTCGTCTTTCTTCTCTTCGATGTGTCTTCTCGCGTTATTTTTATTTTTGTTCAGCTCCTAATGATCTAAGAAGCCATCTATCGTAGATACCATAAACAAAACGTATTTTGAAATCTACCTTTCGGAGATTAGCCGACAAATAAACAATTTCTTCAGCTTTATGATATTAGGCTAGATCTAGCATTTATATTATTCCGTTCATTAAGAGATTGTTTGCCTATGAGATGCTTATTTATATTAATCAAGTACAGGCATTAGAACGACCGACTTTAATACATATACATTAATTGGGTGCCACTCGCCCTGGTATTTGAACGCTTTCGGTCGAAAATGGATTGGCTTTAATCTCTGCACTATATTTTCATAATGTTTTATTACTATCAGTTGTGAATGTTCTATAGGTGAAATATTATGTGAATAAAGGAAATACATGTCTGAGTTACAAATATTAGATTTTGTAGCGATTATTTTAGTCTCATTATTTATCATATAGTATCATCATAGTATTTTTCATGTCAGCCTAAAGACGTCCACTGCTGGATATAGGGCTCCCCTAAGATTCGCCACACAGACCCATCTTGAACTGAAAATTGTTTGGTTATGTGTACACGTTACCTTTATGCACTATGTTGTAAGATTTATATTGAAAAGTCGTATACATTATTCATAAGTGTACAATAAATTATACAAAGTAACATAGTACAATGTACAACATTGTACAACATTATACATAGTACAATAAATAGGACATAGTTTACAACATGGGGCTAAAGCCGCATGCTGTAAACTATGTCCTAAGTTTTCAATCCTATTCATATGAGTAGACTGCCTTGTTTTTGTTGCTTAACGTAATTTGGAGACAGATTCATACTGAATCAAAGCGACAGTGCCACTTGCCGAAGCTGCGCTACTTTTCCATTTAAAATGTTGTAATGGAATTAACCTTTAGTATTAATTACGTGACAATTAAAGAGCTTAAATAATTACCAAACTTTGTAGACAGCTTACAAACAACTGAACATAACAACTCTCCAAGTTTAAAACAATAAAGAAAAGCAACCAAAGAATAATAATTAAGTTGCTAACTAATAAGTAATGCTAACTCACGAGAACACAAAACTTCATTATTCTTTCAATACGATAAATGTTCATATTAAACAAAAAGGGACCTTTATAGCTACTCAATTATAAATAGCCCTTCCAGAGATTAATGTTATACCCAGTGAACACTTTATTTAGAATCAAAGTCGATCGCTCCACTTCATTGTTGAATGAAACATAAAGACGTTTCCAAGGCTTATTGAGAGCATTAATCCGTCGGAATATTTACTGGTACTTTAATACAGTTCTCAGTTTTGTAATTGATTTGCAGACCGTATTGATATTGCGAATTAATATCTCAATTTCTCGAACAGACGGCTTCTGTCAATCAACTGTTTGCAGAATTCGATTTGAACACTTTGACACTTCTGAAATATTATAGTGACTGTTGATTATGATACACTAATAGTGTTTCTACAAGGAACTTGGTCAGATTTTGTGAATTGGCCTTTGCCAATTCATGGAATCATTTTTGGCAGTTTTATTGGCAGATGTTTTAGGTGGATTTTTTAGTTACTACAAAGTAGTGCATTGGTGCATACTTTGAAAGCCATGTCTTTACCATGGGAAAAGGAACCACCCAGAATTTAATAATTTTGCTTACGCTTTGGAGTCATTGTCCAGTTTTTTGATAGAAACAAAAACAACGCCCTTCATTATGCGGAATTCAGTTAACCATCGCTTCATGGACAACTTATTTTCTATAAAATATTAAACTAAAAGTAATCGTACCTTGAATAATTTTAGATGGTGATAATTATGATTATAATATTCAATTTTCATTTGGATGTATGTCGTTATTTTTCGAGAAAGTCTTTACTTCTCGAATACGTTTTAAAAATCAGAAACATTTTTGACGAGTAGAAATTTAAATGAGACGTTTTGAACTGTTGGTTTATGAGATTTCTCAAAGCAAGATAATGATAAATACTAAAAGCCGGAACAACACAGTTGTTTTACTGCTGATAGTACTGTAGATAGTAAGTAGGCCAATCATACGTTAGTGACGGAAAGAACATTCAAAATTTTCAAAATAGGTAAGTAAACGATTCTGAAAGTTTCAAGTAAACTTTGTCGGATAATAAATCTGGTTGGCAGCAAAACATATCTTAATATAATATCAAAAGTTTACCTGACGAATCAGCAAAAATTGCAAAAGATTTTATTGAAAAAGCAAACCTTTTCGCTAAGCACATCTATTTTCGTACATATTACGTCCTCTGTAGACGCTTAGGAGAATAACCCTGCCAAGATTTTCCCAGTGGACTAAAACACGGTTTACCTGGAATAAGACGTAAAAATATTTTTGCAGAGTTGGCAACGTGTAAGTTACATGCACAAGCTCCGTTAAGCGTTTGCTGAGGGCCATATATGTACTTGTTTGTTGGACTTGTTACAAGTAGAAAATAAATCTTTAAACGTTTATCAGAAATAAATATTTGCTCATTTTATGCGAGAAAATTGAGTAGCTTTGAGAAGTTGAAAGGCTTTTTATGAGTGGGCTTCTTTTCATGAACATGGAATTTAATTTATTGAGCCGTTAGCAGAAATTATAAGACTTTTGTATGAGATTTTTCATAAACGTAGAATTTAATTTGGTTATGTTTATTGCGACATCCTATTACAATCTTATGTATTCAGGACAAAGTCAAAAATAATAATATTTTACCACATACACTCAACACCACCGAGTTCTGTACTGTCTCTGTACTATGGGTACTAGTTCGATACCTACATCATCATTAGCCCTGTTATACATAGGGCTAATGATGATGTCTGTCTTCCACACTAAGGAGAACTTGTACTATGGGTACTAGACAATGGATAAATAAACATTTACTTTTTGTAAATACATACATATGGACAAAAGAAAAACAAGTACATGTCATGTTCTTGCTGTTGAAGTAAATTAAATGAGTTTACAACATATGGAAATACATTAAGAAGATCCTTCCCTTCTTTAAGATGAATAAAAAATTGAATTTAGCAAAATACAACTAAATAAAAGTGAGTGAATAAGGCTGTTGATAAATTCAGTTGACTTCGTAGCGTCCGTCGTTCATCCAGTATAAAAAAAGCATTTTCGAATAACACTACAATAAGTCCAAATAAATCTATTAGGTCATACTTATTAATTATTTATCCCCAAATTGGTATTTCACGATCATAAGCTCAGTTGTCGAAGTCAGAAGAGGTGAAAGAGATCGATCACATAAAGTCCACATTCCGTGCCTTGGATTAATAATAATATAGTATATGAAATATTACAGAACATATGGGCTATCACGCACTTTTATAATCTAAATGTTACTATGTCGAAAGTTATCAAGCAAAATAATTTATTTATTCTCACACAATTGAGCCTACAGGCTATCAAACACGTTGCGGCCCACAAATTTTTATTTGACACTAGCTTTTGCCCGCGGCTTCGCGCGCGTTTAATTCGGGTTAACACATATCTACTTTCAGTCTCAAGTTGTGTGAAGACACTTCTGATATATCTCTATAGAGTAGGTATAAAGTAACTCGGTCAGTATCCATGACAAATGTCAAAGCCATGTTTCAATACATGTCCAATATATATCTATAAACACTTTATCATTTTATAATTTTAGTAGTTAGAGAAAATCGTTTCAGCCGTTTGAGCATAGTATATAATAATAAAATTAGATATGCCAACAACATAATCACCGTGCACAATATGACACGACGTATGATGTGACAGTACTGACAGATAGGTAGCACATGCGCAGCATTCAATTATTCGCGCATGCGTTCTTACTTCCAAGAGGAAAATTTCTGCCGTACAAACTTCTATCCTCTCTACAATCCCTCCCAGTTTAATTTTTGCTACTTATGGTAGCCTATGTCCGTCTCCATGGCCCAATATATCTATATATTAAATTTCAACAAAATCGGTTCAGCCGTCTTCGCGTGAAAACGGAACATACATACAAACATACATACACACTTTCGAATTTATAATATTAGTAGGGATTTTGTTGGTACAGGAAAATTCAATAACATTTTATTGACCCCGTGCATTCAACGCTTTGAAATTGTTTGGAAAACACAAACTATGCAACTAGGCTGTCATGACCACTATTACAATTTTATTCTATCACAAAAAAAGTGGATAACTGTGTTACACTGCTATATCTGACCATTGTCTTTGTTTCACTCGAGGATAGTTAATCGAATGGAAACTGTTATTAAGCTGTACCTGATTAAATATGACTATCCGAATGAGATCTTATAACGATAACAATTTCGGACGAAATATTAACCTTTTTCAACGAAATCCAAAAGATTATCAAAGTTTTAGAATTGCCTATTTCAAATTCGAAAAACCTAGATGAAACAAATACCTATTTTACCTTGGCTATAAAATGGTTGGCTTGGCTATGCTCATGAAGGTCAAAAGAATATTCACATATCTTTCATACACAAAGGTTTGGATAGATAGGATTCTTTTCGAACATTACATTAAACAGCATGGTTGGCGTAGTGGTCTAGGCAGCCGCCTCACCGCTTGACACTGTGCCGAAGTGTTGTGGGTTCGATCTCCACACGAGACAACATTTTGTGTGATTCATAAATTGTTGTTTCGAGTCTGGGTGTTCATTGTGTCCGTAAGTTGTATGTTTGTAAAGTTCCCCGCGACACAGGATTTAGTCTTAATGCGGGAGTTATATAAAAAAAAAAGAAAAAAACAGAAACTTTTCGCGTCACTTTTACATCCCACTCAAACATTCACCCCTTTAAATTTCACTTGACCTGTACCTATCCCAAGTAATCAGTGTATTCGAGCCATCTAGACTCGGTTAGATAAAAGAGCTATGAGAATAACCAGGAATAAACTCATATCACTCTTTTAAATAGAAAATATAACTGATTAAAAAAAACGCAGTTATCCCAAGAAATCAGTCATTTCGGGCAACTCGTTAATCCGTGAAGGCTGATACACTTGAGCGTTTATTTCTTATGAACCTTCATGCGAATTTTAGGTTACAGAGAAACGAACGAGTGTTTTAGCAACCATTCTATCGAGCGTTCTAGTGAGCATTCTTGTGCAAGGATACTCTAATAAATTTGCTTCGAGTTTTTTGCCAATTAGAGCGTTTGCAAGAAAGATCGTGAAAATGTGCGTAGCTACATATATTTGGCTCTGTTCGTTGCTCAGTTCAACAAATTTAAAAGCGGTGTATTCGATGTTCCGTTACAAATGTATGCTCAAGTCTATCAGCACCTTTATTCTAAAATATCGAGCACCAGTACACAGTCATTATAAATATAATTTAATGCCACTTAAGGCTGCTTTGATGTTCACTCCACAGTGTAATACTCGAGTATTTACAAATTTCAACAAATTCGCGCTATGTGCTTTTTATTTGATATTATATTTTCCATGTGTGCGTGAAATAAATGGTTTACGTTATTTTGGATTTATGAAATTGTGATCAAGTTATTTTCGTGTCTTAATTATATGTTTATTTTTAGTCTTTCGATTGAAGACTGAATCGTCGGAGAGAGCCTCGGTAAAAATTTGGTTCTTATTCCCGTGAGTGATTTTTGTCGTTCTGATAGGACAGTTCCTGCAGTAATATATACAAAGTGGGTAGGCTTTCAATTGGGTTCATTGGTTATCAGTGAAGTTTAAAGTAGGTATTTATTTTATGAATCAAATATGAATAGCTGCAAAATATGTTCTCGCCCAAATTTCGTTGAATACTTGTTGCAAAATTTGCCAATTTTGAAACTATGAACTATAACAATACAAGAAACTGAGTTACTTATTTTAGTAATTTCATCATATTTACATCTTAGCGCCTGAAGCTCGGGGTCCGTTGTTATGTAATGTTTGGGCCGGCGGCGGCGAAATGCAGCGGAGAGCATTATTCACTGTTACACTATTATCGGCATTGTCCATTGTCCGAATAATGTTCAAAATTAATAACCACTACAATGTATGCAAAATGCACATAATATGCATACAAATAACTACTGTTGTGCTGATTATTTTGAACATTTAGTTACTAAAAATGAAAACAACTTAGGCAGCTTGGTATTGAAAAATGCTGCTTTGCACTATAATTACGGTAGCTCTTAGTAACTTAAAGGACTTATAATCGACAAAATAGATGTTTTCCTTCTTATGTTGATAATAAATATATATCTATCGAATATTTATATATAAAATCTCGATTTACGATTCTAAATAATACAACTAGACAATTTTACGTTCCTGAGCAATTACCGTAAACACCAAACATAGACACATACGCAACTAGCCTATTTAAAAAACTCAATTACACAACCTCAGTCATCAAAACTATAAGCTTTTGGCAAAAACACGAACATTATTCACGTCAATTACTGGCAAAGTTAACCGCAAGTAACGCTAGATGGAGTGCTAATGTAGCTATAAATCGCGAAGTTTTCAGACTAAATCCGTCCCTGGAGAGTCCGGTATATTTCTGCCAGTTGGGCTGAATGGCTCGCAACCAAACAAAATACGTATTGAAAATGTCTTGACAACTTTGACAGTTTTTGAATATTCAAGCTTTATTGATTTTACTTTAATAGAGTTCATCGCAGATCGCTTTTAAAGAGATTTAATTTTGTTTCTGAATGAACGGTTAATACATATTTTACTTGTGCCATTGATTGCTTCTATATTGGACCGAATTTAATCACAAAGAGTTACTTCAATTTATAAATTTAGTTTAATCTTCATACATCATTATACAATAAAGCTCAGAACAGATTATGATTATTTATTCATTCTCTGGCTAAGAATCAATTTCCTCGGTGAAATCTGTACCACTGGGTAATTCAATCTGTCGCTTTTCATTACCAATTTTCCTATAAAATCGGATTATCAGTTCCCAAAAATCAATATCCTTTCAACTATCTATAATAGAGAATTAATTTTGGTTGAATAATAAGGACCGTGAGAGAATGGAGTACAGAGATGAATTATGTAGATAGGGTGGTAGTAAGTCGGTGACAGATCTATTAAGAAACGATTTGCGCGCGAATTGATTGGAAAGGAAAGGGGCGGCGATTTCTGTTGTAGTTTCGGCAAGTAATTAGAAATCCGGACTTTAACTAGTTTTGACTATTATTTTGAATTGAAACACATAATTACGGATAAAGTAATGAAGGTTTAATTGATCGATAAATTGTAGATAATCTTTAACCAGATTAAACCGACTTACCATATTATATATGTATAGTTACAACCAAAATGCCAGAGGCTTAATAAAACTCAATTAAGTCTCGACTTCCAAAAAGAAACATCAAATCAGTATTAGATTTCAGCCAGTGCTCAACAGGCACTGTAACATAAATGTGACATGAAATTGTATTATTCTGTGGTTTGATTTCTATTCCTTTTATTTCAATATCGTTTGAATATCCAAATGGACGTTTTAAGACTAACTACAAACCTTACTCACAAAATGCATAGCAGCCGTGGAGACAACATTTCAATATCAGATTGCAATCAAGACTAGAGCTTTAAGATGAATGCATACGCTTCGACGTCCTTGCAGCAATCTTGAATCCAGAGCTCAACTCTTGATAGAAATTGGCAGGCCCCCATCAATACAATACGCAGAAATTATTGAAGCGCAGTGGTCTATTCCAAACCTTTTCCAAGTATTAGTTCAGAAATGAAATCAAATACTACGGTTAATCTCCAGGCCTTAGTGGCATTCAAAATCATACACATATAATCATACGCATATCACATATGCGATTCCAAATCTAAAGACCTTAAAAGCTTGCTATTCAACTACTAAAAACCAAAAACAGTTGTTTGAAGCACTAAGCCCAAATTGACTAAGCGTAGAAGACGAGCAAATGACTGTAGAAGTAAGACCATATTTTATTGAAGGTTTTTCATCTAACTCATAATGACCCTGCCAAATATATAAATGAATCTCGTGTTTTCTTAGAATTCTAGTAAAAGCAACTCAATACACAACCCATGACACAATATTCGTCACATTCGATCAGGACGGACCCAGCCGAAAATTAACGGTACACTAATAAAAAGTTTTGTCGGCGATTTCATCATAAATAGGATTTCCAAAATATTGTGTTAATAAGACATGTCGTATGTGTATGTATTGGATTAGAGCCACTATTGAATACTTAATTAGACATTTCTCTTGGTTTTTATATATCGAAATCTGAACGTAATAGTCATATTAAATTGAGTAATTTAGTTTCAACGTAACAAATATCTGACATTCTGTCATAATATCTTGTTGGAGTCTTGTATGGCACTAAGATAACGGAGGATAATGATGATGTACTTAAGCGTTTAAAATTTTCTCACTAATAAGCAGAGAGCTTATTAATAGAAAATTTTAAATAATAATAATAATAATAATATTCTACCACATTTACACAACACCATCTAGTCCCAAACTAAGCAGAGCTTGTACTATGGGTACTAGATAATGGATAAACATACATATATACTTTTTTTTTGTAAATATATACATATTATACATAGAAACACCCAGACCAAGACAAACATCCATGTTCACGCACACAAATGTTTGACTTGAGCGGGAATCGAACCCGCGACCTTCGGCATGGCAGTCGCTTACACTCCCGCTGCGCCAACCGGTCGTCAAAAATGCTTAAGTTCTGGCAATAATTACACTTTCTTAATTATGTAAGAAATAATATATAAGTATGTTATATACTTACTTTTACTTGCAACAAATACACCATTCACACATACTTCTCTTGTGCTTACAAAAAGCCTACGCTTCATTTCTCTATTGTCATCCACACGATACATGAGTTTCAGAACTGTCGCCACATCAGCTAACTTTTAATGCATCGTTCATCTTATTTCACCGATGTTTTTACTCAGACCAGTCATTTATTTTTTTAAACTCACACCTGTACCCCCGAAGGGGTAGGCAGAAATGTAAAGTACACCCAAATCGCACCATTTTATGAATTTGTAGGTCCCACATAATACGGGGCGAGTCGTTTTGACGTCACCGGGCTCACTGGCAGACTGCTTGCTGCTACTGAGATTTCGAAAAAACTCAGTAGCTAACTAACGCATACGCTATCTACTAGATTATCCATCGACTAATGAAGTCGATCAGGAATATTTGCTATTATATATACATGTTACCGAAAAGCAAAAACAATTAAGTACAAATACAATGACGCAAAGCATTTTAACTACACACGCCTTTTACTTTCTTACGAAGTGGAAAAACCCCTTCGGATCTTCGGAGCTTTAGGGGGAATTCGAGCCCGAGTGTGTGACTGCCGACCTTGACCGAGCTACAGGGTACAGGAGCTGTCCAGTCTTCTCCCATTGCAACATCCCAACTCAAATCCAGGGAGGAACTAAACACACCTAGCTTAAAAAATACTTTTCTTAATCCCGTTAGTAATTCGTAAGTAAATGCTCTCAGTTTGTTTAATCCAGTCAAACACTACCAATTAAAAATAATGGATCTGATGATATAAAAACAAAAACAATACGGTTCATAAAGATTCATCATCATCAGCCTTTAACAGTCCAGTCTGCTGGACTAGGCCTCTCCTTAAAATAAAGATTATTCTTGAGATAAGATCTTCTTCGGTTTTATAGTAACAAACTTTTTGATAATAAGACAAGGTTCTTCTTAAGAAAAGCCCTTACACGTGTATGTCCATCAAGTATTTCCTCAATTGGCACGTACTTCATGTTTGCAAAGCCATTATCGATTCCGCCTAATTGTCATGATCACTTCTAATGAGGTGTTCTCTCGACCCCGTATTCCGGTACAATACAACATTTGGTATCCTTAACCCAAGCACGCCGTTAATTTGAAAAAACAGGGTAATAGGTGGGCAAACGAAACAAGACATCGTGTCAAAACTGAGTCTGTGTTTACCCCAAGTGTGAGCGGGAGGTCTGGAAAATTTGTGAATGTTAGAGCAAGATGGAAGTAGAAGGCCAGTAGATACGTTGTTGAGTGGTAGCACTGAGCAGAAATTTGAGCTGTAAAGTCACGTTACTTAATAGTAGTTGACTCAAACAGTGTCGGGCTATTTGGGAACGTGGTTTATTATATTTCCATTTTCCCTATTCCTATGTTTCTTGGTTTGTCGATGCTGTTTTAGGCGCCAAGTATCATAAAGGGTTTGATTTGGGTAAAATACTGTTTGGTTTATCATTGAAAAGAACTAATTGTGATTGAACAATTGTTTTACTATAATTTTCTTGTATTTTTTTTATATACAATATCAATACTTAGAAGTTCAAAATTATACTTAACTGGATTATTGTAACTATCATTATTATAGATGATATTAGTAGTATGATCCTTCTCTTTTTAAAAACGTCTTTTTATGTTCCGGGTTTTAATTATGGTTTATTTATGTAGCATGAGTGGCATCATTACATTCAATTAAAACACTAAAATTTTATGGTAGTAAAACCTATTTCAATCAGTGCCTTAATACATTTCATTGATCTTTAGAACGTGCAATAAAATCGGAGTTATACAGTATAAGTCTCAGTACTTGTACTATAATCATATCAACTATGATTCCTTAATAAAATAATTCACTCCTTCTATTGTTATCCCAGTTACAACCCGTAGTTACTAGTCTAACCGGATTTTACTGAATTATGACAACGCACTTTCTACCCAAAAACACAATAAACGTAGCAAGTGGAGAACCTAACAGGGTAATATAGATACATTGCCAGATGTCAAATATTCTTTGGCAAAACAACCACAATTATAATTGAAGACGTGACAATCAGTAACCATGATAAAATGTCCAATTAAGATATATTCCAGCATTAACAAATAAACTGCTATAAACAAAGAAACGAATCAACCAATATAAATTATAATACGTATGGGATTTTCCCCATATTCAGCCAATCTATGATCGAATCGAATGAATTTATCTGATAGCATCATAATATTATTTCGTAAGAGAGAGAAGAAAGTAAATGAATACAATAAGGAAATACAACAGAATACAATTATTGGAACAATAACAATATTGTATCTGACAACCTTATCATGAACAGGATTCTTCAAAGGAATATTATTACTTATGCTTCAACTGTAATAATACTATCAACTTCTATTTGTCATTGTTGGTTTCATTTCGTACTTTTTATGCCCGACGCTATAACCATCATCATCTTTACATACATATGCCCAAATAAAATATAATCACCTGTCCTGACTCATAAGATGTCTTTGCGGTTCTGAGTAATGTAGAATTTTTAATGTTCTAACCCTGAAGAAGCTAAATTTCTATTAAAAATCCACTAATTTTGAAGCTTCAATAAATAAAAGCATATCACAAAGAAGATATCATGTATGTTTTTCTAACAATAGTCTATAAGTCGTTTTGTAACACTAATCCTATGGACCTAACAGTCTGCAAATAAATGAATATTATTATTATTATTAACCTTTGGTACACCAAATACCTGACAGATTTTAATCTCAAAATTGCTTTCGTCAAATAAAGTTACTTCAATTTTCGAACAAAACAAATCTTTTAATAAAAAGTTTGGAAGTTCTGCATGTATGTATCTGGATCGTTGGCTTAAATCATTTATTTCCATCATCTTTAGTCTCACTTGTAGAAGATAAAAATCCAAGCAATTCTTATATAGATATATATTCCTACTTCAAGAACCATTTGTTTTTTTTAATTTTATTTATAAATATTAATTTAATAAATTATAAGCATACACATATAACATTATTCAAAAAATTCCTTCAAGAAAAACTTAACTGTAAGTAAAATTTTGAACCAAGGCTTTAAAGTGCAATAAAAATTAAAAGCTAATTTAGCAATGACAATCGTATACATTACGTGAGGTAACCAATTGCAGATCATCATCCTCTTAGCGTTATCCCAGTTTTCAATCTGGGGTCCGCTTTCTAGTCTAACCAGATTTAGCTGAATATTAGCTTTTCCACGGAGCGACTGCCTGTCTGACCTCCGCAACCCGAAGGGATAGCGATATTCCATGGTTTAGACTAGTGTCAGTTTATTTAGAAGGTACTGACGCCCTGTAACGACTGTCAAAGATCTTCATGACAACCGGGACCGACGGCTTAACGTGCTCTCCGAGGCACGGGACAAGCGATAATTAACAATTCAATACGCACATAACTCCGAAAAGTCATTGGTGCGCGCCGTGGATTCGAACCCGATACCCTCTGCATGGCAGTCTGTTGGTATATCCACTCGGCTATCGCTGAGGAAACCAATTGCAGATACAAATAAAAATATTGTAAGTAGTAATAAAATACAAAATTTTATTAAACGAGCCTTAAAATTTTAAAGCGTTACAGAGCCGTCTGCTGCAGGAAATTGTAGTTTTGACTATAAAAAGCAAGTTAAATAAAATCTCAAGACCGGGTCTGATGGACTGGTCTACTTTGAATTTGTTAAGAGCTCTTTTTGTCGGTACTCTAATCTACAATGCAAACAGTATCTAGTCAGCTTGTAACTTGCCAGAATAAAAATATCTTGAAAGTAATCTTTTTTAGCATTAACTTGTCTTTTCTTTTTCCTTTGTTCCTTCGGTCGAGAGCATAAGTAAAAATTTTGGTGGTATTCGGCTTTGTAAACTTAGGTCGAATAAAACGATATTTGGTGGAATGAAAAACAAACAATTAAAGTGCTTGTATTATAAGCGAGCGTGTAAACAGGAACATTCAATTTTAATAGCCTTACAATTCTCATTTTTGCTTTGGTTTATTCTGTTGGAGTACAAATTCCTGGCATTAGTTTAAAAATTCTTAAAATTGTGACACCTCAGGTATTGTTATATTATTACTCGCTTCTATCTGGCATGTAAGGAAACCTTATGAAATGCAGAGTTCATCAAAATCATCATCAGCCCTTTATACTGTCCCACTGCTGGGCATGGGCCTCTTTTCACTATGAGAAGGATCAGGCCATAATCCACCACGCTGGCCAAGTGCGGGTAGGCAGACAATGCAGAGTTGCCAAGCTTTTATTTTGAACTAAAAACCTTACTACTTACATCCATATCATAAAGATGTTTAGTGGTTTTTATTTAATAAAGATTTTTATGTAAGATAAACCGATGAAAAGTATATAGAAATGAAAAGCCTAGACACAAAAACATCTTTAAAGATTTGTGACGGTGAGTCATCGAAGTTTCTCCAGGTGAATGCTGGTGTGCCTCAGGGGTCCGTGTTATCGCCCACGCTTTTTTTTTGCATATCAATGATATGCTCACTTTCGGGGGCATACATTGCTATGCAGATGACAGTACTGTATATGGGCGATATCTCGGACACCCTGCGGCTAAGCAAGCCGATACTGAGGAGTATAGGCGAACACTTGTTGCTGTGCTTGACCGGGTTCTGAATTGCATCTCGCATTGGGGTGATGAGAACCTGGTCGAGTTCAACGCCAAGAAAACACAGGTGTGCGCATTCTCAGCCAAGGTATCTCCATTCCTTCCCCATCCATCTTTTCTGGACACTCCACTACCGATTCAAGACAGCCTCAATATCCTGGGTATGGACATACGCAGAAATCTCAACCAGAAGTACTACATCGAGGGTGTCATCAAATCCGCATCTCGGAAACTCGGAGTCCTGAACAAGGTGAGGAGGTTTTTCACGCCGGAGCAGTTGTGTCTGTTATACAAGACCCAGGTACGCTCCTGCGTGGAATACTGCTCTCACCTTTGGAATGGCTCCACTCAGTACTTATTGGACGCCCTCGATAGGTTGCAGCGGCGTGCTGTCCGTATCATCGGGGATCCAGAGGCCACTAAGACTCTTGAGTCACTGCAATTACGCAGAGACGTGGCCTCAATGGCTGTCTTCTACCGCATCTGTCACGGTGAGTGCTCCTAAGAGCTCTTTCAACTAATCCCTCCGTCTCCTTTCCTATCCCGAACGACACGTGCTGGGTTGAGGTGCCACTCTTACACGGTAGAACAGATACCGTCACGCACCAAACGGTTCGGCGCCTCTTATCTCTGCCATACCATTAAGATGTGGAACTCTTTACCAGTCCACGTGTTTCCCTCCACTTATGATCCCGGGTCCTATAAGCGGGGCGTGAAAAAGCTTTACTCAAGGCCGTCAAGGTGAGGGCCATCATGCCATAATGCCATGCTGGCTGCTAGGATGATGGCCATCACTATGGGACTTCACTGACTGCTTAACATCAGGCAGCATGGAGTTAATTTGTTCGGCAGAAAAAAAAAAGACGTGTGGCACTCGGAGACTGCCGCGGTAAAGCTATTGCATAGCATTTTTTATCAACTTATGCAATTATAATTATTTATTTATGCAGTATTTTTTCTTTGATATTAATTCAATTTACACTTTGAGCGTGGTGACCGATAAGAAAACAAATTTTTAGCTCTTTATGCTTTTCTTCTCTATAAAAAGAAAATATCTAGGTATAAATTATAGCAATAATAAATGCAAAGCAATTAAAGCTCTGGCAAACAAAATATCCCAATAAGCGGCAATAGGCTCGCCACCTATTACGTGGGATCAAAACACTGGCGAGAAGTGGGCGTATAATATGCCTACCCCTTCGGGGAAACAGGCGTGAGTCTATGTATGTATGTAAATAATAGATATAAATAATTAGGTATTAATAGTGTTGTTCAAAAAATTTAAAAATAAATAACAGTATTAAGAGTTTATCATCGAATCGAAAAGAAACCTTGGTCCTAGTATAGCTCTAAATGACGATGTTCTCGAAACATCTGAATCAACATTATTTCTAGGAATAACACTTGATTTGAAATTACAGTGGGGTGCGCACGTTACATATCTCTCAGGGAAACTTAGCTCAGCTGCTTATGCCATTAAGAAGGTTCGTAGGTTGACTGATGTCGATACGGCTAAATTGGTTTATTTTAGCCATTTTCATAGTGTTATGTCATATGGCATATTATTATGGGGTAGGGCCGCTGACATCGAAAATATTTTTATATTACAAAAACGGGCAGTTAGGGCCATTTACCAGTTAAAGCCAAGTGTCTCACTTAAAGACAAATTTAAAAATATTGGTATTCTTACTGTAGCATCACGATATATTTATGCCAGTGTTATGCATGTACGACTACATATAAATTCTTACAAAATGAATAGTGACATTCACAATATTAATACTAGGAACAGGCACAAATTATGTGTACCATATTTCCGTTTACACAAAATGCATAGCTCTTTTATTGGGCTTAGTATAAGATTTTATAATAAAATACCAAGTAATATTTTAGACTTGCCTTTAAGGTCGTTTCAGACAATTGTTAAAAATAATCTTTTACTAAAGGCATATTATAGTTTAAATGAGTATCTTGACGACAAGTACGCTTAGAAATAAATATTATTTTATTAGGTCAATTTCTTTTTATTATTAGGTCAATAGGCAGATTTATAGTGTAGTTAATTACCGTATTCTCTTTTATACTACATTTGCATTCTTGTTCTACTCTTTTTATTATAATTTATCGGATTTGTAAGGTGAGGGTAACTCGTGGTCATGAACTGCTAACTAATAGATTGTAAATTGCTGCAGGTTCATATACCATTACTTTTCGGAACATACTGTTCCACCATAGATCTGAACAGTCATGTTCGCGAGTTGCTTACATCAAAAGACGTAAGTGGATGCTCCTGTTTCACCATATTCACTTTGGGAGGCTTACTAAATGAACATAATTTATTGCTTGAGTATGATATCAATAACTATTAACTTTTGCAATAGTAGATAACTCGCAATGTGAAACAGTTGCAGTTCCTTACAAATATAACATGTAAAAGAATTATACTGGCAGTTAAAAAGAGTGGCCACGAGTTTTATTGCCCGTTCTTTCTCGTGGTTCTACCTATTGCATTGCGAACGTGGCAGTAAATGTAAATGTAGAATCATCTAGTAATTAACTTTAATCTTTGACGTTCATAAGCGTCACTTTATGACCTAAATGAATAAATGATTTTGAGTTTGAGTTTGAATTTCGCGCAATGTACATTTATATAGATACTAGCTGACCCAGCGAACTCCGTATCGCCTTTTTAAGAGTTTTTATTTATTTCCCTATTTTCCAAGCCCCTTTTCCAAAGTTACCATTGACTTAGCACTTAATCTCTTATAATTTCAGAGTCTATAAATGATGAACAAACAAACATAGATTTTTACATAATATTGAATTCCCCATTCCTTAAAATATCGGTGACGATACCCATACAGACTTTAAAAAAAAATCACGTCCGCCATCTTTGATTTCCTATCCGCCGTCTTTGATCACGAAATAGATGTTGTATTTGGATTCACCATCCCTTAAATCATCAGAGACGATACCCATATTGTTTTTTTTAATTTTTCCCATCCGCCATCTTTGATTTCCCATCCGCGATCTTGAAATACGAAATTGATGTTGTATTTGGATTCCACATCCCTTAAAACATCGGAGACGATACCCATATTGATTTTTAAAAAAATCCCATCCGCCATCTTTGATCACGAAATATATGGTATTTTTGAATTCCCCATTGCTTAAAATATGGGAGACGATACCCATATCGACTTTTAAAAAAATCCCGTCCACCATCTTTGATTTCCTATCCGCCATCTTTGATCACGAAATAGATGTTGTATTTGGATTCTCCATCCCTTAAATCATCAGAGACGATACCCATATTTTTTTTCCCATCCGCCATCTTTGATTTCCCATCCGCCATCTTGAATCACGAAATAGATATTTGAATTCCCCATCCCTTTAAACATCGGTGACGATACCCATATTGATCTTTTAAAATTTTCCCATCCGCCATCTTTGATTTCCCATTCGCCATCTTTGATCACGAAATAGATGTTGTATTTCGATTCCCCACCCCTTAAAATATCGAAGGCGATAACCATATTGATTTTTAAAATTTTCTCATCCACCATCTTTGATTTCCCGTCCGCCATCTTGGATCACTAAATAGATGATGTTTTTGAATTCCCCAGTCCTTAAAATATCGGAGACGATACCCATATCGACTTTAAAAAAAATCCCGTCCGCCATCTTTGATTTCCTATCCGCCATCTTTGATCACGAAATAGATGTTGTATTTGGATTCTCCATCCCTTAAATCATCAGAGACGATACCCATATTGATTTTTTAAATTTTCTCATCCGCCATGTTTGATTTCCCGTCCGCCATCTTGGATCACTAAATAAATTTCATATTATTAATCAGCGTCCCGAAAATCACGAAAGCGATACCCATATTGATTGTATCCTATTCGTTTAGCCTTTTTTTGCCTTTGACCCAACCCTCCCCCTTCTCGTTTGACCATTTTATTATTTTGACTGGCCCCTAAAAGTTGTGGCGTAATTTTATATAGCCTATAGCCTTTCCGAATAAGTGGGCTATCATAGGCAATAAAAATTTTTAAAATCCGACTGCTAGTTCCTGAGATTAGCCGACATTATCTTTTAGCCTTTTGCCCGGCCCCAAAGGGTCGAAGCGTTATGTTATATAGCCTATAGCCTTCCGGAATAATTGGGCTATCGTATACAAAAAGAAGTTTTCAGATCCGACCGGTAGTTCCTGAGATTAGCGCGTTCAAACAAACAAACAAACAAACAAACTCTTCCGCTTTATTATATTAGTATAGATAATATCATATATACTTTCCTGCGCGGGATTAATGTGTATTACCTATACATAATAATAAAAAATATAAAAAAATGGTAGGAATGGTAACTTTGGTAGAAATGGTACTTTTGATAAAGATGGTAGTTTTGGTAACAATCGTAAGTAACATGCTACCAAAACTACCATATATGCCAACAATACAATTTTTACCAAAACTACTATTCCTACCGAAAATAGAATTCCTATCAAAATTACTATATGTACTTAAACTACTATTCGTACTAACACTATCATATCTACCACTTTTTCAAAACTACGATTTCTACCAAAACCGCCGGTGCTGTCAAAGGAACCATTTCTTTCAAAACTACTATTCTTACCAAAGCTACAATTTCTACCATAACTACCACTTGTAATATAATTAATGACAATAGTACCTACTATGAACCGCTGTAATATGTTCCACATAAAAAATACCAAAATTACTATTCCTACCGAAAATACAATTCCCATCAAAATTACTATACGTACCAAAACTACTATTCGTACTAACACTATCATATCTACCACATTTTTCAAAACTACCATTTCTACCAAAACCGCCGGTGCTGTCAAAAGAACCATTTCTCTCAAAACTACTATTCTTACCAAAGCTACATTTTCTACCAAAACTACCACTTGTAATATAATTAATGACAATAGTACCTACTATGAACCGCTGTAATATGTTCCACATAAAAAAAAATACCTTTGTACAAGTAAAACATTTTATCTAAACCTTAATTAATAAGCAGTAAAGTTCATAATACATATTAATCAACTTGGCGTTTACGCCAAGTTGATTAATATGTGAAGGGTGATAGGTTTTTTCGTTACGGAATTTCTGGATTCGGTCGCCGCGCTCAAGCCCGCGATAAAAGCTATGCAATAGCTTAAAAAAAGCTTTGCTTAAGGATTTGAATTGATTTGAAGGGGTCAACTTAAAAAGTACTTATGAAATGTATTTTTTGTTTCATTGAGTTGCTAAATTCGTTTTTGATCATTCTACGTTTTCCCCAGCATCAACAATTCTAACTTATTTCGAAGTCGCGCGAAAGGGAAATTATCTACCCACCCAGACATCGTACTGCACTGTCCAAATTCTTTGACATAAAACTCCAATTATGCTAACACCATTGCACTAAGAGGATGGTTGTTAACGGACCGGCCGGGCCTGTTAAACTAAATATCGAGCAAGATATTTAATTTATTTTTCCAATTGCTGATTTTATGACCCAATTTATGTACTGCCGAAAGTTTGCTTTTTGTCGAATTGAGCGAAAAAAATAACGCAGCACAAAATGCCTGTTTGGGAGTTTCCTAAAATAAAAATGATAACAAATAAAACAACTTATTTGGTAAAGTAAGAAGAAAAGAAAATTTGTAATTTTTGGATGTTTTTCTTAGAAACTTGAATAATACAATATTTCAAAAGGTTTAAAATGCTATAAATCTCTCTTGTTTCGGATATCAATTATTTGACGATTGTAAAAATTGAGGAACAAAACAGCATTCAGAAATATCCTTGAAAAAAAACCATCACAGGACCATAGATTTTACATATATACCATTAATAAGTCCCAAACTGGACCGAACTCAAATCTGACAGATACGATCGCACCAGGATTAACAAAAACATTAGCGGCAACTCCTAGAAACTCCATTGTCGAGGGGAAATTATCGCCCAATGTAAACAATGTCCTAGCGTATCTTATCGCCACCCGATATCGGCCTCTTTCGCTACCTTCCCTCGCAAAAAATCTTAAACAAACAATGGAACAAGAAAATAGTTAAGTCTCTCGGCTTTAATTAAGACAAGAAGCCAACTAAGACCGAGCAGCGCTTAATTTTCAACTTTTCTTTTTTCTCTTCATTAAAAGTTGAAGCGTTTTCAATTAAAATTGAAAAATATCGCCTCCCAGCCGAGATATTATGAAATTGGTGAACTTGATAGCGAGATTGAATCTGTTTTAGTTATTGTTGATACTTTAGCCGCAGCTTGTGAATTAGATTTAATTGTTCAAACGAACGGATGAAACAGAACTTTATTTGCACCGGACGGAGTTGTAGTTGACTTGTCCACAAAGTTTATGACAAGTGTATAGTGTCTACGCTGTTGGTATGCCGTAGATGAAATAGTGAGTAGAATAGAGTAGAGTACCGGAGGCCCTATCCCCTATTCCTTCTCCCTTATCCCACTCCTCATCCTATCCCTTTTCCCAACCCCAAGGGGCGGCAACGCACTTGTAACTCCTGTGGTGTTGCTTGTGTCCATGGGCGGTGGTAATTGCTTACCATCAGGCGATCCGTGTGCTCATTTGCCGCCTATTATCATAAAAAAAAGTGCTACGATTGCTAGTAGGCGTATGAACTTGTACTTTGGTTATTGTAACAGTGCAAACTATAACTGTTGCATAACTCCTATTTATTTAGTTTCACAACCTTTCCTACGACTGAAAATACTTTATCTGCGAGCATTGTGGCTATAACTTGGAACTATGTACCTTCTTTTACTAACAATTGCTGCTTTTATAGTCTGTATGCCAGTGGTATATAATATGCCAATATCCGGCCGCAAATATAAAATATATGTTCATAATATTCAAGAAACGTACGAAACAATAACGAAGATTATTGTAAGTAAACCTTAGCTTACCTTCATTAGTTCTTCAAGACTTATACAACAGTGGTTCTGCTATACATGGATGCTAAATAAAACATAGTAGTAATCGGTAATTCTTTCAATTTAGTAGGTACTACTAATGCCCATCATCCATCCTCCTAGGGTTATCCCAGTTAAAACTCGAAGTCGGCTTACTAGTCTAACCGGATTTGACCGAATATTAGCTTTTCCACAGAGTGAATGCCTGTCTGACCTCCGCAACCCAAAGGAATAGCTTTTTTCCATGTTTTGGACTAGTCTCAGTGTATATATTTACAGGTACTGACTCCTATAATTACTGCCAAAGATCTTCATGACAGCCGGGTCCGACCGCTTAGCGTGCTCTCCAAGGCACGGCCAAGCGATAATTTACAATTTAATTCGCACATAACTCTGAAAACTTATTGGTACATGCCGTGGATTCGAACCCGATTCCCTCTGCATGGCAGTTTGTTGAAATCTCCACTAGGTAGGTACTACAGATATGATCAGTAGTAAAATTATGGTAATTGCTACTGGTGTGACATATTTAAGTCCTAAAATTGGTACTCATAAAATAAATTACTATAAAGCCTCAAAATTATCATCAGCCTGCGATAGTTCACTGCTGGATATAGACCTCTCCAATGGCACGCACCTGAGCCCAATTTTCGGCTTTTCTTGTCCACCCGCTGCCTCCCACTTTACTTAAATTGATTACAAATCTATAGTGGCCATTAATACAATTTCTTACCAACACAACTTCAATAATTCAACCAATGACTAAAAGAAGATGTTGTAAATTAATCACGTTTCCTTCCCCGTAAGTAACCTTGTTTGCGCCTATAATCGTTTTACAGAAACGAAGCGAGGCTTTCAAAGTAACTTGACGATCGATTTGTAACAGAAGGCGAGGGCTATACACTCAAACTTTTATTGTTTCACTCGTAAATTTAAAGTGAGATGATTACATGTGCTTGGAGAAAGATCGACGAAAATTGCCGTAGAGTTTGTACTCGCGACCAATATTTTCTTTCAATATGTTTGTGTAAACTTATTACGTTATTAACTGGCTGCCTCGTTGGTCTCGCGGCATAAATGTGCGCGTGCGGTTGGGAGGTCTCGCGTTCAATTCCCGGGTTGGGCAAAGTGTTATTGTGTTTCTCGCTTAGGAAATTCTCAGTAAAAGCGGAATCTGGTAGTGTGCCCGGTACGGCAATAGGCTCGCCCTCTATTACCCTAAAAAATCATTGTGAAATGTGGGTGTAATATTACACCCCTGCCTACCCCTTCGGGGATACAGGCGTGCGACAGACAAGCTACAGCCAAACCTGCAAAAATCTGAAATTTGGCATGTATGTTCCTTGAGGATCGTAAGGGTGCACTTAAAACAGATTTCTTTGAGTTAAATTAAAAACAAATGTGCGAGTGAAGCTACGGACATGCTTTAGTCTTAGATGAACTGTTCGCGATATAGATATCGAAACATTTTTATGTAAAATGTTTACTTTTATCACAAGCCACTTTTCGCCAATCATTCTGTATATCGTATTTTATATGAATTCCAAACGAAAAATATGTGAAAGTAAATTACTTTTATTTCTGATATTTTTCTTCTATGTTTATTTGCCAATGGATTTCTGGCTGGTAACTTGGTATTAATCCTACGTCTGATGTATTATTCACATGTGATTTAAAACTATCATCAGCCGAAAGACGTCCACTGCTGGACATACGCCTTCCCCAAGGCTCTCCATATAGACCGATCCTGAGCCACCCGCATCCATCCGCTAATCGCGATCTCAACATGACTTAAACGTATACGAAAAAAATGCGTTCTAAATATTTTTACATAATTATGTGCTAACAAATATTGCATTATTTTATCGGCAAAAAGAAACTGCGATAAGGAGTATGATCTTTGTTACTTAAGTAAAGGAAAAATAAGGAAAAGCAGACAGTAAATAAGAATATGGTTAGCCTTTTTGCATTCCTACTCAAAAATTGAAAACAACACCAATATCAATAGACTGCCTCCGTAGTCCAGCGGACAGCATATTCGTCTGCTGATCGGGTGGTCCCGGGTTCGATTCCCGGGTCGGGCAACAGTGTTATTTAGTTTTTCCAAATTCTCAGTAGCAGCAAGGAGTCTGGTTATGTAAAATTCATAAGGCGCAAAGTCGGTTTAATATTACACATCAGCTTACGCATCCGCGGACCCAGGCGTGACGATTTAAAACAACAATAATATTTTATGAGGGACTGATATACCTAATTTCTTCTTCATCTTATAATGTGTCCAAATAATGCTATGTCTGGTGGATCGAGTATTTGCAGATGTCTAATAGTTTTCAGTTTTAACCAATTTTTATTAACTTTATCATTGCGTATGAAGTCAACATTGCTTTTCACGTGTAATATGTGCTTCGTTTGATCCTTTGTAATTAGATCAGCTGAGATTTGGCTACGTAATCTATTTAGCAGGTGTCGAAGGTTTCACGTTTGAAGTGCTAGCCGCGGATTACTTCACTTATTAGCTCTTATTAACCGGATGTGCAGAGTCAAAGGAAATTAATTGGCTCATTTCGTGTCAGCATAATTAATGCAGAGATTTCTTTTTTGTTGCTTTTAGCTGTAATAACATTGTTTGTACTTAAGTTGCCTGTTGGTGCAGTTACTAGTAAGTCAGCAGCCGGGGGCTCGATTAGCGTACAGAAAAAAAATTGTGTAATGAACATGAAGATTTGTTCCACCTCTGAGTGTAAGTAATTGATTAAATAACGTTTTTTAGAATATCTGTATATTTATGGTTATTACAGTTAACTAGCTTCCATAGTACAAGTTCTGCGTAGTTTGGGATCAGTTAAGCGTTAGTGTTTCCTTAGAATATTTATAATAATATGTATATTACTCTAGTAAATATCAACATTTTATTTTCCAGACTACAGCAGTTTGCAGAAAATCATTTTGTGTAAACTGTCGACTTACAGCTGTCCCAGGATTTCGACGTCATGATATTTCAAAGGATATTTAATTGCTCTTCTGTAACTTGAACCTTTGTTTGGCCGTAATTGTATAAAAAAGATTACCGTCTATAGTATTATTGGGTTTGTATATTAGACCCAAAAATACATGATGTTTCTAACGAACAACAACAAAGTTAGGCTTTGCCAAGTTTTTTGCGGGTCTAGTTGAGTAACCTAAAATCCTAAATGTAGTAGCTCCAATAATTAATCTTGGACATCTGCCAAGTAAGGCTTTATTTAATTATCCAAAGTATAAGTGTTTGCTTCAAGCAATGAATAAAAGATACATTTTTGTTCAGATATTTTCTTCCGATGTACAAAACGTTGTTTCTGAATTGTACGTGATTTTAATGTACCATCGATATTTGTTTTTGGATTGAAGATTAAACTTATTCAAAGTGCAAATATCGGTACCAGGTACCAACGGTAAACACAATCTTGCTTTTAAATAAACGTAAAGCCATTTCGCTTTCCAGCATTCCGCATCACGAATATGAATAATATTTTACATAGTTACACAAGGATTGCGAAACCTCTAACAAGGTTGTTTTACCGTGTAATGTAAATACCACAGCTAGTAATATTGCCGTGTAGTTTTCCAACTCGTTCATATCCCTCGTACACATGTATTCTATAGTAGTTATAAAAGATATTTGCGGCTGGATAGTGACAGCATAGTTGCTTTGTGTTCAAGATAGGGTTTAGAGTCAAATATTTGAGAGTGTGTATGTAAGTTGAGAAAGTCAAAATTTCGAAGTAGGTAATGTAAGAACGATTTCAAGATAACCTAATTTTTTAATATAGTTTGTTTTGTTCAAATTATTTATCAACGTTACCGCTTCAGTGCGCAATTATGTAACTATCTATGCACCCAGGTTTATACCTCGTCGTCTTTCTTCTCTTCGGTGTGTCTTGTCGCGTTATTTTTATTTTTGTTCAGCTCCTAATGATCTAAAAAGCCATCTATCGTAGATATCATAAACAAAACGAATTTTAAAATCTACCTTTCGGAGATTAGCCGACAAATAAACAATTTCTTACGCTTTATGATATTAAGCTAGATGTAGCATTTTTATTATCCGTTCATTAACAGATTGCTTGCCTGTGAGATGCTTATTTATATTAACCAAGTACAGACATTGGAACTACTGACTTAAATACATATACATTCATTGGGTGCCACTCGCCGAGGTATTTAAACGCTTTCGGTCGAAAATGGATTGTCTTTAACGTTTGCACTATATTAGCATAATGTTTATTACTATCAGATGTGAAAGTTCTATAGGTGAAATAATATGTGAATAAAGGAAATAAATGTCTGAGTTACAAATATTACATTTTGTAGCGATTCAGTTTACACGAGCTCTGTGTTATTTTTGTTTATGAATTGAGACAATTTCGTATCTCGTATACGAAAATGTCATTACGTCTGTCACCAACTGTAAATGTCTCATGCAGTTTTGAATTACCTTTTACGAGGTGGAAAATCCCTTCGGATCTCCGACTCTTGGGGTAATGAGAGCCGGAGTATGTGGTGTAACCACTAAAAACCACCTCGACTTTCTCTTGTACCCGTGTGTCGGAGGGTAGGGAATGGCATAAGCATTCGTCGATACCCCCTGACGGAGGGCAAAGGCCTCCCCACATTTCTTCAACGAGGCCCTATCTTCTCCTTTCTGGAACTAATCCTTTTTGAAGGAGTCTAGTTCATCCCGCCATCACCATCTCGGCCTGTCGCTATGTCGTCTGATGTTTAAGGGGGCCATAGAATTGTTAATTTGGCCCATTTGTCATCTGACATGCGACAGATATGTCCTGCCCAACTCCATTTTAGCGCGGCAGCTTTTCGAGTGACATCCGCGATGTTTGTGATGGAACGGATAGTAGTATTCCTTATCCGGGCTGTCAATTTGAGATCCAGAATACTCCGTTCCATCGCTCTTTGGCACACCTCAAGCGTGGATTTCTGTTCTTTTGTTAAAGACCAAGTTTGAGCGCCTTAGAGCGCGGTCGGTTATTCGCCGACCGCGCTCTAAGGCGGACGTGTAACGCGCAATATAATTAATTTTATTGTTTAGCGCGGCGCAAGCCGACGCTCGCAATTTTTTATCACCATGAGTGACAAACTTGTGGCGAACGAGCTGCTGGCGTTCCTGCAGCAGAAGCTGGATGTCATGGACGAGGTGTCGGCTATCCAGATCTGTTCCAGCAACTTCAGCGAGGAGGACATAGCGGCTGCCAAGCTGCTTCTGTACAGGTCGCTAAACAAATGCGACCAGATGGTGTCCCGCAGACGTGACGGGACAAAGAAAAGTTTGCAGGATATTATCACGCTGCTGAAGGAGACCGATCCTGACGACGTGCCGACGTTTGTGGCGAGGGACTTGAACAAGTTGCCTCCCGTCACTTTCGACCACGTCGATGTCACAAGCCTTTTGAAGGACATTGTGTTTCTGAAGGCAAGTTTATCGGATGTGCATAAGAAGCTACAGGCATCCCAAGACACCGTTGCACTCTTGCGCACGGAGGTGGACGACCTACACAAGGTTGTCAATTTAACTGGGTCACCGGCGAGTGGTAACGTCAACACGCGCCGAGGTGCATGCGTCGACACATCGGTTGCAAGTTTCGCGTCAGCAGTTTTGTCGCCGCGGAATGTTGTGACTGCTGAGTGCGCTACACAAGCGCCCCGCAGCCCTGCCCCCGGCTCCGCGGCGCCTCCGTGTATCGCCGCGCGACCTAAGCGAAAAGAGGCTCAGCAGGTAACTGCGAGCACCCCCGTTGCTTCCACGCTGAAGTCCATGCCGGAGACGGCAAGGAACCGCGACGAGGACGCAGATGATGGTTTTATGACGGTGCGGAGGAGGAAGCGTCGTCAGAAAACAAACAAGAACTGCTGCGGTACGGCTCCTGTGGAGTCTGGTGCAAATCTACGCGCTGCCGCACCGAACACACCCGTCTATGTCTCTCGCCTGCACTACACCACTAAGGCGGAGGACATCGCGGAGTACGTGCGCCAGAAGTCGAAGTACATGCCGAGAGTGCAGCTGTTGGAGTCGCGACGCAACGTCAACTTTAAGGCGTTTGTGGTGCGGGTCCCGACGTGCTATCTGCATGTTATTATGAAGGAGGACTTTTGGCCGAAGGGTGTCGTCTTCCGTCGCTTCCGCGGACAAGTGCCACACGAACGCACAACAACAACGTGCAAGTGAAGCAATACTAACATAGTTTATAAGTATATTTATACTAACAACCATTGTATGTATGTTAGACTGTAAGGTATTTATCTATGCGTCTATGCCACGCGAAATAAAATGATTTATTATTATTATTATTATATGTGAGGATGGGGCGAATGCACACGTCCATGAGCTACCTCTTAAGGGAAAGAGGAAGATTTGAATTACCTATTTAACTGTTATTTATATTTAAATGAGTGAATTATTCTACACATTATTTTTAATATTTGCATCATCATCATCACCATCATCATGTCTGCTTACTGCAATACCAATAAGATCATCCATCCTCCTTACGGTAGGCCTATCTCTGCTATAACCAGCAATCCATGCTACTAAGCAAATATACCTTAGAAGCATGAATGCACTTTATTTTATTATCTAAAACCTTTGTTACTCTGCTCTTGCAAATAAAGGTTTACTTTACATCCGTACAAAACATCGTTGTATTAAACAACTACCATTACCTACGTCATTCGTAGTTTAGATCAACATGGCTGACGTACCAAATCAACTTCGCTACTGAGTTCAATTTGGTCACAATGTCGACACAGACCAACATCGAAGCCAATATCGGCTGGTCGATCTGTATACTTTTGAGTCACGCATGTGGCTTTTTCATCGCAAACACAAATTTTTGTTTCCTATAGTAATACCACCTTGAAATCTGGTCATAGTCAATCACTGTTTAACATGGTAAGAAAATATTTTTCATGTCAGCCTAAAGACGACCACTGCTAGACATAGGCCTCCCCTAAGAGTCTCCACATAGACCGATCTTGAACCGAAAATTGTTATCCTGTAAATATGTTATTCTATGTTAAGTATTATCAATATATATAATATATTTTTTACTGTAGTTTTTACACATGTTTTATGGAAAAGTTACAACTTGCCCCTTTAACATAACAGTTATGGATGTTTGCGATATAAGATCAGATCGCGACGCACTAAAATCACAATTTGTAGCAGGATGCCTGATTTCCCTGATATCTAATACGAAAATTGCTCTTCCGGCATATTTACGGTGCAAGTGTACCGGAGACGCAAATATCCTATCTGAGCCCTCATGGAGATTACCTCTAACAAACAAACTCGTAAACTCTTTCACTAATATTACTGAATATTTACTGTCTCTCTATTTTCATACGTAAATTCTACCTTCACATCTAAAAAACTAAGGAAAACAGACCCGTTTGATCCGCAGGGGATATTCCTTTTTTGTTCATTTTCATCCGAGTGAGGAATTTCATTTCAAAAACAACTTCTTCCCAACTGTACACTTAGATCGGTATTCAAGAAACTAATATCAAAATAAACCATAAAACAAGCTGATTGATGTATCGAGGAGTCCCACAGGGTAGTATACTGGGGAAAAATTGAAGCGTCAATTTGCGCGGCGCGAGGCGAGCGTACGCCCTTTGGCTTTTATTGTGCGCATAAAGCTGCTTTATTGGCGCGTTATCAGACCGAATCTCGCCGCGCCGAGCCTCTTTCCTGCCGGAGGAAGGCCGATTTCCTCTTCCCTCCGAGTGCGCTTGTCATGTTTGCCGCGTGACGCGAATAATTTATAGCTTAAGGTGCCGTTTCTGTGCAACAAACTCGCGATATACGAGTGTACGAGTGCTCCAATTGTATTTGAATTTCGTTTGTTCCTGTCTCATGATATATGCTTCTAGTAGTTTTCCTTTATTGGAAGATATTGCTACAGGAAGAGGCCACAAATTTGATTCATATTTATATAGATCGCTAGCGTGACTCGAATTTAGTATAGAAGATAAGAGTAAACTTACACCGTATGATAACTGTATTTTTGGTAAAAATACATTTGACGCTTAATTAATTTTGACCCACTTCAAGGAATTGTGTAAACTGGGTCAAAGTGGCAATGTTAACAGTTTCTTAAAAGCACTAACTTGTCTTTTAAATGACAAAATTTATGGAAATAGAAGTTAAAAAGCAAGTTGCAATGTTAACTTATTTGATCTAGAGGACATACTGGCTGGTTGTAAAAAAAATCGAGTATCATATTTGTTTTTTTTTTTTTCACAAATGCAAAAGCGATTGCATTTGTTCGAATTTTATAGCGTTTTCTTTGCTTATTAAAATTTAGTATTCTGTATCAATTTTATGATTTAAACAATAATTTGAAAAAGTTTTGAACAAATTTGGATTTTGAGAAATTTTTTACGTCATGGAGCGACGTCATTTGAACGCAGATTAAATGCAAAGAGCTGTAGGGATGTTGCAAGCAGGAAGAAGTACATACATAGACTCACGCCTGTTTCCCCGAAGGGGTAGGCAGAGGCATATTAAACGCCCACTTTTCGCCAGTGTTTTGATCCCACGTAATAGGTGGCGAGCCTATTGCCGCTTATCGGGACATTTTGCTTGCCAGAGCCTCGTCCGTTGATCAGCAGGTGCACCACTTACAGGTGAGGTTGGCTTGGGACCCTAAGTTCTTGGCGGGAACCCTATGCAGGAAGAAGTCAATCTCAGGTATCTAGGTATTTTGGTATCAACAGAAGCGTTACTTGCCGTCTTCATCTGCGTTACACTAATACGGGAGATCCTGCTGAGCAGCACCCAGGTCGAGGTAGGTGTACAACCACACCGGTAGATCGATACATACAACTGACTGCAAGACGTCAGCCGATGTTAACCACCCGAGAGATAGGTTTAAGGCTACAAAATTCAAGTGGTGTTTTTGTTAGCCGCCAAACTGTGCGAAATTGACTGTATGGCCTACGAGTGCGACGGCCAATTAGGTGCCCACCGATACGTCACGGGAATCGCGCTCATCGAAATGAATGGTGTATGGAACACATTACATGGACCCGGGAACAATGGGATAAAATTATATTTTGCGATGAGTCTCGATCTAGGTTCAAGCCTGATACTAGAAGGGTAAGAGTGTATCGTAGTCCTGGAAATACTGAAAGACTGAGGTAGTGGTAGGCTCAGGAAGTGCATCTATACAACGGCTCAACAGTTATGGTATGGGCAGGTATTATGAAAAACATACGAACTGAGCTCGTTTTTGAAAATGGTAACATGAACGCTGTAAATTACTTTGAGGGTGTTCTAAGGCCTTGTGTCCGTCCATTCGCACAAAAGCTTGGCTCCAATTTCATGTTGATGCATGACAATGCGCGTTCGCATACAGATTTGCACATACGGGAGTACTTGGCAAGGGAAAACATCCTGGTATTGCCTTGGCCTGCACAATCGCCAGACCTCAACCCCATCGAGCATGCATGGGACATACTCCAGAGACGTGTTTTAAAGGACTTGGATGGAGTGACAACAACCCAACAACTGAATGACTTACTTAAATTTCATTGGGAGCGATTGCCGCAGGATAACATTAACAATCTTATCGATTCTATGAATAATCGGTGCCATCAAGTTCTCAATAACAGAGGAGGCCACACTTTTCATTAATTTATGCAACTTTTGTACAACCATTTAATATTAGTTTAAGTTTAGTTGATAAGGCACCTTTCTTTGTTAATTAAGATTATTAAAAAAAAATAACTAATTGTTGTTTATTATCAAAAAAGCATAAAAATAATATAAATAAGAAAATACTAAGGATTTAATGCAAAAACACATTGTAAAATTGAAATTTGTGTGTGTTACTTAGACTTTTTTGATGAGTGTATTTTCATTGAATTTTGAGTAAAAATAATATTTAAAACTCGTACGTAATAAATAAAAATACCTCTTTATTTAAAATATTCTTCAGTAAGTACTTCATAGAATTAAGTATTAAGAAAATTGTATTTAAGTAGGTATTTATGTATTGAATAAAACCAATATTTTGTAAAATAAATGCTATTCGAAACTTACTAAAATACACGGTACACGTAAAATCACAATGTCAATACTTCCCGACTTATATAATTAACTAGATGAGCCCGCGGTTACATCCGCGTTATTTAAAGCTAATGATCCGCTCCCATGGGTCATAGCGTAATGTTATATTGCCTAAAGCCTTCCTCGATAAATTGGCTATCTAACCCAAACAAACAAACAAACAAACTCTTTAGCTTTATATATACATATTATTGATTTCCAACTGTGTTATTCTTAATACAAAACAGCTGAAACGAAGTGATTTAACTTGTACATGAATTACTTTTTGCTGCAAAAATAAAACTTGAAGGAACTTAAACAATAGTTGACATTTACAACAGGGAAACTACTATTATGAGCAATTTATGCAAATATGAGTTTTTGTTTGCCTCTGATAAAATGTTACAACGTATGAGAACCTCCCCTTTAACATAGTCAGGTACAAGGTTGTTCGTATTAAGATACGTGCCCACATTCATACACTATTATATTCTCCCAGTTTAATTTTGTGCAAAACTCATTATAGTTTCCTCACGAGTAAACTCACTGTCGATTAATGTACGAGTCATATTTATTTTTTACTTTGGTTTAGGTTTCAGGTCATCTACTTTAAAAAAAAGTGCCGAGAGAACAAGGCTACAAATGATATTATTCACTGTTAGGTAGAAATCGCTATGTGACTAAGATAATTTATCAGGCAAATCTGATTAAACTAGAAAGTGGATCCCACGCTTAGTATAAAGACTCAAATGCAACCGGGATAGCGCTTGAATAAAGATTATGCATATTTTTCGCCGTCACACAATTACATAGATATCTATTAACCTGCTTATATTTGTATATACCTAAAAAGCATAATATACATACATACATATCGTCACGCCTTTTATCCCCGAAGGGGTAGACAGAGGTGTATTTCTACACCCACTTTTCGCCAGATATACTTTAGTCCCACGTAATAAGGGGCGAGCCTATTGCCGTACCGGGCACATTTCCAGACCTCGTGCTGCTACTGAGAATTTCATGACAGAAAAACCCAATAACACTGCCCGACCAGGAATCGAACCCGGGACCTCCCGATCCCACGCGCACATTTATGCCGCGAGACCAACGAGGCAGTCGTATGAGGTTTGATGTCGAGTTTTCCGTCTCTACGCTAAGATGGTATTTGCATCGTGTTATCCCTTAGTCGCCTCTTACGACACCCACGGGAAGATAGGGGGTGGTGACACTTGTATTCTATGCCGTCAACCACACGGCATAGAAAAGCATAATATATTTAGTATATATGACTCCGACGGATACAAATTGATGTGGCACGTTTTAAGCATTTAAAATTCATTCACTTGTAATGTTGAAATTCAACTAAAGTGTTCAAATCTTAGTTAGTATAAAATGTTGTAGTTGGTATAACATGTACAATAGTTTCTAACATTGAAATAAGTTTATAATGTTACAGAGTTGTAGTTTTCTGTAAAAATAAATTACAGTACTTAAATGACAACACACTTTTCAACCAAAACATATTTTGAATATGTATTTACAATAGTTGTGAAAAATTCTCGCATTGAAAACAATAACAGAGAAAAGAAGAAACGAAACATATTTTCTCAAAGAGATTCGCAATCACATCACTTCATTCGATGCTAATACCGAACCAACACCAAAACTCTAAGTTGCAATCAAATTATTCTACGTTACTTAGCAAGTCCTATAAAAACTGGTCTAAGTATTCAATTTTCTCTAGCTTGACTGAGCAATGACAATTGCAAATACAATTTCTTTTGCTCAATAAAAACTACTTCTGCCTCAGCATTGTGATTAAGCTTTCTTCACTAACTTGACCTTTTGTAGCGAGAGCTTCTAGAAAATTCCAGTTTTTCTCCGAAGTAATATTGTTAGCCGGCCGAGTGGTTGATTCCTTTAGTTTTTGTATTGCTCTTCATTTCCAGCATTTACCTTGTTATTATATTATGTGAGTGCCATCAGTTTTGTGCGATATTATTATATTTCCATCTTGTACGAAAGTAGTTCGGTTTCTGAAGGAACATCGTTAATCATTAACAGGCTGTCACGGGCCTCTGCAGAACACGGGGTCCTCTCGAGGGAGGAAATGACATAATACCAATGTGATCTTTATTATAATGACATTGTTTTGGTCAAATCGTACAACGTTATTCCTAGAATTGTAACCACTATTCAATATTAAACTGGATAACTATAAGACCAAATTCTTGTGACAAAATTGTTCTCATTCGCAAGTTATTTCTTAAGTAGATAAATACTTCAATATTAATTTATTTATTAGCACAGATTCACAAAATTCACAGTTTCACATTCCTCAAAATACATAGTGATCGTAAAGTATTATCATCATAATTATTTGTGTGCTTCATCTAGAGAGTATGATCTAGTATAATTTTTTAAGTAATATCAGAAAGTCGTAAATGTGGATGAATCTTAATCACATAATGACTTAGGTAATAAAGTTCCTTTGACTTTATTATTACATCAACATGACGGAGATTGTTGTTTTCCTAATTATCGCCGATGTGTTTCGCATTGCGCAAATTCTCGGTGTCCTGTCCCTTCAATTAGGCTAAATACGATTGAGTAACAGGACTGATCACAAAAGTCCAATAAGGAAAAAAAACCTTTCAGTCGAGTCGATGTCTTTATTCATGCGATGTTTAACGTTTCGTTGCTTCAATTCTACTGGAGCTACTATCAGTATTCTATCAGATACCTTTTTTAAAATTATGCTTATCTTGTCTTTGACTTTTTGCTGTCTATTTAAGGCGTAGTGTTTGTCTATTTGAATAAAAAAAAGGTAAGGCCATCGCTTATATATTTTCTGTTAATTTTAGTCTTACAATGTATGTTTAGGATGTTTAAAAAAAATATTTTCTGTATTCTGTACCGTGAAAATAAAATAAAAACTATCCTATCCTATTCAAAAATTGTTATGAAATGATTTGAAGTAACTATTTACTCCGTCACACTTCATTTCGTTTAATTAAACATTAATCTGAACAAAATTTGAAGATTGCCAGCGTATTTGGCTTATAAATATTGTCAACCGTTACTGCTATTTGCAAATATCTTAATTTCTCTCATACCTCAAACATTTATAATTATGTATGTTATTATAAATCAAAGCATTAATAGCTAGAAATAGATCGAGTCCATAATAATAAATTAAGTAAACATCAATCAAACTGCATGTTCGTAAAATAAGAAGCAAACTTAATAAGTGCTCAAATATTTAGCGAATGGATGAAACGGTGCTCTTGATACAATGCTTTATCTGACTTTATTAAAAACGTGTTCGTTTAAATGACGTCACCTAATTCAGATACAATACTTATATTTCTCTAACATTCCGTGTGGTGACGTATTAAGAATACGGAATGTCACCACCCTATATCACCCCTTAGGTGTCGTAGGAGCCGACAGAGGGAGCATATCATGCAGAGAACAGTACTGCGAGAGAAGGAAAACTTGATACAAACCCTATACCAACCCGTTTGACTAGCGTGGTATAGTAGGCCAATTTCCTCCTTTCAAAGAAGAGGCCTAGTCCAGCAGTGGACTGTTAAAGGCTGATGATGATGACTTATATTTCTCACTGCTTTATTTAATTTTATAGCAAACTTTAATTACATCATTATCATCATCTCTCCTTTAAAAGGAGGAATTGACCTTTTGTACCACGCTGGCCAAACGGGTTGCTACTAAGTTTTCCTTCTATTACAGAGCTGTTCTCTGTACAATATGGTCCCTCTGTCGGGTCTTCCGACACTCATGGGATGATGTCAGGTGGTGACAATCCGAATTATGTATCCGTCACCAAACCGACAAACTTTACTTACATATGTATAAACTGTTACGCTCATGTTTTTGGGTTGCCAATTTTTTTTTCTAAATGTACGAACGTACTGTAGAGTTATAAGCCCAAAAGGATAGGAGGAGATTTATTACGCCATATTTTGCCAGCAATATGTTTAGGTCTCACATTATAGCAGTCGAACCTATTGCATTTAGGCATCTATTGTGTTGATACCTAAATACAACCCTGTTTAGAAAAACGGCATTTCAGAAAACAAAACTTTATGTAATACTTGATTTCACCTGCGTGGTAATTGGTTATCATTTCAAAAGGTAGCCTATATGTTATTCTGTTGTATATATCTGTAATTATTTTAAAGGCAGCAATAGCTTAGTGAAGATACCAACAAACTTACATGCAGATATCACCGTGTTCGAACCCGGAGCGCACGACTAATATTTCGGAGTTATGTGTGTATTGAATTGTCCGTGTGGTGACGGATTAAGAATACAGATTGTCACCACCCCATATCATCCCATGGGTGTCGTAAGAGCCGACAGAGGGAGCAGATTATGCAGAGAACAGCACTGTAAGAGAAGGAAAACTTGATACAAACCCTATACCAACCCGTTTGGCCAGCGTGGTATAGTAGGCCAATTCCTCCTTTCAAAGGAGAGGCCTAGTCCAGCAGTGGACTGCTAAAGGCTGATGATGATGATGATGAATTGTTAATTATCGCTTGTCCCGTGCCTCAGCGAGCACGCTAAGCCATCGGTCCCGGCTATCATGAAGATCTTTGAGAGTCGTTATACGTTCTACAGCACATCTGAATTAACTGACACTAGTCTAAACCATGGAATATCGCTCATCCATCCAGTTGCAGAGGTCAGGCAGTTCCATATTCAGCCAAATCCGGTTAGACTAGTAAGAGGACCCAGGGTTGAAACTGGAATAACGCAAGGTTGCTGATGATCTGCTTACTATTTTTAGCGTCAAAAACAAACAAACATGCATACATTCATCTATACATGCATCCGTACAAACTTCGCGTTGATAATAGAAGGAGGACTTTACAAACTTATACTACAAAGCTAACACGATAAACCTTGAGATAATTTAGAGGACATTGTATTCATGGCTATTTAACTATAAACATGCTCATTATAACATTTTCAATATCACTTACCACACACACAAAGTTTCCCTATTAGCATTATCCTTCACATAATACTGATCATTAACCTGAAACTTATCTATTACAGCCTCACTATTATATTTAATGTTCATACTTAATCCATTATGTTCGTTTCATGCCTTAATTGTCCCATCATCTGGAGAGATAGGCTTTATCTCAGGGCTATTTATTTGAGCAGTTGGCATCTGATAAATCTTTCCTTACTTTCCTAACAGCCACTATTCAAGACATAGCTCACAAGTTTTCACATAAAAACTGCCGTAAACCGCTTAAAGCTTTCAGTTTATAGTGTTCAGTTTTGTATCTTAATGAATTAGATCTGAATGATTGCTTAAAATTAAGTTTTGGAACAAACTTAAGAAAATTTCGGTACTGCCTTGATTTTGAAAGGTTTCGGTAAAAGCTTTTGAGAATATATTTAAAGCAGTGATTAACTGATGGAGAATGCAATATACTGACATAAAGCTATCTTGAGTTCAATCTCAGACATTTCCAGTAATACGCGCATTAAATAGTTAACTATCACGCGCTTTGAGGTAAACTTCGTGATGTGAAATCTGCATGTTTGAGAGTTATATATAGAAGACGCTAAGATGTGCGAAGTTTGTCTTTCGATTCAGAATTGTTAAAGGAGCAAAGGCTTTAAATAGGTTGCTTCTATTCTCTAAGAATATCTTATTACCTATCAGACGGTACTGATATAGCATCTCGCAGACGCAATAGGCATGCCTGGGTCAAATCAAGATAAATAAATACAGCTTACGGAAAATATATAAATTATATTCACTTGTGTAACAATAATATTTTTATTAAGTTCATAACTGTCATATAACAGTAAAACAAAAGCCTGCATTTATATTTACACAAAAATGTAACACGAATATATTCATTTGATAAAATATTTATAGAATATTTAAAGAGCCTGAATGAATTACGTTGTAGGAAACGTGAATTCAAATGTTGAATAAATGCTATGAATACCATTAATGTTCTATGTAGGTTTCTGTGTTTAAAAGAATAATATTAGCCTGTGACTTTCCTTGTGTCTGTATAGGTCAACAACTGAAAAGCAGATTTAATTTTTCTTTAACTACGACTTTTCCATAACTGTAGTCACAGAGTTGAAGGAAATAATTACTTACAAAATTGATTTTGGAAATAATAAAACTCCTATTGCATATTAGATTTACAGTAACCATTCTACTGTATGTTAAGTAAAGATGTATAAATTAGGATTAAAGATATTTGAGAAAATAGGTAAAAATAAAGATACTTTAAATTGTAGAAGAAAGTTTAATAGCCATGGCAGCTTTAGTCGATCACATTGTTTATACCCTGAACGACAATTTTAAACTAATATAAAAAATATTAAAGACGAATATTTTGTCAAGAGAAAAAATCTAAGTCAAGAAATGCAAAAGAATTATGAAAAAAGAATATAGCGCATAGGAGAATTATGGTAAAAGACAAGAATCTAAATCTTAGCTAGTAGATTTTCTTACAAGGTAATACTACCACAACACTAACCAAAGATATCCCTTCATAGGTTGCCATAGAAAGATATCTCTAGAAATATATTATAATGTTACTAAATCCCGGCAAAGTCAAACTATATAACAATCTTTGAAAAAGCTTTGCTTCAAAAAGCAAATATTAATCTACCTTACGCATCGGTTTGCTTTTGTGTAAAAAACGTCGATATGAAGCTTTGGATATTATTGTAAAGTATTAATCAAGCTTATGCATTGAAGTCAAAGGGGAGGATATCTTGTTTACAAAAAAAGTAATGAGCAAGTTTTGTATTATATAAGTTATACGACATGACTGTATTGATGGTTATTTATCGCGTGATTACTGACTTATGTAAATAGAGATTTTTTTCTGGTATGTCAAGCAATTTGATGGGCAACAGTAATACTTGATTATGTAGAAGGTGTCAAAATCATCCCAGGTGCCTCGTTTTCATGGTAAAAAATCACCATAAAAACGAGGCGCCTATGATGTTTTTCTGTTTCTCACTTCTCTATTTAGTTTAATATCTATCAATAATCTCTGACCTTTAAAATATGTCAATTTCATAGATTCCAATAGAATTCACCCCATTTTGTGGAGCTCTGTTACTCAACAAACTTATCGAGAAGACTTCATCGTTTGCATTTATTTAAATATATTTCCCTCATAGCATTATTTTAAGACATATTTTATATTTATAGGCTAAAGGTATTGTAAAATTGCTATCCCTCTCTCGTAGCGTCCACGCACGTCATGGAGAAGATTGCAGCGCGCAATGATCCGACAAATTGCTTGTCCATCACAGCAAACTCCACAGTAACCAGCTTCGGATAATAGCTTCTGTTCAAATCAACAAATTATGCTGTATTTGAAGCAATATTTGTGTTAGCTTCAATATTGTCTTTCTCTTTACATCGTAGTATACCACTGTCAGTGTATAGTGTAGTGTAGTTAGCTTGTCTGCAAACTTTCTCAAGTGCCTAGTCACTTGATAAGGTTTGCAGACAATCTTTGATTTTGCTCTAAATTCTTATTTAAACCCATTAGAACCAAGAAGATAGTACTTTTTCAGATGCATTTTCATTACATAAATCTACTTTTCACATGCCCAGTTAATAAGAAACTCTTTACTGACATTGTGTACAAGTTTGTCACAAATAACGAAAAATCTTGTGAGTACATATTCTTTACCAGCTTGTTTCTCACTTGCTCTCTTATTTGAATACAATCATGTTGATCATTATTGTTTGCAACATTGTTTGTCACTGTGTCAATGTCATTTACATAATACGTGGTGAATGGTGTTATGTAATTTATTAAATAATAACTTGGAAAGAGTCCTATAATTTGATAAATCTCATTTTTCTCAAAAATTATTTGAGGGATATGACAAATTTTTAAATTATATTATATCTGGAGAACCTACGGCATCATGAACACTAGCCACAATTAGTCGCAATGAACACGACACAAGTGCATCATAAGCGTCTAAATGATTACGATTATGTGGACTTCAAGACATGGATGTCGACAGTTAGGGTTATAAATTTTGCTTTTCCATGATAAATACTCATATTTTTTGTACAAATTTCATATTGAGACATTTACGTAAATTTAAAAAGAAGCAAATCTTTTAACAGTTTCAAATAGATAGAATAGTAAAGTATTCTTCAATACCAAGTTTATTTATATCAAGCGCTATAACATATTTTTATATTTTCCAATTTCGTAGATATGATATAAAATAACGATTTTCTGATATTATACCTAACATCAAGTATTGAAGTTTTTTCATTTACTCCAAATACGTTTTCAATTCACGTATATCACAATATAATTGAGTTCGATGGGTACATTTTCTCTTTTCATAACCTTTACTACAGAGATTTCTATTTGAAGAGAAAAATTATGTCCCTTTAGGTGACCTTTGCGGTTCGACATTTTAGACAATTTGGGTGTAATAAGATATTTCACAGCAAGTGTTCGCTCTTCTATATCTACTCAAACATTTGCTCCACAACTTTTCTTTTGATATTCTATTTCATCTGATTTATAGTCTTATTAGACAATTTATATGGAGCATATATAATATTTCGCACTTGAACTTTTCCTTTTAGTCTCAAAACGGCTCTTAAGTTCATGCACCCATTTATTTATTGGGCCACAATACAACTGGGCAGCTACTAAGCAAGTTTAAATCTCGCCTCTAATGGCTCCACCAGTGCGGAGAGCATCACCAGTGAACGCTGGCGTACTTTTAATGACGTCATAAAGTAAGTTTATTGCACGCTTATCACCCGAACCATCGACCACTCGACCCAAGCATTGCCTAACATTGCTCTCAGGCATAGTTAAATTGTTTATTATATTTGAGATGGTGGGTAATTTTTCAATATTTAGCTGTTAGTTAAAAAGATTATATAAAGATAGCTAACCTAGTTACACCACTTTTGTGAGTGTATGACTGTTTTATGACGCGGTTATTTCTGAATGTGTGATTAAACGTTTTTATATTATTTACAGCAACAACATTTATGAACCATTTTAGGATATAATTTTCCAAGAGGTACGTTTTATGCGGATAACATTATCTGATCTACAAAGACCTTAAATAGGAGCTTATTTATTCAATTCCATATTGTTTTGCAATTCATAAAAGTTAGTAATGATTGCATTGCTCATATATTTTTATTTCTGCTATCATTCTAAGAAGGTTCATCCTAACACAAAACTTTCACAAGTATTAATTGGACGACAAATTTAGATTTCCAACCTTGATATAATTCTAAGTCCTTATTTATACAATGTAACCGACAGGAGTCGATCAACTCGGTGTCTGTAAAAGGCGTAATACTGCGATGGATATCCCGCAAAGTGACGCTAGACTCAATCAATTATGTTAATTTCCTAAAATTTCACCAGAATATTTTGGTTTCAAATTTAAATTTACGTCAGTGAGAGCACAAATATTAATTCTGAATTTTATTCTTAAAATGTCTGATATATTCACAAATGTAATTTGATCTCACGAATGTTAACGAGGTCAGAGAGAAACGTTTTTGGCTCAGTGATAGCTCAATGGTAAAATCAACAGAATTTCAGCGCAAAGCGAATTTAAAATGTCTAAAGCAATGTGTGTATTTTCGTTAATTATCGCTTGCTTTACGAGGCAAACGATAATTAAATTTAATATGTAAAAATCTCGTGCCACAGGCTTTGTTATCGAACCTCTCTGAAACGATTTGGCTGAATTTTATGAAGATTTGGTTGAAAGGTTTTAATTAAAAAATCTGCTGAATTTGAAGTTGTCCTATTAAATTAATTATTAATAAATAAAAACACTTATTGTAACACGTTTTCGAAATATCACTCAAGCACCTAGGCTACATAGAAAATTACAATATAATATTATACACTATTGATTAACTCTTGTCAAATTTTAGCTTTCAGGTCCTGTTTTTGATTAATAATTCTGAAAGTTTTATATTTTAATCTCTTAGCCAATCAGTAAAATCATAAGCCGCTTTCGAATTATCTAATTAATTTTCGACTCACGTCTGAACTAATAAGTGATAGTAATATTGGGAATTAAGTTTATAAAATTAAATTTTCGAGTATTTTTATATATATAATAATGCCACAAATGTTATATTTTAGGCTTTCAGAGTCAGGTAAGTATGGAAAAATGGAGAGTATTCAATTTGAATTAGTAGTTGATGGGTAAAATGATCATGTCTCAGAATTCCGCAATAAGCTCAAATGGCTACCGATTCGACTTCGCAGAAATACTCACATTCTCACTTTATTGTATAATATCTTGTTTAATCCTAGTACCCCCTTATATCTCAAAGAACGTTTTAAGTTCCTTAATGACACACATATAAGGTCCTTGAGGTCGTCCGAGGATTTGACGCTGGAAATGCCAACGCATTCCACAAGCTTTTTGATAAGTCTTTTACGGTCTTATTAATAAAAATTGCTTATTCTTCTCTTACTCCAAAGTAACACCGGGGGTAGTTAATTCTAGATTAGTTATGGAATAGCTACGTGTTAATAACGGTATTAATAAATACGAAGTTAGTTCGGAGTAACAATACTATTCCTACCCTGAAATTAAGGTATACGTTATGGCAACCCACTGATATTAAAAGTAAAAAAAATGAACAAAATGACCTGGTCGAATAAAAACTTTTTATTAAACACTTTTATTTGACAACTAGCTTTTGCCCTCGGCTTCGCGCGCGTATTATTCTAAAGACTTCAGAAACTATTGGGTACAAAGTAGCTCGGTCAGTAGGTATTCATGACACTATATACTTAGTATTATATCTACAATAACATAGCCTTGCATACAGTCAAATGTCAAAGCCATGTTCCAATACATGTCCAATATAATATCTATAAACACTTTCGCGTTTATAATATTAGTAGAGAAAACTGTTTTAGCCGTTTAAGCGTAGTACTTATATAATTATTAGTTTATATATGCGAATAATGTAATCACCGTGCACAATATGACATTATATTGTATGATGTGTCAGTACTGACAGATATACGCACAGCGCACTCAATTATCATAGCGCATGCGTTCTTACTTCTAAGAGGTAAATTTGTGCCGTACAAACTTCTACCCTTTGCAAGGGCAAGCGTTTGTGTTTGTTGGCAATCTTCAATGAAATAATCTCTATTAATTTTAACCCACAATAATAAAATTACAAAATCAGATACTAGTAAGTACTCTAACGAACACCAAACAAATGTGAAAATATATTTGGGTTATGTATATAAATCTCAATTAAAGTTGGAAATACAATATAATCGACGAGCTTTTGCCCGCGGCTTCGCTCGCGTAAATTCGAAGAACATAATTCTCTCTTAATAGACGGATACTTTAATAATCATTGTCGTTTAAACAAACTGTTTATACCGATTATAAATATATCTAACTGCAAGAAGTATTTACACATGGTATACAAACTACATAGTAGATACTCAACATGACTGTTATTCGGTTACAGTGACTTTTCTGTCTTTTTTTATTATTATAATTTCTAATACTGTCAGAAGCATTAGAAATTAACAAAATACTCGACAATCCGAATTTTGCGGATATATGTTGTCGACTCGAAATCTTTATTTTTTATGTTTTTGTATTCAGGCAAAGTTTCGATCTAGTCTACCGTACCCCGTGACAAATAGATGCTCACTCCTTGCTTACTCCAGCTTTAAACCATGGGTCTCCGCGGATTAACTTTTATTCCCGGAGTAAATTATGAATAGTTAACTCTGTCCTTACTCCTAGTTTATTAATACCATAATTGCCTAATCTTGGCTTAAGTCTTGGAGTAAAGTTGTTCTGACGCTAATCCTAGTTTATTAATAAGACTGCTACTGTCCAAGCTGTCCAAGCTGTCCTGTGGAATGGACTTCCTTTAGAAATTCGAAGCGCAAAATCCCTTAAAATATTTTTAAGCTATGTTAAAAACGCACTATCTTTCATCCATTTGATAATATAGTCTGTGGTTATATCTAGTATGTATTTTATATATAGTATATGTGTAAGTATATTGAATTTTGTATATATGTAGGTATATTGAATATAGTAGTAGGTATGTATGAATTTATATGTATGTGTATATCCCTTACTTATAAGTTTATTATATTGTTTATTCTGGATGTTTTTAATTGCACCACACAGAACTTTTTTCAAAGTCAAAGTCAAAATCCTTTATTCATTTAGATCAAAAACTGACACTTATGAACGTCAAATTTAAAACATTATTACTGTATGCTTCTACCTTTACATTTACTGCCACGTTCGCAGAGCAAGAGCGTAGAACCATGAGAAAGAACGGGCAATAAAACTCACGGTCACTCTTTTTCATCGCCAGGTTTTTAATAATACATAGCAATTAAACTTTTGTAAGGGGCTGCAACTGTTATACCTTCTATATTACTTGTATATATTTACTGTACATAATACTCAAGCATAATCAAGCTAAATTTTGATGTTCATTTAGTTAGCCTCCTGAACATAGACATGGTGAAACAGGAGCATCCACTTACATTATGCACCTAACAATGCAGGCAATCTGTGCAAATGTTCAGAACCATGATGGAAATTATGAAGTTAAATATCAAAAACAAAATTATACCAGCCCATAAGACCGCAGGTAGTAGACCAGTCATCGCAGGTAGCACCCGTTCACGAGTATGACGCATGTGCCAGCCATCATCCCTCTCGCCATATCAGAGGGACAGGGATGACCCGACACACGATGCCACCACAAGAAATGACATTTTAGTGAGCATGACGACAACGGTATACGAACCGACAGTAGTAAAATTAACAATCTGTTGGTATACTGACCATGAACGCGAATTACCTCCATTTTCCAGATCATTAATATTAGGATAAATTTGTGAAACGCGTGAAGAAATGCAAATGTAGTACCCATATCTAATTGACATGATACCTTTTGAAATACAACCACCGATCCAACTGATTGAGTACAAGATAATAAAATTAAACATAATAAATAAATAGTATCTAACGACATGAAAGACTAATAAACTAACATAAGAATGATGTGGTGGCGATTCCAAAAAACATCATTTATATAATTTTATTTCGAATAGAATCATATTTTTATTTAATTAATTAGGTACATGTCATGAAAAATTTAATATTATCAACCTATTACCATAGAGCATAGATATTTATTTATAGAGATGTTTTTCTTATTGCCGCTTTTAAGACAAACTTTCTGCGACCCAAATTGCCGCTTGGCGACGTTACAGTCGCGTGAGTGTCAGTGCAACAGCTGTCTATTTCTTACGCCAAAGCAATGCAAGACAGATGGCGAAAGACGCTAGCGCCGCCAACGGCGCCAACTTCGAACTACACTAATGACAACCGTCAATACGCCAACTTTAATCGGCACATGACATCCTTAAGAAATAAGCTTCTTTAATGTAAATCATCTGTATTCATTGCTATTACCTAATAATTATGTGAATACTGAAACAGATTATTTCCAAGCGCATTTGTCATTAAGGTAATCATTTAAATTGTAATAAGCCTTTTGCATTACACTATTTTTAATCTTTGTCTTAAATGCGCTAAACGGCAAGTCCAAAATACATATCGGTATCTTGTTGTAGATACGTAAACTAAGTCCTATAAAAGAATTATGAGTTTTACACAAACGGAAATACGGAACACATAATTTATGTCTATTTCTTGTATTAATAGAGTGAATATCACTATTCTTTGAATATGAATTTATATTTTTACACACATGCAAAACACTGGCATAAATATACTGAGACGCTACAGTTAAAATACCGATTTCCTTATATCTTTCCTTGAGCGGAACTCTTGTTCGTAATTGGTAAATGGCCCGAACTGCTCTTTTTTGCAATATAACAATACTTTCGATATCAGCAGCTCTACCCCATAGTAATATGCTATATGACATAACACTATGATAATAGCCAAAATATACCAGTCATCTATTAAACGATATCGACATCTATTAAACTACGCACCTTCTTAATGGCATAAGCAACCGAACTAAGTTTCGCTGACAGATATGTAATGTAATGTTTACATCGTTCCTGTCACCCAAAGAGGTTGCCTGGAAGAGATTGCTCATAACGATAAGGCCGCCTTTTGTACAATTTGTAAATTTTGTATTATAAATTTCATAAAATGTTTATGGTGTACAATAAAGAATATTCTATTCTATTCTATTCTAAAATCTGAGGAATATATCACAGAAATGCCTATATTGCTAGCAGCAATATTTTGGGTCAATATAACTTTTAAGCCAATTTTCTGTCGAAACGCGAGTCTTGAATGCAGCCGGCATAATGCTAAGATGATGATGTATGAATGTATGAATAGATAAGTGTATAGTTACTGTAGTAGTAGTTATGTGTGTATTAAAAATGTTAATTATTCTTCGCTTAATAATGTGCCCGGTAGATGGACCAAAACATGACTGGCGAAGTGTGGGTGTTTAATACACTTCTGCCTACCCATCAGAAATACAGGCGTGAAGTTATGTTATATTAAAAACGATGAAGATAGATTTTCTCGACACCAACTGAATTAATGAGCATTTGAACAGGCCTTTTCTCTAGCCTATTAGTCCACACGTGTTATTTTGTATTACAGTAAAACAAAAGTCGGGCAAAAGTGTTACTGGGTTTTTCAGAATTCTCAGTAGTAGCACGTAGTCTAGTGATGTGCGCGGCAACGGCAATATTCATCAAAAGCCTTGAACAGTCCACTGCTGGACTAGGCCTCTCCTTTGAAAGGAGGAATTGGCCTACCATACCACGCTGGCCAAACGTGGTGGTATAGGGTTTGTATCAGGAACGGCAATATGCTCGCTCCCTATTACTTGGGACCTAAAAATACATGGTAAAATGTGAGTATAATATTACACCTCTGCCTACCCTTTGGGGGATACCAGAGATAATTATAAATTATACTACTATGGTACGACCTAACTATACGGGTGAAGGGAGGTGACTACTGCGTCGCGCCGCTGATGTGTAAATCGGCGCGCGTTGTATATTTTGTAGTGTCAGCAGCCGCTACAACGATTTTGTAATCGGATCAAAGTTCCTGTGATATCATCTATAGATTTTTTATTTTAAATTAAATTAATATTGAGATAGGATAATATTTCAATTCCAAATTACTTGTGAATATTATACTTATCAGCAGCTTCATCTAGCAAACATATTTTGTTAGAATTAGTATTTTCGATACTTAATAGATTTAAGATATAAATAAACCTTACTTCTATTAGAAACTAGAAAGTTTCTATGGAACCTTATATGTTTCTCATTCACGCAAAATAAAACAGAAAAATAATAAATTTAGTCTTTTCATTAGAATAATGAATATACGACACTATGTTTGTTTTGCTAACTATTAAAGAATTAGTTACACACTTTAATATAAACTCAAAGCATTTGAAACAATTGCGTGTTACCTTACCAGGATTGAATGTATCAGCCTCACATAATCTTACAATGAAACAACTTAAAGCTGACGAATCTTTGTTCAAAGCATTCGCTTGCAGAACAAATGTCATCAAAACAATTTACCACCTGACACTGCAAACATTCTGTGTTACGTTTGTAGTAGAGTGCATCACACTAGTATCGCTTGTATTGGCACCAAAACGGCTCTTAGCGACGATGACTCGACAACAAAAGACTTTGAGCCAGGAACTAGATAAACTTATCAGGGAAATAGAATAGTAAAATTAATTTACATTAATAGCAATTGTAGAATAAAGACAAATACATTTACAAATTTTATTGACTACTGGTGGATCCCGTGGGAACTTTATGATATCCCTTATTAGTCATGCACGGTAAAAGTCGAATGAGTTTGTGTTTGCATCACAAGTATAAGTGAATTGTGTATTGTTATTATGTTTTAAATAAAAAAAAGCACTCCCTTAGGGTTTCCAGGGAACATACATGCCAAACTTCAGCTGAGTGCACCAAATAGTTTTGGACCTAGTTAATCTGGCAGTTAGTCAGTAACGCAAGGATTTTATTTACAAAAATCAGGCAAGGCAGACGCAATTATTGACTTGAGAACTTTCTATCTTCACATTAACCTGCGGTTGCCTCAATTATATAACGTTCTGTAATAAAATGTAAGAAACAGTTTTCTTACTGGCTTGCTCCTGGCAACAATCTTAGAAGCTTCAAAAAGTTAAAACAAACAAGACAAGCTTAGTTTCAACAAATTTAATATTCTTTGTGCCCATTATCTGTTCCTAGTGAAGGATAATTATTTTTTAATAATTTATGAAAACAATCACTGCCTCATGCTTAAATTTTGTAATACAATTCGAGTTTTGTGAAGAAGAACAAACAACATAACAAAAATTTGGTGAATAATTATGATTAACATAATATTATCTTAGGAAATGGAAGGAAAGTTAGACTTCCTACTAAAATATTAATGATAGTAAAGTCAATAAGTTATTTGACTCCTGAAATTATCGAAATTTGTTCTTTCTTTAGCTCAAACTTAAAAAAATCTATGAAATAACAAGAGGAACATAATCCAAGGCTAAAATTTCATGGCATAACAAAATAAGTACAACGATAATGTTTAATAACATTTCTTTCTCTACAAATGATTATTAGCACGGGGCTGCCAATCAGTATGACAAAATACTGACCCAGAGGCTGAAACTTAGAATGATGGTCGAACCAGATCTCTCAACAGCTGGAGTAACTTGTCAGCATAACCCTCCACCAGGCAACGGATAGCGGGAACAATTAATAAGAAGTTTTTGACATCACTATACCTCTAGTCATCTCTGTCTCATCCATTATAATCAAATGCTTTTAACTAGCTCAACATGAAAGAAAAACTCGTCTTGTTATCACCATCTTATATAGTTTTTATCCTATTTTGAATGACATCAATATCAGCAGTCCACTACTGGATAAGACTCTGCGATGGCACGCCATTGAGTTCGATTTTCGGTTCTTGGTGTTCAACCACTGCTAGCAATTTTGTGACTTTTTTATTTGGTGTTTTTGACTAGCAAATAAATAAATCAAATACGCTATACCATTATCTTATTCGATATTATTAACCAGGCAAAGACAATGTACCACAAAGGATTCCATTCCTGATTATTATTTCAAACCTATATGCTTGAGTGACCACTAATTGCTACAAATTAATTAATTTAATAAGACTTTACGGAATATTGTAATTAATGAAACACACGGCTAATATTATAATCAATTCATTTAAGGTTTAATAATTTTAATAATCTGACAAGTATAATATATAACAAAATGTTTTCCACTGACTGAAATTCAGTTTCGAATATAAGAGCAGCAACATGGTAAAGTCAACCCTAATTCTATTTAAATCAAAGGACCCCAGCGTAACTTTTCCAATCACAATCAGTCAGCATACATACGTATGACAAAACGAATACAACGAGGGATTATAAAATCTAATATCTGGTTTATTCCTCTAAAAACCTGTGTCGATATTCACACATCACAGTCTCTTCGATAAGTCCTTTGGATAATATACGACAAGCGCTGGTGCCACTAATTCTAGAATTAGTGAAAATGATTTTAAAAAGAAGTCACTTTGAACGATTTGATAGCCATAGTACTCCAAATAAAGAATTAGTAATATTGGTCAAAACGTATCTACTAAGTTAAAGTTATTAGAAAATTTACACTTTTGTTTGCTCGACTTTTCAAGAGTCACACTAAACGACTGTGATAGCCAAAGTACTTCAGATTAAGTTTAAAAATATTGACTAAATCACTTGTCCAAACGTAGGTACCTCCCAATATTCGACATCTTCTATTCTTACTCCCCCAACATTTTGAGCTACGCAAGATTTAAATGTTTAATCTTGTCTGTTTTAATGAATACTTCAAAAACTCCCGATTCAGTACAAACATTGATTTAAAGAGATGCCCATTCTGTTCATTCATTACTTGCGCACTGATTACTTCAACATTAATTGGCAAGGGACTGAACAATTCGCCATTGTCAGCGTGTCGCAAATAATTACCACCAAAATACCAGAATTAACTCCAATTCTTTCCGGTAAGCGAACCCATTACATTAAATTAGTCGTGTCTTACAATCGCCTAGTAAGGCAGTTTAGAAAAAGCAAAAATGCTTCATCAGCATAGTCACCAACATTCTGGGCATAGGCCAAAAATACATCAATATAAAGCTTGGAATAGACAAAAAAACATAAGTTTTAGAATGTAGAGGATTTTAGATAATACAGGTTGTAAAAACACCCTTAACGAAAACTGAAATTCCATGGTTTAATCACTACGAACATTTTTCACTTCGGCACCATACCTGGGAAATTACTGGTTCCGGGGATATTGAGGCTCAAAGTTAGTATGGTTTTTTTCTAATTAGGTGCAAAATCGATACATTTACATTTAGATGCCCTATGACCCCATGGATAAGTATGTATTTCGAGCATTGCAAGTTTCTTCGTTAACCTTAATACATTTTCAAAGTCAATGTTTGCAATTAAATACAGCTTGATTTGAGCTGAATTCATTTACATCACACACGGTCCTCTTTTCAAATTAAACATTTAAGATCCCTCTTGAAATTACCTCTCGCACTAGAGTTTATTAAACATCTCTTTAAGTGCGCGTTTAACTCAGCTCATTGCAAATGAAATGAAGAAAATAGTTCCCTTTAAACGAGTGTCATAAAAGTACCATTAAGAGTAATTTGACGTATTAAAATTTCATGCTTAACGAGCTTCGGTCCTTGTGTTCATCAGATAGTTCAAACTTTGTAAGAGACAGTAACTAGATCAGTAAAGTTTACGATTTCATCCCACTACGTACGGGTAATGTCCGTGTGGGGACGTATAACTGAGCTTATCGGCCGCGGTTGGCCGCACATTGCCCAATTTGACGTAGGCCCACGTCCGGGCAGCCTGCCGCGACAGATCAACTTATCACATCAAACATTCACTCGCCGGCTCTTAACATCTCGCCGAACGACACCCGGACGATACGCTTAATAATACATAACCCACCTCGAGCTGTGCCGGCTCTCCGAGGTAGCCCCGATTTATAATTCACTCGACACTAGCATTCTGCACCACCATAACACAGAAACACTTCACCGACTTCACGTCACAGGTGTTCGGGACTCGGTCGGTTCGTACGGCGGAGAATCACGTCCCAGCGGCAATGAGGCGACGTGCGTGCGATGCGGCGAGCGCCGCGCGACTGCCGGCCGTCGCCCGGCGCACCCCGCACACACACAGATACACACGTACACTACGTACAGACATACACACACACCACGTAGTTTTTCTCCGTAGCCGCGTAGGTTCGTAGCGAGTTAACGTATTTAGCATTCGTCGAGGATTAACTTGCGATGTACAACAGAATACATTTGCATAGTAAATGTAACTCTCCTCATCTTCATATGATCCTGAGTAATCAGTGCGAGTGATTGACTAACTAATTATATTTTCAGTGAATGTATCTTAGGTGCAGCCAGTAATTGTTTGATTGCTAGAGCGTCGTGTGTCATAGGTTCAATACTCGTACGAGAGTTTTTGTGGTACGCTAATAATTGTAATTCCTAGACTTGGTGTTCTTTGTCTTCACCAATTTTCAAATAATTTTTTTACAGACCTTTGAGAATTTGATTAAATCAAGGTTTACTTCCAGGCAGAGAATAATCTCTTATAACGTTATTAAATAATTTCGTCCGAGAGAACTTTATTACCGTACATAAAAACAAAGAAATTGCGAGTACTTTTACAATTTATTTCGTAAAAAGTATACCTGCAAAGGCGGGTGGCACCGCAGTAATGCGAGTAGGAAACTCGTTATCAGGCGAAAGTTCCACCTTTAAAATGTTTTATTATTCTTTAGTAACTGATGTGATGACACAGGGCGCACAGACAACAAAGGGCGACAACTTACGCTCACTTTGTTAATCGCGTAAATACACGCTTTCTGACGCACCGGGTGTGGCGCGAAATTACACTCTCCAAATCTCTCTTTAAAGGTGATTTCATCGAGTTTAAACGACTTTTTCAGACTCTACTTTTTCTACTCAAACTCCTGTTAGATAAGTTTGCACTGTGCCTTTTGAAATTCGCTGGCGTTTGTCGGACAAAAGAGTACAATTCTCATAACTAGCTCTTTTGCTAATATTCTATTATGCAAATTTTCCATTTGGAAAGGAAAGCTTTTATATACGAGTAGCAGATATATCTCGCACAGGGTTGGCACTCATTTAATAAATTATAAAACAACATGTCACTGGAACGGGTGCGACGTCGGCCAGCCCTAATTATGTTCCACACAGCGTCCCCTGACGGTTTAATTGTGAACTTCGCATACGTAGAGTCGGCTCTTTGTCCGAATGTATGTTTGCTTATAATTTTCGAGGCACGGATTTATCTCTGTGCGGCTTTTTGCGAGTCTAAATGATCCAGCGTTTGAATACATACACTTGGCAAAATTACTTGAGGGTGAATGTGAATTGATGTTTACGCTGTGTTGTCTTAGTTGACGTTTGCTAAAGTGTTATTATAATTGTGATTTTTTTTGTAGCACCCAATATTACATTCCATGAGTTTAGCTAGAAAATCAAGGGTCCAAATATTATAGCACATCATTTTAGAAGATTCTTAATTAAAAAGTATGGAGCAGTACCGGAGTGAGCAGAATTCCAGTTTCCATTCGGATACTCTACTCCATGATTTATGTTTATAAATAATAATAATATTCTACCACATACACACATCGCCATCAAGTCCCAAGGTAAGCAGAGCTTTTTTTGTAAATACATACATATTATACATAGAAACACCCAGACCAAGACAAATATCCATGTTCATGCACACAAATGTCTGACTTGAGCGGGAATCAAACCCGCCACCTTCGGCGTAGCAGTCGCTTACCCTCCCGCTGCCTCAACCGGTTGTCTGTCAAATATGTGACACAGTTTATAAAAGTTGTTTGCCTTTATCCTAGGCATTGGCAATATGATTTTTATGGCCATTACAATTAACTTTTTAATCTGAATTTATATTTGGCTCTACATTCATAAGCTCCACACTGCGAAATAAAAGCTGTAGTTACATAATTACTTTCAGTTTAAATTATCGGTGTAAAATGTTGATATTAGATCAAACGTCGTCATCGTCACATAATGTTGTAATTTTGATAATAAAATTTACATTAATTCAACTTTGTTCCTATATTAAATAATGAAATAAATAATGTAACGCTAATAGATTTGTGTACACAATTAGTATTATAAAACAAATCATGTCGCAAAATTCTCGTTCAAAACTGCCTCGTTGGTCTCGCGGCATAAATGTGCGCGTGGGATTGGAAGGTCTCGTGTTCGATTCCCGAGTCGGGCAAAATGTTACTGGGTTTTTTTGTTAGGAAATTTTCAGTAATGACAATGGGATCGTGTTGGAATGACGTATGTATTTAAAATAGCAGACTTGAGGCCCTGATAGATGGTAAATGTATTAATGTATTATTTCACTCTCATTCACAAAAATAGCTCAATTAGCTCAATACCATGTGCTTAATAGATTTTCAACTACAATAAAACACAATCATTAAGATTAAGAAAGCTAAATTACCCGCGCGCGGCGTTCTGAAATCAAACTTTATGACAACTGCAATTATGTTTTTGCTTACGGATATCAATAAACAGATATAGTTTTGTTATTTTACACTTTGTACAACTTATGATAATAATTTTAAAAATACCATACACTAAATTTAAAATTTATTTTAAAATTAATATAATAATATTTTATTAATTTATTTTAATTTACACGCCAAGATAAATTATATTGTGCAAATACCAAATCTATTAGGCAGAATAGGACAAACCTCCCCCCGTCGGATCTCCACCTTGTTATGGTGGGGTGGCTCAGTAACCGTGGGTTTGAGGTACACCCATGGTGACGCTCCTCGTGGGCTTGCGTGAGGCCTGCGTAGGATGCGCCCCAAGGTGCGGGTGACGGTTCTGTCTGTCCCTCGCAGTCGGGTGCGGTCACGGGAGGAGAGGTGTGTCGGTGTTGCGTTGCCGCGCGCCCTATCTCCCGCGACCAAATTGGGGCGCACCATCGTTGCGCCGCGGTGGGGCCGCAGAAGAAGAGGAGATGCGGTGTTGCGTTGCCGTCCTCCCTATCCTCTGCGGCCGCTGGGTGTTTTGGCGGCGGAGCCCAACACCTTCATCCGCCGCTAAGGGGGTTTCGTTTGGGGCCCGCCTGACCATCTGGCGGGCCAATACCCGTCGGGGGGTAGCGAGGAATGCTTCGGTGAAGCCCTACCCTCCGACACATTGTAATAATTATTTCATCTATTTTCAGTTTGAAACTCATATTTAAATTATAAAAAAATAATTAATGGATTATACTTATTATACATAATAACACATAGGATAGATTATACATAATAACTACCTATGTGCTTTATTAAAAATTGCCAAGATAAATAATATATTGTAATAAATACAAAATCTATTAGGCAGAGAATTCCCGGCCGATGCACCAAATCCTTGTGGTGACGGAATAAGAATACGGAATGTCACCGCCCCATATCATTCATGGGTGTCGTAAGAGCCAACAGAGGGAGCAAATTATGCAAAGAACAACACTATAAGAGAAGGAAAAATTGATACAAACTATACCAACCCGTTTTCCAGTGTGGTATAGTAGGCCAATTCCTCCTTTCAAAGGAGAGGCCTACTCCAGCAGTGGACTGTTAAAGGCTGATGATGATGATGTATATTAATATTTAATTTAATCCGGCAATAGGTCCCTCCCCCTCTATTACGTGGGATTAAAATAAATGTGGCAAAAAGTGGGAGTAGCAATATACCTCTGCCTACCTCTTCAAAGATATTGGCGTGAGACTATGTATGTATGTACGAGTATGTGGCAAAAAAGAACAAAATTCATTTTATAATTAAACACCATTTTCCGCCTGTTTTTTTTTAGTTCAGACATTCTTCAATATACAAAACTTTCAAACTATTTCAAATTCTATTTCAATATCGTAAACTTGACTAGACATCTTTGAAAAATCTGACATAGAATTTCTTGTTATTTAAATTCCTTTACATCTATACCATCGTATAATGCTGACTATACACACATGTGTGTTCGGGACGGTCTCATAAAGTAGCGGACACAATTGATGTGTTTAGTGGGGGAGGGCTGTATCAGGTGCGTATACAAACAGCGCCTAAATCAACAGTGTCGCGAGAGATAGTGGGCCATCGCTGACCAACAGTTGCCCACACCTACACTCGAATCCTTTGCCGAAGTATTTACGATAATTACTAGAGGTGACACGAATATACGTTTAGTATTCGGTACATAGCCGAGTATTACGCTCTGTTCGGCTGAATGCTAAAACTGACCCCAAAGCAAGCAAGAGGACTCGAGTAAAAATACCTTTATTTTTATAGACTCACGCCTGTATGCCCGAAGGCATAGGCGACATTTACCTTATGAATTTTAAGTCCCCCGTAATAGAGGGCGATTGCCGTTACCGGGCAGTTGTGATTTTACGTGTTGTTCAAGTGTGAAGAAAATCTGACTGCTAGGTCAAACATTTTGGCTTTGCTTCCCATCCAGGGCAAATCTTTGTGCAATGAGCACGATTATTTGTTGTGTCTAAACATAATGTTAATGTGGATAATATTGTGTACTCAATAAAAATGCAACTCTATCAGTAACCTACTTCATGCATCATGAAGGAATGTTGCATGAAATAGGTTGAAAATCAACCTCTCTAGTAGCTATTGATACAATATTCCTTAGCTTTAATTCAATACCTTAAGTTACAAAAAAATTAAAACCTTTTTAAAATACATTGCTAAAATATTTCAATAGGAAAGTTCCATATCCTCATGCCAGCACAACGTACAAAATATACATACTAATATTTGATAAAAGAAAGCTTCCAAATGTTGTCGGTATCCATCAAATCACTATTTACAGCTCTAATAAAATGCTTATTCAGTTTATATACAAGAGTAAGATGGACTGACTCGTTTTTAGTAATTAAGGAAGGTACAGACTGTCACAATGAAAGGACTGGATTACAAAAAGGTCGGTTTCCCGTTATGTGTACTTACGAAAACATCTGGTTTTATTCGAGTACATTTTTGCTGGAAACGCCAAAATAAAATAGTGTTATGAATACCAAGGAAAATTACATTTTCATGCGATTATGTGTTTACAACTCGTTTGTGTAATGTCAATGAGTAAGGCAGAGTTATAGAAACAGTTTTTGCGTTGGAAACGATATAAATGGTGTGGAGGAAATGTGAATTTCTTTTTTGTTTTTACATTGTGTAATAGTTTCGTATGCAACTTCCTATAGCGCAATTCCTCCATCCTTATTCTTAGTTCTGTCAGTGTGCGGTACACTAGTTGTATGTGGTTTCTGCCACAAGAGATTACCTACCGTACTCCGTTCTTCTGGATTATAAATTTTCGTCAGTTTAAAATTCTAGACACGAAGAAAAAAATACATCCCCGAAAGTTCATATCTACATGTAAAGGGCTAGTTGGAAAGTAAGTAAACATATAAAATACAAAAGGATTAGGTTTAATGGAACATTCCGCACCCATCAAACTATATTCCCTACTACCTTAAATTTAGTTTCCTAAGGGACTAACTTGGTACCTTACGTAGATTTATAATAAGGCAACTATTTTGGCGAGCGGGGCTATAATGACAGAGGAGAACGACAGCTGATTTTGTACGGTCCACCACTCGCCGCCCACTATCGCTACCACTGTTATCAGGGACAATTTCAAATAAATATAGGACATAGTACAAGCTCTGCTTAGTTTGGGACTAGATGGTGTTGTGTGAATGTGGTGGAATATTATTATTATATTATTATTGAATAGTTGCGTTAGACCAAAAAGCAATTAAATAAACTGATTGCTACAGAGTATTCATCCTCTTAAGATTCTCATAGACCTAGACTTCAGAAAGTTAATTTACTTAATTTGCCTGCTCAACCAATTTTTTATCGTAAAAAAATTCTTCAGCCTCATTAATTTTACTGTTTTCTATTGTCTTTAGCTACCTTTTTATTCGTTTTTATGTTTAGGCTGTGTTGTGATTAATAAACAGTTGTTTCTTTCCTTCCATAATTCTTCCTATCCCTTATGTATCGTGAAACGAAGGCTCATGTCCATTCTCTGTTTCAACCACATAAATTGTTTAACTGACTACTGATATCTGGCTACAACCATTTTTACACTTTCACGGCGCATTTCATAGACGGAAAAACGGTATTCCAGAATTTTCTTCAGGCTTGCATACACTATGTACCTACTGCATTTTATGCAAAGAAACTTACAGGTCTAGTAATAGTACAACGATCAATTCAAATTATTGATGATGGATTAGCTCCTACTCAAAAGAAGTACACACAATTTAATATACAAGCGACCTCAGTCAAACTTCACATTGCAGTGCCGATATACACAATGACGTTAATATAATATGTATATTATATAACTTTAATTAACTTGAACCAAATCACACACACTGTTTGATTTTCCGGGCTTTGTTCAATTGCTGGCTGAAATAGGGCGGGTTAACTAATATTACAATTCTAATTAAAGCACAAAATTAATATAGCCATAGGGTTACAGAATTTTCTTCAAGTAGAAAGAGTGTTTGACTGCTAGTTTATGGATTGACTGACTTTTTGGATGTGCGCTTTGATTCATCTTGAAAATAAAGTAAGTTTGAAATAAAAACTGGAATAATTTTACTGTATCTAGGCTAAACAAACACTATAAAGTATTTTAGCATAGCAAAGTACACTAATTCCTATTCGTGTGACCCACTACGAAAAGTCGACGTGCACTGCGGTACCTTAAGAGATTGACGGTCGTTCCCAATGTTCTATGTATCGATTGTGTTTAGCTACTAGACATATATATTTGAAATATTTTGTATACACCTTATGTAAAATAGTAGCCAAATCTCTCGATAGATACAGTAATGGGGACGGCCATAAGGCTCGAAACGCTTGTGAGGAAGGGAAGAGATTAGAATTTCTCTGCTTACCCCAAACTCAAATTCTAGAGTAGTGATGGGGATGGCTGGCAATATAAATATTTTTTAGCGCGCAAAAGACAAAAGAATTCCACCAATTTAAAGAAAGAATAGTTTTATGTCTCAACTTAATTTGGAGTAAAAGTTCTTCAAACTTTGTTCGTTGGTTTTTCATTAGTCTATTTCTCATACTTACAAACTTTCAAGCCTGTTTTCCGATGGGGTAGACAGATACTACGGAACGCCATTTGCAACGATCCTGACATAACTCTCTTGCTTCTTTCACCACCATCAAACTCTCATGCATACACTTCTGTTCAGGGTGACTTGTCCTTTTTTAGGATATCTACAATCTGGTCTATTTTCATCTTTAACAGTTTTCCTGTCCCGTCCCGTGTATCATATATGATTCATAACAATTGATTTTATATTGTGTCTTGCGCCGGACAGCGAATGGGTTAATATTTAATAGGTATTTGTTTAAAATAAGTTTAATTATTGGACTAATTGAATAGATTAACGTAACTTGTCGTAATGATAATGTTGCTTTTAATAGTTGTGAACTTGATATCTTTGTTACTACTGTGATTTAGATTTCAGCCGCTACAGCAGCTATCTCATTGCAGTCATGGTTAGCAGGCAGGTAGCTTCAGCTTTTTTGAGGAATTCTTTCCGTGGGAATTTCGGGAAACCCTTTCCTAGTATCTAAACAAACTATGCCGAACTTACGCAACCGAAGTTCCGCGGCTGAATTTACGTTCCGACGTATTCGGCTGATATGACACACCATAAGTACCGAACTTTCGCGCCCGAAATTCCGTTGTGCAACTTTGTGTAGTATCTTCGTCGGCAATCGAACCGAACTTCCGTCGCGTATATTGTGTGTCCTACTACTAGAAAATTTGCCGCCGAACTTACGCGGTTACGCCCGAACGAAGTTGCGCTGTACGCTATAACGCAACGTAATTTCGGTATAGTGTGTCGTCAGTTATTCAAATAGCATTGCAGGCGTAATCATGCCAAACTTCGGTCGCGTAAGTTCAGCATAGTGTGTTTAGACACTTAGTGCACACATACGGTCTCCAAGGAACATAAACATAAGATACATGCCAAATGACAGCTTTTTAAACCCTTTAGTTTCGGCTGAACGTTGTCTGTCAATGAAGTAAGAATCTTATAAATACGGATTGATTACGTATGTACACTAGGGCCTGATATTTTCGAAGGCACCCATCATACTTTGATAAATAGATATAAATAGAGGCATATTACATTTCAAGTAAAAAATTAAATCGTAATTTTATCTGTATTTGGGTTTTCATATTGACGACCCGACGAGTGGGACTGTAAGCGATTGCTTCACCGAAGATCGTGAGATTGCCGCTCAAGTCAAACATTTCGTCTGGATGATTCTATACAATATCTACGTATTTATAAAAAGTATATACTTACCTATATATTTTTATGACTGCCTCGTTGGTCTCGCGGCATAGATGTGCGCGTGGGATTGGGAGGTCTCGGTTTCGATTCCCGGGCCTGGCAAAGTGTTATTGGGTTCTACCGTTAGGAAATTCTCAGTAGCAGCACGTAGTCTGGTAATGTGCCCGGTACGGCAATAGGCCCGCTCCCTATTAGGTGGGACCTAAAAATTCATGGCGAAATGTGGGTGTAATATTACACCTCTGCCTAACCCTTCGGGGATACAGGCGTTAGTCTATAAATAAAAAATTAACTAATTAAGTAACCATACTTTAATCTGGTTGGTCCCCAAGAAGCGCTGAATCGACATCGTGGGAAGCGACATGAGTGCCAACGGATGTAAAAGACAGAGCGAAATTGAGAAATTTGATCCTGAAGGCGGACCCTAGTATAGGCTGGAATTGATCATCGCCAGGCAGAAGAAGAAGATGCAGATTTTAATTTCTGGTTAGGTTTGGACTAGATGGTGTTGGGTGTACGTGTACACATTAGGTAGAATAGAATAGCATAGAATATTTAGAAAACCTTACTTACTATAATTTTGGTCGATTTATCAACAGTTGATACGACTAGCGACATCTAGTGTACAACAGAAGAACTATGAAGATGGATATTCACATGCTATCGTTTAATTTTATTTTTACATACTCATTTATGTTATAGGCTCATTTATTTATTTATATAAGAATATATAAAAAATAAATAATAAATTTATATTATGCAATACTATGAAACTGTAAGTAAAACAAAACTGTACTGTAGACGATAAAACTAATTTTAAACAAAGTTTTAAAACTGTATGGTCGCTCATGCTTTAGCATTCTTGTTTTTGATATAACATACATAAAACGTATATCACTAATTTCTAAGATTTTTATAATATTCTGTACAACAACGATCACAGCGCCCACTTCTTGCGTAGGCAATTTTATATTTTCGGACTGAATCCCAAAAGTGTTTGTAATAGTTAGAAATCCCCGAGTCACCAAATGTTACTTATTTTGTACTATTATTTATGGAAATGATTCTCTACAAGTGTAAAGTGCACATTCGCAAGCTTCAATAAGCTACCGATTTATAGGAACCATGCAGGAAATATAACCAGGACCAGCTTACTTTTATTAGAAATACGAAGCACTAATTTTTATATACCTCAAACGGGCAATTAATATTATCTAATAATGCCATTTGCCAGATCTTCTTGCAGCGAAGCAACATTTTTCAGATTAAAAAATCATAAAGAAGTTACGCAATTTAATTACCATGTAAAAACACTATATGTAAACAAATAAAAACAAAATTTAGGTATATTTAATTGAGATGTATAGATAGAATTGCAATTTACAAAATTAAATCGTAAGTCTGAATTTCATTAAATTAATCAAATCCTGTAACTGACATCAGCAGTGATTGGTTTAATTAAACCAGTTATAGGATTTACCTCCTTTATTATTATACACGTGTAGGTATCTCAAATAATAAATTATTTACTGTTTGTTTTGTCTACGTTATATTGATTTTGATTAGCTGATATACAAGGCAAGTATGAATGGGACAGGACGAAGGGGAAGACCTAGGCGAACGTTCTCTGACCAGATTGGAGACATCCTAAAAACAGGACGGGTTAGAAGTACCCTGAACAGAAGAGCATGCATGAGGAATCTGATGGGAGTGAATGAAGCAAGAGAGATATGTCAAGATCGTTGCAAATGGCGTTCCGTAGTCTCTGCCTACCCCTCCGGGAAAAAGACGTGAGTCTATGTATGTATGTATGTGATTATTTGTCATTAAATAATTAAAATGTTGAAAAATATAATTTTCAACAACATCGTCATCATGATCGTGACCTACCTACGATTGGTTTAGTCTGAAAACTACTCAACGTCGTGTGAGGTTAAAAAATCTTTATTCAGATCGTTGCAAATGGCGTTCCGTAGTCTCTGCCTACCCCTCCGGGAAAAAGACGTGAGTCTATGTATGTATGTATGTATGTGATTAGTTGTCATTAAATAATTAAAATGTTGAAAAATATAATTTTCAACAACATCGTCATCATGATCGTGACCTACCTACAATTGGTTTAGTCTGAAAACTACTCAACGTCGTGTGAGGTTAAAAAATCTTTATTCAGTTCTACCTAAAATAATATTTCTACATCTTTAGCCCACAGGCGGCCTTCAGAAATTGTTGGTTATTTAATTGGTAATGTAAGAATTACTTGGCTTGAACAAACAACTTAAAATAGACAACCATTTTTCCGTTTCACGGTGCATCCTTAAGTCGAAAAGAAAATTGTATTAAGCAAACGAATGCTTGCTTTGTTCGTCTCTTATCAATTGAAGAATTGAATTTTCATTCATGAAACCACTTCAATAATAGGTTTTTTAAATATAGTTATCTATTTGAAAGGTCGTAAATGGAATCGCACCAGTTAAGATTACGGTGCAGAACGGAAAGAAAAGTGCAAATATCTTGACATCAACTTGACAATTTAGCTTTTAAAACATCATTTATTAAGGAAGAGAAAGAAAACGACTAGATACTGATTTGATAAATATTTTAAAGAAGGAAAGCAGTGATAGAACGCCTCTTGTAGTACACCCGAAAATTAATTATGGCATCATTAAGAAGAGGTTTCTTGCAGGTAGACTTGCTACTGGCAGCCAAACTTCGAAACTAGTCGGAGAAGAGCTTACAATGGCAAAAATTTTATCAAAATCAAGTCTTAAATCTTTTCATCTGTATTTAAAAAAGGATATAGTCAATTATTATTTGATTTGTATGATGTGATCTGTTAAAATTAGATAATATTTGAATACGATCATCTCAAAACGCTTCTCTAAGCCTGAGTGCTAAATTTCGTAAGTGTATATTTGGTATCATAGGTAAAAAAAAAAGATCCGTGTGGTGACGGATTAAGAATACGGAATGTCACCACATTCTTTATTGTACACAAAAAAAAATACATAAAATGAAGAATAAACTATTTTCCTTAACATTTTTCTCCCGATAAGGCTATCACAATATAAAATAAGGTTTTTATTTCTCATGGAGTATTTATTTCTTATATTTAACAAATACTACTACTAAAATTAAATAAAACAACTATTAAAATACAATGCAAATAAAAAAGAAAATATGTATTCAAAGGGCGTCATGAACAATACCAACACTGTTGCTAACCAACTTCTGTTCTAGAGACCTCACTGCCGTAGGACTCCAAACAGGGCCCAACAAACAGATGTTAGTACTAGCTTCGGTCTACATGCCTGGCGATGAGGACATCCCATCAAAAGAGCTGGCCGAGCTGGTGCAGCACTGCGAGGACCACGGCTGGCAAGTAATCATCTCGGCGGACGCAAACGCGCACCATCCGCTGTGGGGAAGCCCCGACGCAAACAGACGAGGTGAGATCTTGACTGAATACATCTTTTCAACAAATCTATCTGTAGTTAACAACGGTTCGGAGCCCACCTTTGTTAGCTCCAGATATCAAACCATAGTAGACATAACGCTAGCATCGGATGAGGCCGCGGAACTTTTTTTTTTTTTTTTTTTTATTAGAAAGAACCTGTCAAATTGACTTCACGCTGCCTGATGGTAAGCTGACAGTGAAGTCCTATTGGGAAGGCCACCATCCCCAATTGCTGGTTAAGCAATGTGACATGATGGCCCTCACTTTGACGGCCTTGAGAGATGCTTTTTCACGCCCCGCTTAAAGGACCCAGGATCAAGGGAGGAAGGAAACACGTGAGCTGGCAGTGAGTTCCACATTTTTATGGTACGGCAAAGATAAGACGTACCGAACCTTTTCATACGTGACGGTATCTGATCTACCGTATAAGGGTGGCACCTTAACCCGGCACGTGTTGTTCGGGATAGGAAAGGAGAGGGTGGGATGAGTTGAAAGAGTTCTTCTGAACACTCACCCTGATACAATCGGTAAAAGACAGCCATTGAGGCTACGTCCCTGCGTAATTGCAGAGATTCAAGGGACTTAGTAGCCTCAAGGTCACCTATGATACGGACAGCACGCCGCTGCATCCTATCAAGGGCATCTAGCAGGTACTGAGCGGAGCCGTTCCAGAGATGAGAGCAGTATTCCACGCAGGGGCGAACCTGAGTCTTGTATAATAGACACAGCTGCTCCGGCGTGAAAAACCTCCTCACTCTGTTCAGGACTCCGAACTTGTCACAAACTGGCATGTGTCCGCTGAGCCATCCTTCGCAGACCACAGACGAATCTGCTATGACATACGAGTGCAAGAGAACGTCCAACAACCTAGGCGCAACCCTCGCAGAACCAACATCGCGAAATACAAGACGATTCTCGTATCACAGGTAGACAAATCCTATTTTAAGGACATGTTGACCAGCACTGACAACATAGAACATAACACCAACTTACTAACAGAATGTATACAAACAAGTTATCAGCAAGCCTGTGCACCCACACTCCCAAAGTCGTCTAGCAAAACCCAGTGGTGGGGAAGAGAAGTAGAGGGACTCAGGCAAAACCTGAGGAAACTCTTTAACAGGGCTAAAAACACGAGAATGGAAGCAGACTGGCTCAAATACAAAGAAGCCCAGTCACACTACAAGAAACGCATAAGATTCCGCAGAGGCGAGTCCTGGCGGCGTTTCTGCAGCGGTATAAACACCACGAATGAAGCAGCCAGGGTGAAAAAGATCTTGTCTCAGGACAGCAACAAAACCCTTGGCGCCATTAAAAAGCAAGATGGAACCTACGCAACTACGGACGCTGAAATTAGCCAAGTGCTAATTGAAACTCACTTCCCAGGTTGTGAAGTAACCAATGACCGTCTGTGGGACGAGTAAGACTACAGACCACCGACCCAAACAGACTGGCTGGTAGCCGAAAATGTGGTCACCACAGACCGGCTGATATGGGCAATAGACAGCTTCCAGGCATTCAAATCCGCAGGCCTGGATGAAATCATACCAGCATTCCTAAAGTGGGGATGCACAACGATTGTGCCGCACCTACTCGACATCTACAGGGCCTCAATAGCGCACAGATACATACCTTGCAGTTGGAGGGAAATTAAAGTCATATTCCTCCCAAAACCTGGCAAAACTGACTACTCACAAGCGAAAGCATACAGACCCATCAGCTTGACCTCCTTCTTATTGAAAACGCTGGAGAGACTTACGGACCGATACCTCCGTGAGGGCGCATTACTGCGCAATCCACTACACCCACATCAACACGCCTACAGAAGTGGCAGGTCACCTGAATCGGCGCTGCATTCCGTTGTGGGAACCATTGAAACAGCGCTCACCAACAAGTTAATGACACTGGGGGCCTTCATTGACATAGAAGGTGCCTTCGACAAAACTAAGTTCAACAGTATCAGCCGGGCCCTCGAAAAGTTCGGAGTTGAGCAAACCCTTAGTGGCTGGATTGATCAACTGCTGAAACAGAGCGCAATACAATTCACGGTAAACTCCACCACAAGGGGCATAGTTGCAAAAGGCTGCCCACAGGGAGGTGTACTCTCACCCCTGTTGTGGAACATTGTGGTGGACGATCTGTTACGGAACTTAAACGACAGACGATTCTTCACGGTCGGCTATGCAGACGACATCACCATCCTGATCAAAGGTGACTCAGAAGACACGATCCGAAATCGGATGCAAGCAGCCATCAGGATCATGGAGGAATGGTGCAACCAACATGAACTGACGGTTAACCCCAACAAAACGGAGCTAGTACTTTTCACCAACAAAAGGAAAACCCATATGTGCAAAACACCAAAACTCTTTGGAACGGAGCTTACCCTATCGAATGAAGTCAAGTACTTGGGCGTAATACTTGACCATAAGCTAAACTGGGGCAAGCACATCAGCACAAAAACAACAAAAGCATGCACAATCTTCTGGCAATGTCGGAGAATCATAGGCAAAAAATGGGGTCTCAAACCATCAATTACCCTGTGGATCTACACTGCCATTATACGCCCCATGCTTACGTATGGTGCAGTAGTGTGGTGGCCACGCACGCAACTAAGCACAATCACAAAAAAGCTACAGAGCCTTCAACGCCTAGCCCGCTTGGCCACAACAGGCTGCATGAAGAGCACCCCAACAGCCGCCTTGGAGATACTACTGGACCTAAGACCGCTGCACCTAATGATCCAGCAGGAAGCTGGCGCTGCAGCAATCCGTCTAGACAAGCTCGGGCTATGGAGAAAGGATGATCGAATTACTCACGCACGCCTAAAAGGGACCTTAACCAAAGAGATCCCGATGCTAGAGGCCGCTTGCGATCTCATCCCTAAAACTTTTGTCTTTGACAAAAAATATCGCATCCAATTGCAGGAGGAACACAAAGACTGCTCTGGTATACACGAAGTCAGAGTATACACAGACGGCTCAAAAACGAAGTATGGGACGGGTGCGGGCGTATTCTCCCATGACTTAAACATCAACATCTCAACATCCCTTGGCACCCATAACACCATATTCCAAGCCGAGTGTGTTGGGATAACAAGAGCCGCAACAGCAATCGCGTCTAGGAACGTAAGTGACCTGTCTATACGCATTATCACGGACAGTGCCTCTGTACTACAAGCTCTCGGCAGCAACTGCTTTAACAGCGGCCTCATCATGGAATGCCACCTAGAGCTGCAAAAGATTGCAGAGAAGAATCGGGTTACGCTGCAATGGATTAAAGGCCACAGCAACTCCGCAGGCAATGACGCCGCAGACCAACTGGCACGGCAAGGATCGGACGCAATGATAATGGGACCCGAGCCGATTGTACCGATACCAGCAAGCCAAATCAAAACGTGGCAACGTGAGAGAACCGCACATGAACACGAAAAACAGTGGGCAAACATAAAAGAATGCAGACAAACAAAAGATGCCATCCCCTGCTTGAACAAGCGACTCTCACACAAGCTGCTGCATTCTAATAGGAAAACACTAAAGCATCTGACGGGCATAATAACCGGCCACTGTCCACTCAACAAGCACCTATTCAACATAGGCGTTACGGACAGCCCACAGTGCAGGGGCTGTATGGAAACCGAAGAAACACCCGCTCACGTCATTCTGCACTGTGCAAGTGTGAGCGATCAACGGGCAAAGCTGCTGAACAACCCCAGAACCATGAGTGAAGCTTTAAACGACACCAGCCAACTAATGGCTTTCTGGAAGGAACTAAGGTGGTATGAGTAGTCGGCGTCAATGAAGTCGCCACATAAGCACAATGGCCCAAATAAGTGGCTAAGTGCGGAAAACCCACGACCAACTAACTAACTAACAACTAAGGGCGTCATGAAAGTCCTCCACATCGCCGTCTATTGGGAACGTGCCCAGAAGACTGGCATTTCTTATTATTTCAATATTTTGAGTAAGTATACAACTGTAAAGTCACAAGGTTTATAATAAAATGACGCTGTCTATTTTTGGTAACTAAACTTGATCGATACTAATTATAGATGCGTGTGTAACTCGAATATGAATTAAATATTCGCATTATTAATAATGGGAAAGTATCCGTCTGCGTAATTAATATTCGATTATATAACACGGCTGAAAACCCGAAAGAGAGTTCCAAGAAATCGTTTAAAGTCATCTTTCCGCGACAGGTTCATCAGACCCATTAATGAGTATTTTATATTCTTTGAATGTGTATGCAATTTATAACCAATGTAAAAATCTTTTATTCAAATGAATATATATTTTTTTGTAAAAGTCTAAGGTATTATGCTCGTCGTCAACTTAATAAGGTAGTGTTTTCATACGATTTATGCTTTTACTCAAATTTGACTCGGGGCGTAACTTTGTGCCGCGCGCGTTCGTTTGCCAGGACACGCACCTTGGGAGGAGTGGGTGGTCTTAAGAAACTAGAGTAATTTACGTTTGCCATCTCACTGAGTATCATAATAAGTATCACACAAGAGCGTCCACTGTCCCCATCGTACGGATCGCACATCGGCAATGCCGACACCAATGCTCCGAGAGGCAACTTTTGCGATGCGTGACGATGACGTCATACAGAAAATCGTGTATCCAGACATTCTGATTTCTTTTTTTAGATGCTTTTTGAATTTTCTTCATCTTCTATTAACAAACAAGCAATAACGACAAATTGTTCTTCTTCGCTTTCCTCCATTCTCACACATACACGTACGATCACTGGTACTTGCGTCGGCAATCCGATCGCTGCCGATACATGCTTTTTGAATTTTCTTCATCTTCTATTAACAAACAAGCAATAACGACAAATTGTTCTTCTTCGCTTTCCTCCATTCTCACACATACACGTACGATCACTGGTACTTGCGTCGGCAATCCGATCGCTGCCGATACAGTGGTCTCAGTATGAAAAAATAATGCGGTTGATACGATGCGTCCGATACCGACCTGTGGACGCATTACACTATCAATTAATGATGGTATAAACTTTTGCTTTTTCATTTATTTCAAGCCTATTTACCTATTCTGCGAATTTACTTGTTCAAGGGGACTTATAAATAGGTGCAAGTTCAAAAGCAAGGCTGTAGGTTAAGTCTTTGGTTTAACTTGTGATATCCTAATATATAAAATCCTTGCGTTACTGACTGACTGACAGACACGCTACAGCCGAAATTATTAGGCGCAGGAAGCTGAAATTTGGCATATAATATGTTCCTTGGAGACCGTAGGGGTGCACTAAGAAGGGATTTCCCGAAATTCCCACGGGATCGGCCATAACGGGTAAATTTAAAAAATAATACAGGCGTAGCTGCTGGCGTCCTCTAGTTAGGAAATAATCATTAATTTCCATAAAAAATAAACACTTCACTGCGTTCGTGGTCCAGTGGATAGCGTATGCGACTGCTGATCGGAGGTCCCTGGTTCGATTCCCGGGTCGGGAAAAAGTGTTACTGGTTTTTTCCGCATACTCAGTAGCAGCCCGGAGTCTGGTGATGTGCTCGGTAACGGCAATAGGCTCGCCCCCTATTACCTGGGACCTAAAAATTTCATGGCGAAATGTGAGTGTAATATTACACCTCTGCCTACCCCTTCAGGGATTCAGGCGTGAGTCTATAAAAAAAAGCAAAAGAAACATCTTTTTGGACAAGAAATTAATAACAATTTTATTTTTAGCAGATTGTCATAATATTATAAGACTGCCTCGTTGGTCTCGCGACATAAATGTGCGCGTGGGATTGGGAGGTCTCGGGTTCGATTCCCGGGTCGGGCAAAGTGTTATTGGGTTTTTCCGCTAGGAAATTCTCAGTAGCAGCACGGAGTCTGGTAATGTGCCCGGTACGGCAATAGGCTCGCCCCCTATTACGTGGGACTTAAGTAAATCTGGCGAAATGTGGGTGTAATATGTACACCTCTGCCTACCCCTTCGGGGATACAGGCGTGAGACTATACATATATAATATTATAAACAAATATTATCAAATTGCCTTTTCATACTATTCTGAAAATAAATTGTTAGTTGCAATCGGTTATTACAAGTATTATTCCCAAGTGAAGTTCGTAATCGTTTGGATCGGATCCGAGTTGTAAAAAACGCTCCTTAGCGGGCCACTGGCCGATGGCGTTGTAAGAAAATGTAAGAACAAAATGTTCACCTCCATTGACCCAACCAGTAAAGATAGTCACTAAAAATATGTCATAAATTTAAACCAAATTATAGCAATATTTGCGATTAAAATTAGATGTAGTGACAAGCATCGAGAAAGGTATGCTACGATGGTTTGGGCACGTGGAGAGGATGGATGACGAAAGACTGACCAAGCAGATATATAAGGCAAGCGTGGAAGGGACAGGACGAAGGGGAAGACCTAGGCGGACGTTCTCTGACCAGATTGGAGACATCCTTAAAACAGGACAGGTGAGAAGTACCCTGAACAGAAGAGCATGAAGAATCTGATGGGAGTGAATGAAGCAAGAGAGATATGTCAGGATCGTTGCAAATGGCGTTCAGTAGTCTCTGCCTACCCCTCCGGGAAACAGGCGTGAGTCTATGTATGTATGTATGTAAAATTATTGCAGTCACAAGTGCCATTTATACTTTTCATTTGATCATGAAATTAAGGTGGTTTGGTGACTGGTTTTCTGTCTGAATTAGAACACAATTGAAAATCAATTGTTATAAATCATAATTATGTGACACACAGGAAATAGTTAACTTACCCTCACTCTCGTAAGAGACCATGTTGAATCTATACAGTATGTTAATTTACCATATGCATGTTAGTCCAGTCATCTTAAGCCAAATTAGGTGATTATCTCTACTATGGGTACTAAATAATGGATAAACATACATTATATACTTTTTTTTTTGTAAATACATACATATTATACATAGAAACACCCAGACCAAGACAAACATCCATGTTCATGCACACAAATGTTTGACTTGAGCGGGAATCGAACCCGCGACCTTCAACGTTGCAGTCGCTTACACTCCCGCTAAGCCAGCCGGCTGATAATTATATATTTAGCAATAAATGATAATTAAATATTTAGCAATAATTAATAACCTTAATATTACGAGTTATTGATCGGGACTACCAATTGACCTCACATGATTCTCGGACCGCGCGCTCTCCGGCCTCTATCTCGAAAATAGTTCAAGGTATGAAAAAATGTCAGATAGAAAAGTTATAGAGAATTTGATTCTCTACAATATTTATAATAAATACAAATAGCGTAAAACCCATAAAAATTAAATCTTCTTTCTCCTAGCGTTATCCCAGTTTCAACCCGGGGTCCGCTTACTAATCTAACCGGATTTGACTGAATATTAGCTTTTCCACGGAGCGACTGCCTGTCTGACCTCCGGAACTCAAAGGGATAGCGATATTCCATGGTTTAGACTAGTGTCAGTTTATTCAGAGATAGGTACTGACTCCCTATAACGACTGTCAATGATCTTCATGACAATCGGGACCGACGGCTTAACGTGCTCTCCGAGGCACGGGGCAAGCGATAATTAATAATTCAATACGCACATAACTCCGAAAAGTCAGTGGTGCGCGCCTAGGTATCGAACCCGATACCCTCTTCATGGCTCCTGTTGGTATCTCCACTAGGCTATCGCTGCCCGCTCCATAAAAAATAAATAAATCTCTATATATTTACAACAAAATATATAAAATAAAAAACATTTTTATGTTAAACGGTTTTATTACAATAAAAAAATATGTAGTTAGGTTATGTACTGAAAGCTATAAATTATTTCGCCAAGTCCTAGTTACCAGATCGCACCAATCTTCTCATCAATCTGGGGTATTGATCAGATAAATATAACATCGTTGGGCGTAGCGTATCCAGAGTAAACATTTTGATAGAAATTTCACGAGCCCAACGATTTTATATTTATCTGATCAATACCCCAGATCGAGGAGAAGATTGGTGCGATCTGGTAGCTAGGACTTTTTTTTTTTTTTTTTTTCCTTACGAGGTGGAAAATCCCTTCGGATCTCCGACTCTTGGGGGAAATAAGAGCCGGAGTATGTGGTGTTTCCACTAAAAACCACCTCGACTTCCGCCATGTACCCGTATGTCAGAGGGTGGGGCATCACCAAAGCATTCGTCGCCACCCTCCGACGGGTATTGGCCCGCCAGATGGTCAGGCGGGCCCCGAACAAAACCCCCTTGGCGACGGATTAAGGTGTTGGACTCCGCCGCCAAAACGCCCAGCGGCCGCAGAGGATAGGGAGGACGGCAACGCAACACCGCATCTCCTCTTCCTCTGCGGCCCCACCGCGACGCATCGAATGGTGCGCCCCCATTTGGTCGCGGGAGATAGGGCGCGCGGCAATGCAACACCGACACGCCTCTCCTCCCGCGACCGCACCCGACTGCGAGGGACAGACAGAACTGTCCCCCGCACCCGCACCGTTGGACGCATCCTGCGCAGGCCCCGCTAAGCCCACGCGGAGCGTCCCCTCCTGGATCCCTCTTAGCTTCACCGCGGGTGACCAATCCACGGTTACTGAGCCCCCCCACCACGACAAGGTGGAGATCCCACGGGGGGGTGGTAGCTAGGACTTGCCGAATGATTTTTTAGCTTTTAGTACATAACCTAACTACATATTTTTTATTGTAATAAAACCGTTTAACATAAAAATTATTTTATTTTATTTTCAAGTTTTTAGTTTTGTTGTTAGTTCATAGTGAGCCCTATTCTACCAATCAAGCCCTTTGATTCTATACCTATATTGAGGTATTTGTAAAAAATATGTAATCCGCCATTTCATGGCGGAAGCCATCTTGGATTTTTCAAAGTGAGCTCTATTCTACCAATCAAGCCCTTTCATTTGATACCTATATTGAGGTATTTGTGAAAAATATATAATCCGCCATTTTGTGACGGCGGCCATCTTGGATTTTTCATAGTGAGCTCTTTTCTACCAATCAAGTCCTTTCATTTGATACCCATATTGAGGTTGTTGTGAAGTAATATGTGATCCAAAATTTTGTATCGGCGGCTATCTTGGATTTGCAATCATAAAGAATATATTATGTTGTATTGTCATAAAGATTTAGAGTGTGTACCAAATATCAGATCAATCTGTCATCAGGAAGGGGGTAAAATTCCAATTACAAAATTTGACCCAAATAAACAGGTCAAGCTAAATAAAACCGTTTAATACTTAAAAACCGTTTAAAAAATGATGTTTATGACCTTTGACCCCTGACTTTAAAATTTGCGACCATCCAATTTTATGTGAATTTTGAGAATAGTTTTAAGATGCCAAAATACAAGTTTTTACGTGGCAATATACTGAGTATGTCGATTTGAAAATAAACGGCAGTCTGAAAATAAACGTGGCAAAGACCGAGTACTTGGCTTGCAACAGTACAGATCCCGCGTCAATCCGTATAGGCGGAGACATTGCTCAGCGAAAGGACCTGGTCAAGTATCAGGGATCAGTACTGCACGCGTCTGGTGACATCGATTGCGACGTCAAGGCACGCATTTCGGCAGCCTGGGCCAAATGGCGTGAGGTGAGCGGTGACATTTGTGACCCCAAAATGCCGGTTAAGCTCAAAGGACAGGTCTATAAATCCATCATTAGACCTGTCCTGTTATATGGCAGTGAGATGTGACCTGTGCTTGAGCGACACAAGCATCGAGTCTGTGTGTCACGGAGATGAACATGCGCTGGATGTGTGGTGTCACGTGGTAGGACCGCATTAGGAACTCCCGCTTCCGAGGTAGCCTTCATATCTTTGACATTGCTGACAAACTGCAAGAGTGTCGTCTACGCTGGTATGGCCACGTCTTACGTCAACCGGCATCTTACATGTGTAACAAATGTCTTGCCATGCGACCTCCGCCGGGCCCCGGTAAACGGGGAAGGCCAAAGAAATGCTGGCTTGACGTCGTAAGAGATGATATGCGTGCCAACCAACTAACCACTAGGGATGCTGAAGACCGTGCGAAGTGGAGGAGACATAGCCGGAAAGTGGACCCCAGGCTCCAAGGCGTGGGTTTTGGAGCGCAACCAGGACAGCGCTAGGATGAAGATGATCATACTGAGTAAGTCGATTTTCCGAAGTGAAGCCTCTATAATGACGGGACTATGTATGAAATGTTTCACATGTTTAGTTTTCTCACTGTCAGTGGTATTTTCTATTTCTAATGTAGCTTTCATAAAAAATCTTGACATTCTTACGATACGTATCCGTTAAATAAACAGTCGGCATTTCTGTACTTATACTTTTCTGGATTTACATCAGTATGAGCTATTTCTTGTTACGTCCTCGTTAGACTCCTTTTTTACGTAGTCGGGTTATAGTTTTTAAACTTATTTTTTTATTATATAGGATATTATATTTCTTATTAACTAGGTTTATAATATATTAATAACATAATTAAATAAGCTGAAACGGTTTTCAGCAAGGTAAATCAACTTCATTTGTAGCGTTTACTTGGATAGTAACATTACCGGATACATTGATAGAAAAACACTAGGCATAGTCATAATATATATGTTTTAAAATGAACAAAGCGTTTGACTTTGTTAATCATAACACTCAACTCGGCAAATGTGAAAGATACGGCATCAGAAGGCAGTCTTGGACGGTATATATAGCTTTATAAAAGACCGCCATCAGCATGTCGAGATGAATCACTTAATCGATAAGTAGAATTGTCAGATAGTAGTGCCTCATCTAGGGTCAAAGCAATGGGTTTGCCACAAGGAAGCGCGCTGGGACCCCTTATTTTCTGTTTATCAATGAGCTAAAAAATTCTATATTTACCAAAGTATCCTATTCCCTGAGGACTTAATAATATAGTCGATAGTACTCACTTCATGAGATTAAAACTAGTGAAGCAGTACAATCATTATGGACATGGCAACAACAAAACAATCATCATCCTCCTAGTGGTTTACTTACTAGTCTTACTTTATTTGGCTCAATATTAGCTTTGCCACATAGTGACTGTCTGTTTGACTTCCGCAACCTGAAGGGATATTCCATGGGTTTCAATATAACAATACTGAATGAAGCAGAAAAACAAAAATAGTAAAGACTTGATTATCAAACAGATAATAATAATTAATTAAGCGTGAAAATAGTAACACAATACAGAAAACTAAAAGAGTAACAGTTTTGGGTATTCCTTATGACATAAGCAAATTTGCATATTAGAAAGCATTGAATTGTGGCAGATAAAAAGATAACTATCTAGCATACAATATTATAGAATATGTTGAGTCAGTGCTTAGGTATGGGTTGATTATATGGGTTAATCCTGCAAATACAATCAGAAATTAGTTGCTCAAACAAAAGAATTAGAAATGTAAGGAATAAAGACAATTGCAGTGACAAATGGGCTGTCGCCACTTGCTTTTCTAATGCTTTATTTAGAAATATAAATTTGTAGACGTCGAACTGTATGTTTATTTTTAATGATTCATAATTGAGACGTTTGTGGGCAAACATAATTACTATTTTAAAGTCAATGGGGACAGTTAAAGTAAATATACACCGAAAGATTCTTTAAAAATTAATAAAAATCATCCCAACTTACCGCTGTATTAATAAAAAATAAGGTAAAGTTTATAACGCAGAGTCAAATTATATTTTTGGTCTTTATTTTATATTCATCATGACCATCCGGATCAGTTATATAATTCTTTATTTAAATTAATTAATGACGAATTTCAGACCGTATTTTCATCCAAAAAATTAAATGTAACTGACCGTCTGATGTTTAGTGATTGGGCAACTGAAGGTATTCATAAAAGCCGGATTAGGTTATATGAACTGTATAATGAAAAGTCTTATAATAATAGTCAGACCTTTATTAATTACGTAAGAAAATATTCCAAAATATTTAGACAAGCTTGTAACACGGCAAAATCTATTTATCTGAGAAACAAAATAAAATTATCAGAAAACACTATAAAGGCTACCTGGAATGTCATCAACAATGAAACTGGCAGAGCCAAAGCACGCAGCTGCGACTACCTTTTAAAAATCAATAATGTGAGTATTTCAGAGGATCTGGAAGTTGCGACAGGATTTGAGAATTTCTTTGCAAATATACCTATAGTGACAACAAAGTCGCTCAACTCATCTTCCATGTCTGCTGAAATGCTTCTTAGGGACTGCGTGCCAGAATGTGATGCAGCCTTTGAATTCGCTGTTGTTACTACTGACGATATTCTTAAACAATTTAAAACTTTAAATATGAAAAAGAGAATGGATTTGTGGGGACTGTCAGTGAAGACTACTTCATCTATTATTAGCATAATTGCTCCACATCTTGCAGCGGTATTCAATGGTTGCGTTTCTTCTGGAATATTTCCTGACTTAATGAAATATAGTAAAGTTATACCTTTATTTAAATCTGGTGACACAACCGACCCTTCTAATTTTCGACCTATTTCTGTATTGCCGATACTTAGTAAAATTTTTGAAAAATTAATTCTTAGTCAGTTGCTTAGTTATTTTAATAGGCATAATCTACTCCACGAGAAACAGTTCGGATTTACGAGGGGTCGTTCGACTACTGACGCAGGAGTTGAGCTACTCAAAATCATATTTGCAGCTTGGGAGAAGTCGCAAGATGCATTAGGTATTTTTTGCGACTTGTCAAAAGCGTTTGATTGTGTACATCATGACACTCTGGTCAGAAAATTGTATCATTACGGCGTTAGGAACAAAGCTCTCAATCTCCTGGTTTCTTACTTGGGCAAAATAATCCAGAAGGTCCAGATCAATGACAAGACATCTCCAGGTTCTGCCTTGAAAATAGGAGTCCCGCAGGGGTCAATCCTCGGACCATTTCTTTTTTTGATTTATATTAACGATCTACCTTATTATGTAAAAAAGAATCATGAGATTGTGTTGTTCGCGGATGATACCTCCTTAATTTTTAATATTAGACGACAGCAGATAAATTTTGACGAAGTAAACAATGCACTCTCTAAAGTTGTTAATTGGTTTAATGTAAATAATTTATTAATTAATGATAAGAAAACCAAACTATTAAAATTCTCAATGCCCAATGTTAAACAGATGGAAACCAATGTACAACTTAAGGAATCCAGAATTGAGCCCGTCGGGTCAACTATGTTTCTAGGTATTTCGCTTTATACCAAACTCCAATGGGGCCTGCATATACAAAGACTTTCGGGCAATCTTAGTTCTGCAGCTTATGCAGTTAGGACAATTAGACGCCTTACAGATATAGATACAGCTAGAATTGTTTATTTCAGTTACTTTCATAGTATCATGTCTTATGGGATTCTTCTCTGGGGGAATGCTCCAGACCTTAACACGATATTCGTTCTGCAGAAAAGAGCAATAAGGGGAATTTACAACCTCGGTCCTCGTATTTTTCTAAGAGGAAAGTTCAGTGAGATAGGCATTCTAACTGTTGTATCACAATATATATACGATAATCTGTTATATGTCCACAAGAATAGTGACAAATTTAGTAAAAAAGTGATCTTCACACTGTAAATACTAGACATAAGTATAATCTTGTAGTTCATAGCAACCGCCTCCACAAAATAAGTAGCTGTTTTATGGGGCAGTGTATACGCATTTATAACAAGCTCCCTCTTAGTATAAGAAATTTTAAAATAAATAAATTTAAGATAATTGTTAAAACTAAATTGTGTTTAAAAGCATATTATAAAATTTCCGATTATATAGACGACAAAAATGCTTGGGATTGAGCTGCTCTAATTCAACATGTTTAAAAAATATAAACTTGTACAACTGATAAATTTAAAATTGACGTTTCGTAAGCACTTTATACAAAGTTTACACGAAATAAAGTATTATTTCATTTCATTTCATATACATTGTTTTGTATGCTTAAACAAGGCAGAAAGTGGCATGGGTCCAAAACCAGATATGTTATACCTGGACAGGGTGCTTCCAGTATATTCTGCAATTAAAGAATCATTTGCACAGGATGATGAACACGTTATTGCATCCAGTGACGAATATTACTTAAGGAGAATAAAATCGCTGAGCTTGATGTTATCTTTATTCCAAACTTGTGGTAAAAGAAAAATCACTCATTACTTAAGAAGTTCCAACACAAGTAAATGACAATGAAAAGATATAATCTTATGACTTCTTTTCCAACAACTACAAATATTGTGCTGAAAACATTTTTATGAAACCTATTGATAATGTAGTACTATCAATTGAAATCAAACGAGAAAAATACGTTCACAAGAAATACTTATGTTAATATATCAAATAATGTTTATAATTAAGTATATTGAAGCAGCGATAGCCTTGTGGAAATACCAACAAACTGCCATGCAGAGGGTATCGGGTTCGAATCACCACAATCGTTACGGGTAGTCAGTACCCTCAAATAAAATGATACTGGTCTAAACCATGGAATATCGCTATCCCTTAGGGTTACGGAGGTCAGACTGCAGTCGCTCTGTGGAAAAGTATATATTCTGTCATATCTGGTTAGACCAGTAAGAGGACCTCGGGCTCCAAGGCGTGTAAGTCTTGGATGCAACCGGGATAGCGCAAGGACGATGATGATGTTCATAATTAAATATATTTTAAAACGTGATCGACCCTGGCCAATGTGTTCAATATCCAGCACCATTTCTGCATTAGTTACTCATCGTATACGTCAATATCACTTCACAGATGTACGTACTTAATACACAAACTGAAGTATAACAATCACATAGGAAATACTCAAATTTATAATGCCTAGAAACGTGCTAAATCTGAGAGGTATTTCGTTCCATAAAGTAAGTATATCTGAAGAAACGTTTATGAAATCCAGGGCATCGTATAAAACGAGTCGATAGTATATATCTGAAATAATGTTATACATCATAATTATTAGAATATTCGTAAGTATAATTTTCTAGGAAACAAGATTATTTTTCGACAAAAAAATTACTATTCAGGTTGACAATTATGTATCATGTAAGGAAAAACAAACATTTCCCAACCGAAAACCTAAAAATACATACATACATAACGTCACGCCTTTTATCCCCGAAGGGGTAGGCAGAGGTGTATTTCTACACCTACTTTTCGCCAGATATACTTTAGTCCCACGTAATAAGGGCCGAACCTATTGCCGTACCGGGCACATTTCCAGACTCCGTGCTGCTACTGAGAATTTCGTGAAAGAAAAACCCAATAACACTGCCCGACCCAGGAATCGAACCCGGGACCTCCCGATCCCAAGTGCACATTTATGCCGCGAGACTAACGAGGCAGTCGTATAGGGTTTGATGTCGAGTTTTCCGTCTCTACGCAAAGATGGTATTTGCATCGTGTTATCCCTTAGTCGCCTCTTACGACACCCACGGGAAGATAGGGGGTGGTAAAACTTGTATTCTATGCCGTCAACCACACGATAAAATCTAAAGTATTATATTCCAACGTCATAATTCCAAATTAGAAACTTTGAGAAAGTTTGCTTTATTTGATTGATAAAAATAAATAAAATGTACAGCACTCAGTTCAGTAGTTTTCGGATAGCTTACACATTGTATGTTTGCATTTGTTGTGGTTATATTCAATCATATTGTAATAATTTTGTGTTGTTATCTACTGTATTCAAATTCCATGCTGAGTTAGAATTTTTATTTTATTTTAAAGAGCTGGCCATTAAGCTTTCTATCAAATAAGGTTGAATCCTATTTTTCTTAACTCACCTTCGTATCTTAAAATTTGGTTTGAAATCAGCTGTTTTATATTGTCTAAATCATTTGCAGCTACTTCCATAAATATAAAAGGAACGCTTATAGCCGCAAACGCTGCAGTAAGATATGCCATAAAGGGCATCTCGGTGAATTCCTGAAGAAACAAAGGAAATGGATATTACAAGTTAACAAGACCTGGGTAGTTAAAGTGTAATTATTTGCATTTGCGTTTATTTTGCCTTACTTTAGAGTCTGGACTTAATAATCAAGCCATGAAAACAGTGCAAATAAACAATAAATATGTCTAAAATGACATTCAAACATACCCATTTTGTCATGATTGCTAAGCAAATTTCAGCAACGAGTTTAAACCAGGCGAAGACTATGCCGGACGCAAGCTGAAAATTAGCATAAAGTATATCAAATGAATGATGTTGCACAATCACATAATAATATAATTTTTATAGTTGATTGAATCAGGCGTTACTTGGCGGAACTCCATTGATGAGGCATCCTCAGGACCGATGGGCAACGACTGAGCCTCAGATGAGATGAAGAGAATGAGCCTTGACTCAGTCGTTGCCCATCGGTCCTGAGGATGCCTCGTGCAGAGGCGAAACACGTGTCGAAGAATAGTCGGCGCATACAGCGGGATACTGCAATTCAGGTATCTTCCTGGAACCCATACCATTCCTATATCCCTTATCCTTTTCGAGGAGTTCGATATTGTCAACCTTTTTCTATTGCAATAGTTGGGGTGGTCAATCCGAGGGTGCGTGGTGGGTTCCTCTAGCCTTCCATTAGAATATAATTTTTGTTATTTCCTTGCCCGTCTTAAAATTATTATCAGATACATTTAATTTTAATTAAGATATCTTTAAAACTAACTTACCCTTGGTTTCGTAACAGTCCATGTTAAATCCATACAGCTAGTTAAATTGCTATAAGCGTGTATGAAATGTTTAACCTGTTCAGTTTTCTCTTTGTCAGTGGTATCTTCCATTTCTAAACTAGCTTGTAGCGATTTGTACAAAATATTTATATTTTTGCGATACGTATCCGTTAAATATATTGCTGGTAAATTAGTACATATGCACCCCAAATATGTGTAATTGTAAAACAGATACAAGACGATCAAATTTAATGGTGCACCTGACATGATTATCACAACATATCTTGAACATACTAGTACAGTTAATCCAATATACGTTACATAGGTAATTTGTGAATTTTGCCGCCGAATATATTCAGAGTCTGCAATTGTGGAAAATTTAATAATAGGTTCTTCTCCAGAAAAAAATTAAAATGAACTATTTGCAGTTACTTCCACAGACAACAAAACTGCATAAAATAATTCCTCGATATTGACAGATATATAAATCACATAATAGCAAGCAACCCAAATATTAAATAGAAGGCAAATAATACAATAAATTCTGGCGATCCAGCAAACTAATTCCGAAGAGCTTAATTTGTAGTAAAAGCCTAAGAACAGTCTTAAAATTAGAATGATCCGTAATGAGAACGCCGGCTTCTTCACATTATTTAGAATAATATTTTGGGTGGGCATTTTATTTGGTTGGGTAAACAACTATACGTGGACAAAGTAACCGACTTAATGGCAAATGTAGTGCTATAATGGTATTATTAGAAAGTGTCTATTTTTTGAAGCGAGGTCATTAACGTAGTCGACAATCAATAAGATCACGATATGCGGCCGGTAAAGTTAATTCTGACACATTTTGTTAATTTGACCGTTATTAGTTAAATTAAGCGCTGGCTTTCAATATTTTCACCTTATGTTTTGATAAATATAAATTAAAAGCAATAACTTACCTACGTATATGATGCGGCAGAATATAGGTAATTTTGAAATTTCTAAGAATACTTTAAGCGAAAACGACGTAAACAGAACAAAATAAAATTACTAACGTAGCGCTAATCGACATGGTAATCATCATTGTCTTGACCTGGTCCCATTTTATTTGGGGTCGGCGCAGTATGTCACTCGAGTCGGATGACTCGACGGACATACTGCCCCGGTAAAGATAGGATGAACTTTACTCCTTTCTCTTTCATATCCATCCTCATAAAGTCCATCCATCTTTTCCTTTTCCGACTTCTCCCTTTTTCCCCTCTACGTGCATACTCATCACTTTTTTACCTACGTACATCCCATCTTTTCACATAACATGTCCGTACCAAGCCAATCGACTTCCTTTTACCATTTCATACATAGGCGCCACTTTCATAAAAAAAATTATAGTCTCACGCCTTTATCCCCGAAGGCGTAGGCAGAGGTGTAAATATTAAACCCACTTTTCGCCATGAATTTTTAGGTCCCACGTAATAGGGGGTACATTTTATCCGGCACATTACCAGACTAGGTTTTTCCGAATTCTCAGTAGCAACTGAGAATTCGGAAAAACCTAGTAACACTTTTTGCCCGACCCCGGAAACGAACCCGGGATTTTCGATCAGCAGTCGATACGCTATCCACTGGACCACGGAGACAGGTACTTTCATAATACCTCTAACGTAATCATTCCTAATTCTGTCCATTCTTGTTACTCCACACATCCTTCGTAATATTCTCATCTCCGCCACATGCAACCGTTTCTCATCCATCTTCTTTCACCAAACCGAAATCTTACTCTTTCTGGACATCATGCCAAGTCATACTTAGCAAAAATAATAGCTGTATTCAAACTTAGTTTTTAAGTTAACATATTTTTTAAGCCGCAATTAAAAGAGCACGCGTGCTATTCTCAAAATACCTACTTATCAATGGGTGCATAGGACATCTTATCTTATAGAACACATTGGCAGGGTAAATTCATCGATTTTATACCTAAAATAAATTGTATAGTGATTTTGAGCCTCAATATCTCCAGAACCAGTGACTTGCTTGGTATGGTGCCGAAGTAAAAGATCTCTCTTTCTTTTAATAGTACTTTCTCGTAAAAAAACATTCATAATAATTGGTACAATGTGGGACTTCAGTTTAAGACAAGGCTATATTGTGTCTTAAATAATGTTTGTCATTAATTGAGTATTATTACAGTATTCAGGGCTTTTTTTATTTTTTTTTAATAAATTTCCATCAAAATGACTGACACGCCGCCTCCTGTCCTTAAGCGTACATAGCGTACCATAGCAACAGTTATCATGCCAATAGAATATAAATAATAATCGCATGATGACCCCTAGTAGAGGCTAACTTTATTGGCCTAGAGAAAAGATTTTCACGCCCCGCTTAAAGGCTTTGTTCAGAATTTGCCTAGAAAGACTGGGAAAAGTTTGCAGACGGCCGTGGATTGTATTCATCCAGTCGTTGTAAGCAAAAAAAAGTCGAACATATATTACTGTGATTCACAGCGATGAAATTAAACAAATTAATTACCTGGTATCTTGGTGATGTCAGGCTTGGAGCTAAATGAGACACACACACAGGACTAAAATTGGCCAATATTAGCTGGTGAATTATCTACTTAGCTGTTCCTCCAAACGATATCTTCAGGACACGCTGCACGAGGTGCGGATTTACACAATTTTTGCAAATGTTCAATGTGTCACAATTTTATTACAAACTTTGCCGGTAGTGGTCAAAAGCGGCAGATACAAGAATTTACTAGACAAATTTACTTCAATTCTACAAATCACGCGATAAGCAAAACCGGCGTGGTCAAAAGGAATTTTTCCGGAAGCAAGAATGAGAATGAGTTCATAGTGTGATCGGAGTCAAAATTTACAACAGACAAAATAAAATGTTACTAAACAAATATTATCGATTCAGCTTATCATAAACAATATTTCTATTTCAAACATCCACCCGCTTCGGACCGGCCTACCGGTCCGCGAATCGGTTGGTAGACGTGACAACGTTGCAACCGCTCTCCTCAGAATCGAACCGTCTACCAAGACCTCAGCAAATCGGGGAACTCCATCAGCCCCAGTTACGAAACGAAGAATGCGCCACCTGCGCTTTCTGAGTGACGGAAGGTTAGCCTCCTTGATCAAAACGAGGTCTCCAATCTTGGGTGGATCGGTCTTGTCGGTCCACTAAACGCGTTGCTGGAGTATGTGCAAATATTCCAAATTCCAGCGTTTCCAAAAGCTCTGAGTAACCTGGCGTACCAATTATTACCAAACGCGAGAGACGATTAGGTCTCGTATCAGTATAGGGGTACTCAGGCAAGGCGACAAGTGGGCGACCAATCAAAAAATGGCCCGGCGTAAGGGCTTCCAAATCATTTGGATTTGAGGAGATCGGGCATAATGGCCTAGAGTTCAAAACGGCCTTAATCTTACAAAACACAGTTGCGAGTTACTCAAATGTAAGGACTGATTCACCAATTGTCCTGCGCAAGTGTGTCTTGGCCGATTTTACAGCGGCCTCAAATATACCACCAGTGTGGACAATTTGATGGGCAAAACAACCAATTTATCTCACGTCGGGCAAGCCTATTGCCTATATCAGCCTTGTTGGTTTCAAGGAAATTAACTACGTCATTCAAATAATTAGAAGTGCCCTTGAAGTTAGTACCGCATTCAGAACGGACCAAGGAAGGCAGCCCTCTGCAGGATACAAATCTGTCAAATGTGGCTACAAACGCCTCGGTGGTAAGCAAGGAGACCAGTTCCAAATGTACGGCCTTTGTGAAGAGGCAAACAAAAACACACAAGTAGGCCTTAACAGTCTTGCTGTTTCGAAGTGTTGAAGTTTTCACCAAAAAGGTACCAACGAAGTCCGTGTCAACACCGCCAAACGTCCTGCTCTCTGTTAAGCGATCTGCCGGTAAGTCTCCCATCAAGGGCTGCATGGAAGAAGCCTTAAGCTTCTAGCAAGGGATGCAGCGAAAGACTACACTCCGAATTACTCTTCGGGTAGACAAAATCCAAAACTCGCGTTGCAAAATGGCCAACAGAGCATAACAACCAGTATGCGAATTTTTAAGGTGACCGTCAGTTACCAACAACCGTACCAAATGACCGTCCTTGGGTAACAAAAGAGGGTGACGTGCCCCGTAAGGGAGGTTGGCGTTCTTGAGACGCCCTCCAACGCGCAAGAGACCCGCATCGTCCAAAAAGGGGTTCAATTTAGATACAGCTCCCGACAATTTCGATTTCCCTGACCTAAGGATAGCAATCTCCTTCTCAAAATGCGCCAATTGCACAGAACGAATCCAAAAGGTGATGGACTCCTGTCGTTCCTGTGGTGAGAGAAACGGTGTCAGTCGTTTCTGTTGTGGGTGTCTAAAATTAAAAACAAAACGCTTTATCCAAGCAGTAACACCTAACAACTTGTCAAGGGAGCTGTAGCGATTCAACAAGAAATATGGGTCAAAGGCGCATTCTACCTGCTCAAGAGCGAGGGTTCGCAGACCCGGGAGTATTCAAAACTGGCGTTCGAGGCCAATCAATTTCTGGTCGACTCAACCATTCCGGACCCCACCACAGCGAATGGCCTATCAAACTAGGCGTCAAGCATCCGTGCGAGACATAATCAGCGGGGTTGAGCTCACCTGGCACGTGTCTCCAAACAAGCGTAACTTCGGATTTTTGGATTTTTATTACGATTAGCTACAAATACTTCCAAAGTGTGGACAGACGCTTTCAACCAACAAAGAAAAATTTGGCTGTCTGTCCAGGCGTAGGTCCCATCAATACAAATTGATTTAACCAAAGTACTAGACACGTGATTCAACAAACGTACAAGTAGGGCTGCTCCCGAGAGCTCCAACCAGGTTCTGAAGCATCACAAAACCCGTGAACGGTTGCCTTGTACTTCCTGGGAGGAAGGATGGAACGAGGCATAGAGATCTCGTTGACGGCAGAAAGTGAGGATACAAAGGAGGTCCATTCCTCAACAAGTGTACCGCGTAGGGGTTCGTACTAAGTCAATCCTGCTGTCCAAAGCTTCTGCAAGAAGCATTTTGCCCAAAATATGACAGGACAAATCCAACCGTTTGGATCAAAGGATCTGGCGACAGTAGACAACACGAGACGTTTAGTCCAAGAACAAGGCAATTTTAAGTCTACGTTATACGGAAAGATGTCTTGGACTGCTCTGTACTGAACGCCGAGAACAGCCATCATGGCGGGGTTGTCAACAATCTCAAATAAATGTGGATCTTGCTGATGATCCTCGGGTAAGCCTTTCAAAAGCGCTGGTGAGATGGAAATCCATTTGCGCAACTCGTAACAAGTGGAGGCCAAGATACCTATCAATTCGTCCCGCAAGAGGATCACCTCGTCCGCTGTGGAGGCGCCCGAACAAATGTCATCCACGTAAATATCGTCCTTCAGGATGGCAGAGGCTCGTGGGAAACGTAAGCCTTCGCGGTCTGCGAGCTCCCAAAGAGGACGTATTGCCAATTAGGGGCTCGACCTAAGCCCGTACGTATTGGTATTGAGCTCTTAGACGACCATGGGATCCCGAGGATCCTCTCTCCGAAGGATCAACTGGAAACGACGGTCATCTGGATGGATAATCGTCTGCCTAAACATCATTTTTATATCGGCCACAAAGACAACCTGATGTCGTCGGAAGCTGGTGATGACGTCACAAAGGTCCTTGACCAAGACCTTGGGACCAGAATGCAAGCACTGGTTCAAGGATACGCCTGTAGAAGTCTGCGCAGAACCATCAAACATCGTGCGCAGCTTGCCAGTTGATGGCTTCAATACCACATGATGCGGGAGAAAGTAATGCTCCACCGAACGCGAATCCAAATTTGACACGGACATGTGTCCCAATTATTTATATTCTCTCATAAACTCAATATACTTCTGTCTGAGCTCCGGATCACGACCCATGCGACGCTCCATAACCAACAATCTTTTCGGCTAAAGGTCGTGACTCACCAAGCTGAGGCCGAACAGACAGGAAGCGTAGCTTCGTAATAATTCGACCAGAACGGAGTCGACTAGTATTGTTATGGAAGAACAGCCCGCTTTCCTCATGTTCTGGATTCAAAGGAGCAGCTTGAGAGGGCTCCTCTACATCCCAAAACCTCTGAACCGTATCAGAGAGAGCGGAGCCTACCGCCAACAATTATCAAGTTCCCTAGGTACAGGTCCCATCAAAGCAAATCCAAATATGGTCGGGATGGCAGTCAAACCATTTGGCACCAAGACCCGTTTCCCACCAATCAAAATTCCACCAAGGACATCAGAGCCAATTAGCAAATTGATTTGTCCCGGTGTGTCAAATTTGGGGTCTGCCAGATCCAAACCCGATGTCAAATTCACCACAGCAGCATGATGCTGTTTCTGTGGATGCATACCCAATATATTCTTCAGCACGATAGCCGAGGTTTTAATCATCGGGTATGAAGATTCAACAGGGGCAAACAAAACCTTAACTTGCCCTTCAACGGTTGATGCTACGTCACCTATTCCCCGAATACAATTTGGGCAAGAACCCATATTTAATTTAACCTGCCCTACCAAATAAGTGGAAACAATGCAACCCTGTGAACCTGTGTCCAATAAAGCGCGGACAACAACAGAGGCCCCCGTGGGTCCCCCGACCCTAGTAACAACCGTTGGTAGGATAACGGTCTCAATGGAGGAGGTTGGCTTTATAGGACATGACTCAATTACCTATTGTTGCCTGGGCGGCGACCGTAGGCCAGGACCAGGCAAATCAAAATGAGGGTTCGGTTTGAAGTTCTCAAAGGCGCGGTGATTCGATCCGCGCGCCATCTGTGGGGTATCATAATGACGCACCCACCCAAAACGAGGTGGGCGCGAGTCAAGGCGGGGACGCTCCGCCAAAGGAGGGGAATACCTCAAACTCAAACTCAAATAATTATGTTTATTTCCATAAAAATGTTTAAGTTTTTTAGACACGTCAGAAAGTCATACAAATAAAAAAGTAACTTTAAATGCATATTAACATAGATGAGCATTGAAAAAATGCCTGTTCAGAAAGTAGAGCCTCGTGAGAAGAATCAGGCAAGAAACTCCGGGCCACTCTTTTCTACGTCTTGATTCTATACAATTTAAAAACTTAGTAACTACATTGAATTTTTCTTAGGTATATGAGCTGGTGTGTCTATAATGTTGTTGTCAATTAATAAGGCTTTTTTAATAATAATACAAAAGTACTAATTAGCATAATATAGACACAATAACTCACACTCACATGAAACTTAACACTAATCAAACATAAGTAGCCTGTGGGACTGAGCAAATTAATCCCAAGCATTTTTATCTTCAATATAATCTAGCACTGAATAGTACCCTTTTTGACAAAGTTTACGTTCTATAATCTTTTTGAATTTATTATAACTTAAATTTTGAATATTGCTTGGCACTTTATTGTAAAAGCGCACACATTGGCCTTGAAAAGATTTTTTTATTTTCTCTAGCCGGGTAGCCGGCACTACTAGCTTACTCTTATTTCTAGTATTCAAATAGTGGATATCACTTTTCTTTGAGTATGAGGCCTTGTTTGGGAATAAATTTATTAGGTTGGAATAAATGTACTGGCTTGCAACTGTTAAAATGTTTATTTCCTTGAATTTATTCCTTAACGAAGCCCCATAATCCAAATTATAATTGCAAGAATAGCTCTTTTCTGCAGAACAAAGATGGTCTGAATGTCGGCAGCATTTCCCCACAGGAGAATACCGTATGACATTATACTATGAAAATAGCTATGATATACAAGCCTGGCAGTGTCAATGTCAGTTAACTGGCGAATTTTCCTGACTGCGTATGCTGTAGAGCTGAGTCTATTCGACAATTTACTAATATGTGGTCCCCATTGCAGCTTAGAATCTAGTGTAATGCCTAAAAATTTGGTGTTATCCACGAGATCCAACACGTCATCCTTAACCTTTAGTGAGGTGTTCACTTGTTTGACGTTAGGCATCAAAAATCGAATACATTTAGTTTTTAGTCTATTTAAAAGCAGGTTGTTAACCTCAAACCAGCGAACCACCTTTAAGATAGCAATGTTTACATCGTCCATATCAATTTGCTGTCGTTTTAATTTAAATTAAAGTAAGGTATCATCAGCAAACAGTACTATCCCGTGCTTGTCATTGACGAGGTGTGGTAAGTCATTAATATAAACTAAAAATAAAAAAGGACCAAGGATTGAACCCTGTGGGACGCCCATTTTGACTACAGACCCATGCGAACGCGTCCCGTTGACATCAACTCTCTAAATCCTATTACTCAAATATGAAGTAAGAAGATGCAGAGCAGAACTACTTAAACCATAGTGATGTAATTTCCTGATCGATGTATCATGTTCTACACAATCAAAGGCCTTGGACAAATCACAGAAGACACTGTATCATGTGAATCCTCCCAGGCATCAAAGATATGTTTTACAAGCTCAACACCGGCATCGGTCGTGGAGCACCCCTTTGTAAAACCAAATTGTTTAGAGTGTAGAAGCTCGTTGTTATTAAAATAACTTTGCAGTTGGTCTAGTATCAATTTTTTCGAAAATTTTGCTAAATGTGGGCAGCACAGAAATTGGCCTATAGTTGGTGGGGTCTGATGTGCTACCTGCTTTGTACAAAGGTATTACCTTGCTATCTTTCATAAGATAGCAAGGTAATACCTTTGTACAGTCAATACACTAATTAAATATTAAAGCTAATCTGTTAGCAGCTAAAGCAATAATGGACTTGGTAATAGTAACGGAATTTCCCCACAAGTCTGCAGTCTTCTTTAAATTTATAGTATTAAAAGTTTTTATAACATCATTTGAATTTATATACTGAAATGAGAAATTACTGTAGGTTGTACTCATGTTTTCTTTTAAAAGAGATTCCGCTGCATTGGTTGATGAGTCCAAATATCTAGTAGTAATAACGGAGATATCAGTAAAAAAACTTTCAAACGCCGATGCAACTTTTGAGTCTGATGTTTTAGTGTCGTTATCAATGTTCAAACTAAATTTTGAACTTTTACTTTTAACTTTCCCAGTCTCGCTGGTTATTATATTCCATGTTATTTTCATTTAATCGTCACTACTCCTAATCCTTGAACTCAGGTAAAGAGAATTAGCTTTCTTGCAAAGTTTCCGAAATATCCTAGCATAGTTTCTAACATAATCCTGAAATTGTTCACTTAAATTGAAGTTTCTCTCGTTATATAGCTCATACAATCTCTTTCTACTTTTGTGAAGCCCAGTTGTTGCCATTCACAGAAGGTTGCATTACCTCCAACTGTAATCGTTCTAGGTGTGAAAACCGAATTAAAGTCTGTACAAAACGCTTTGAAAAAGCTATTATATAACAAATTAGGGTCACCTTCATCATCTTACAGTGACCAGCTAGTCATTAGTTTACTTTGAAACCTAGCAAAACGAGTTGCAGTTTTAGGTATTACAACTATATTTTGCCTAGAAACATTCTTACTGTTATCATTAAAGGAGATCTGCTGTCCACAATGGTCTGAGTCTAACTGTCTAATAATTTGCTCGTCTCTTACTATGATATCTGTAAATATATTATCTAGGCAAGTAGATGTAGAGGAAGTAACTCTTGTGGGCTCTAAGAATAAGTTCTTCAGATTATATGATAGAAACAGCGCTTTCAATTTTGTACTAAGACTACTATCCTCCAATAAATTTACATTAAAGTCACCACACACAACAACATTTTTATTTATTTTTGCAACTTTGTTTAATATCTCATCCATAATACGCTCGAAGCTATCATACAATGCTGAAGGAGGCCTGTATACACTTATTACAATAAATCTCCTCAGTTCCACACAGGCTACCTCAATAGTTCGCTCAACAGACAGACTTACAATATCATGACGCTCTTTAAATTTAAGTTGCTTATTAATTAAAATCATCGAGCCACCATGTACTGCTTGCTGCCGGCTAAACGAGCTTCCTACTATATGATTACTGAAATTGAACATGAACTGGTTGCTTTTTGGCCAATGTTCAGTGATGCAAAATATATCAACAGCATTACAGTTCATAAACAATTCCATTTCTAAATCTTTATTAATCATACTTCTAATATTCGGATGTACTAATTTACCTGGGGGAGCAGTCATGGTGCTGGTGACGCTGAACAGTCGCACATTCCTCATTTCATTTCACAGAGGAGGCGTGCGTACGCTACGGTTCTCCAAGCGGTGGCAATCAAGTGAGCGAAGTGACTCTCGGCTTCCACTTTCAAAACACCCGCCCGTGCGCGGCGTCGGCTGGTTGGACAAGCGGCCTACCTCTCTGGCTTTCATGCAGAGAATGTCAAAATGCTGTCCTCCACATTGAGGACAGGGGCGAGAGTTTGGGCAGTCTCACTGGTAGTGGGATCCCAAACACGAGAAGCAAAGGCGGCGGGCATTCGCGATGCGCCTACGAGAGGCGACATGAAGGTCCAAGAATGCCCTTCAACTGGCCGTTCTGTGCCCCGTGACCTTGCAGTAAGAGCACTCCGCTGGGCTCTGCGTGACTGCAAATCGAGGAGGGCGCCGATCAACATTTCCTCGTGTGTGAACGCGAGCCTGCTCCTTTACTTTGGGCGGCTGCGACTTAGCCGGCGTATCACCACCGGTGTTGTCCAAGACCCGGCATTCATCCTCCAAAAATTCCTCTAGGTCTGCAATTGGGGGCAGATGTGTCGCACTATCCCCTTCAAAGCGCTGCTCAAACCGCGACCTTAGGTCGGCAGGCAGCTTCTTGAGCACTATATGTACTAGCAGGTAGGACCATTGGTCCACGGGCAGATCCAGGCACTTAAGGGCGTTTATTGCCACCAATAGCAGGTTCAAAAGTTGGGTGCGCAACCCAAAGACCCGGGTGAGCGTGGGCAAATTAAAAATCTGCTCAATGTGGGTGTCTGCGAGGCCACGCTTGTTGTGGTACCTGCGGGTGATTAGGTCCCGAGCCATCTGGTAGGCCTCGTCAGACACCGGCAGATGCTGGATGAGGCCTTTGGCCTCCCCATCCAAAACGGACATCATGTAGGCCAATTTTTGTGCCGGCCGAAGGTCAGCCCTAGCATCGACCAAGCTGTCAAACACGTTTATAAACCCTAGATAGCTTCCTAGGCAGCCATCAAAATGTGGGAGGTCTAGCGTGGGAAGCCGACTCAACAGTCCCGGTTCTGTCCTAGGAAGCTCCTGCTTCGAAACGTGTTGCCCGTCCCTCTCGGCCATCAACTGCCTTGCACAGTCAGATACAGCATCATATAGGTCCAGTATCTGGCCATAGTCCTCACTGACTTTATTTCGCTGGTCCACCGTGAAGTCAACAACTGACACTTCGAGACAGCAAGCGCTGAAAGCACAAAATTGCTGTTCCACGCTTGCCAACCGATCATTGATCTGATTAAATCTTTGTAATAAGGCCTGCTGGTGATCAGGCCGGTTTACCCCAGAGCACTGGCTGAGGCAAACCAGCGCAAATGTGATGAAATGGCACCCGCAGCCGACCGCAAGTCCTTGATAGCCGACATAATAAATTCTCAAAAGAGCTCGGACAAGCGTTAAATTAAAACTTAACAAAACTTGAAATTTGTTAATTCTTTGAAACCAACAATATATATTTACTGTATACTACAGCTGCAAGCAACAACAGGTATTTACTGCCCAACAAAATTCAAAGTTTCAATATATTGAAACAAACACAAGGGTTGTAACTTATAACAAATTAAAAGTTGAAACTTCAAATTAATTATTTGCAACAGACAGACCAACTGTATTATGTGTGATATACAACCGTAGGTAAACACAGATATGTGTTACCTGACAATATTATCAATATATTATAACAAAAAACAAGGTTTATTAAGTTTATTTATCAATGTGACCCGCCCATCTCTGCAAGGTCAAATCATCATCCTCTTAGCGTTATCCCAGTTTAAATCTGGGGTCCGCTTTCTAGTCTAACCGGATTTGGCTGAATATTAGCTTTTCCACGGAGTGACTGCCTGTCTGACCTCCGCAACCCGAAGGGATAGCGATATTCCATGGTTTAGACTAGTGTCAGTTTATTAGAAGGTTCTGACGCTCTGTAACGATTGTCAAAGATCTTCATGACAACCGGGACCGACGGCTTAACGTGCTCTCCGAGGCACGGGACAAGCGATAATTAACAATTCAATACGCACATAACTCCGAAAAGTCATTGGTGCGCGCCGTGGATTCGAACCCGATACCCTCTGCATGGCAGTCTGTTCGTATCTCCACTAGGCTATCGCTGCCTAGGGGATCTCTGCAAGGTCAAATGTGGTTATTATAATGTTTCAAACTCAATGTTTACAATTAACTAAGTCAATAGATATAATCGGTATGTATCCAACCAAAATTGGCTGATTAACGATACAACAACAAATTCAAGTTAGATATTAATAATTCAAGTTAACAATCACCGTTTGAGGTTATGCATACATGAGGTATCAAGAAATATATTTCAAATTATGTAGGTCAACCAATACATCTAAATATTATGTATGTATTTAAGCAAAACTGACCTAACAAACACTACAACACTGTTAACAAATGTGATGTAGCAATGCCTAGCTAGAAGTTGCCTAGAAAGACTGGGAAAAATTTGCAGATGGCAGTGGAAGCGTGATTGTATTCATCCAGTCGTTGTAAGCAAGACAAAGTCGAACATATATTACTGTGATTCACAGCGATGAAATTAAACAAATTAATTACCTGGTATCTTGGTGATGTCAGGCTTGGAGCTAAATGAGACACACACACAGGACTAAAATTGGCCAATATTAGCTGGTGAATTATCTACTTAGCTATTCTTCCAAACGATGTCTTCAGGACACGCTGTACGAGTCGCGGATTTACACAATTTTTTGCAAATATTCAATATGTCACAATTTTATTACAAACTTTGCCGGTAGCGGTCATAAGCGGCAAATACAAGAATTTACAAGACAAAGGACAATGCGCGAAATCGTCCCCACCCATCAACAAAAATGAAATGTAGCGCTATTGACACATCTTGGCAAGATGATATTTTTTTACTATGGGGACGTTGCCCAAAAGCATTGGGTTGTTATGACACAAGTAATTAACGTTTAAACATATATTCGTATAAGTACGTATGTTTTATATTTTTGACGATTATTTGTAAAACACCTACTCATTTATCTATTCATTAGTGCACAGTGAACATAGACCAGTACTATAACACTCACTAATGTTATTTGCCTTCTATGAGTATTGTAAGAATGAATAATTAGAAGAATATGAATTTAAATGATTCATTCATTTATATTTACGAGACGGCGCGAGCGGCTTAGCCCGCCTCAATACATAAATAAACCTTCCTCTAGAATCATTCTATCTATTAATAAAACCACATTAAAAGCCGTTGCGTAGTTTTTAAGATATAAGCATACATAGGGACAAACAGACAGAAGACAGATTTTGTTTTATACTATGTATTGATTATTATATAAGGGCAGTAATAGCCACTAGGCTATCGCTGTCCTTATAAATCTGCATGGCAATCCGTTGGTGTGTCCACTAAGACATAGCAACGGATTGCCCATTCAGAGGGATCTGGTTCGAATCCACGGCGCGCACCAATTTCTTTTCGAAGTTAAGTGTGTATTAAATTGTTAATTATCGCTTGACCTCTGCCTTGGAGAGCACATTAAACCGTCGGTCCCGGCTGTCATGAAGAGCTTTGACAGTCGTTACGTACCCTCCAATAAACTGATACTGGTCTAAACAAAATCAAACTCAAACTCAAATATGTTTATTTCCATAAAAATGCTTAAATTTTTTGGACACGTCAGAAAGTCATACAAATAAAAAAATAAAAAAGTAACTTTAAATGCATATTGATATAGTTGTGCATTAAAAAAAATGCCTGTTCAGAAAGTAGAGCCTCGTGAGAAGAATCAGGCAAGAAACTCCAGGCCACTCTTTTCTACGTCTTGATTCTACACAATTTAAAAACTTAACAATAATATAAAAGTACTAAACTAGCATAATATAGACACAATAACTCACACTCACATGAATATTAACACTAATCAAACATAAGTAGCCTGTGGGACCGAGCAAATTAATCCCAAGCATTTTTATCTTCAATATAATCTAGCACTAACAATGAATAGTACCCTATTTGACAAAGTTTACGTTTTATAATCTTTTTGAATTTATTATAACTTAAAATTTTAATATTGCTTGGCACTTTATTTTAAAAGCGCACACATTGGCCTTGAAAAGATTTTTTTATTTTCTCTAGCCGGGTAGCCGGCACTACTAGCTCACTCTTATTTCTAGTATTAAATTGTGGATATCACTTTTCTTTGAGTATGAGGCCTTGTTTGGAATAAATATATTAGGTTGGAATAAATGTACTGGCTTGCAACAGTTAAAATGTTTATTTCCTTGAATTTATTCCTTAACGAAGCTCCATAATCCAAATTATAAATTGCTCGAATAGCTCTTTTCTGCAGAACAAAGATGGTCTGAATGTCGGCAGCATTTCCCCACAGGAGAATACCGTATGACATTATAATATGAAAATAGCTATGATATACAAGCCTGGCAGTGTCAATGTCAGTTAACTGGCGAATTTTTCTGACTGCGTATGCTGCAGAACTGAGTCTATTGGACAATTTACTAATATGTGGTCCCCATTGCAGCTTAGAATCTAGTGTAATGCCTAAAAATTTGGTGTTATCCACAAGATCCAACACATCATCCTTAACCTTTACTGAGGTGTTCACTTGTTTGACGTCAGGCATCAAAAATCGAATACATTTAGTTTTAAGTCTATTTAAAAGCAGGTTGTTAATCTCAAACCAGCAAACCACCTTTGAGATAGCAATGTTTACATCGTCCATATCAATTTGCTGTCGTTTTAATTTAAATAAAAGTGAGGTATCATCAGCAAACAGTACTATCCCGTGCTTTTTATTAACGAGGTGTGGTAAGTCATTAATATAAACTAAAAATAAAAAAGGACCGAGGATTGAACCCTGTGGGACGCCCATTTTGACTACAGACCCATGCGAACGCGTCCCGTTGACATCAACTCTCTAAATCCTATTACTCAAATATGAAGTAAGAAGATGCAGAGCAGAACTACTTAAACCATAGTGATGTAATTTCCTGATCAATGTATCTTGTTCTACACAGTCAAAGGCCTTGGACAAATCACAGAAGACACCTAAAGCATCATGTGAATCCTCCCAGGCATCAAAGATATGTTTTACAAGCTCAACACCAAAACCAAATTGTTTAGAGTGTAGAAGCTCGTTGTTATTAAAATAAATTTGCAGTTGGTCTAGTATCAATTTCTCGAAAATTTTGCTAAATATGGGCAGCACAGAAATTGGCCTATAGTTGGTGGGGTCTGATGTGCTACCTGCTTTGTACAAAGGTATTACCTTGCTATCTTTCATAAGATAGCAAGGTAATACCTTTGTACAGTCAAAACACTTATTAAATATTAAAGCTAATCTGTTAGCAGCTAAAGAAATAATGGACTTGGTAATAGTAACGGAATTTCCCCACAAGTCTGCAGTCTTCTTTAAATTTATAGTATTAAAAGCTTTTATAACATCATTTGAATGTATATACTGAAATGAGAAATTACTATAGGTTGTACTCATGTTTTCTTTTAAAAGAGATTCCGCTGCATTGGTTGATGAGTCCAAAGATAAAGTAGTAATAACGGCGATATCAGTAAAAAAACTTTCAAACGCCGATGCAACTTTTGAGTCTGATATAATAGTGTCGTTATCAATGTTCAAACTAAATTTTGAACTTTTACTTTTAACTTTCCCAGTCTCGCTGTTTATTATATTCCATGCCATTTTCATTTTATCGTCACTACTCCTAATCCTTGAACTCAGGTAAAGAGACTTAGCTTTCTTGCAAAGTTTCCGAAATATCCTAGCATAGTTTCTAACAGAATCCTGAAATTGTTCACTTAAATTAAAGTTTCTCTCGTCATATAACTCATACAATATCTTTCTACATTTGTGAAGCCCAGTTGTTGCCCATTCACAGAAGGTTGCATTACCTCCAACTGTAATCGTTCTAGGTGTGAAAACCAAATTAAATTCTGTACGAAATGCTTTGAAAAAGCTTTTATATAACAAATTAGGGTCACCTTCATCATTTAACAGTGACCAGCTAGTCATTAGTTTACTTTGAAACCTAGCATAACGAGTTGCAGTTTTAGGTATTACAACTATATTTTGCCTAGAAACATTCTTACTGTTATTATTAAAGGAGATCTGCTGTCCACAATGGTCTGAGTCTAACTGTCTAATAATTTACTTGTCTCTTACTATGATATCTGTAAATATATTATCTAGGCAAGTAGATGTAGAGGAAGTAACTCTTGTGGGCTCTAAGAATAAGTTCTTCAGATTATATGATAGAAATAGCGCTTTCAATTTTGTACTAAGACTACTATCCTCCAATAAATTTACATTAAAGTCACCGCATACAACAACATTTTTATTTATTTTGGCAACTTTGTTAAATATCTCATCCATAATACGCTCGAAGCTATCATACAATCCTGAAGGAGGCCTGTATACACTTATTACAATAAATCTCCTCAGTTCCACACAGCCTACCTCAATAGTTTGCTCAACAGACAGACTTACAATATCATGACGCTCTTTAAATTTAAGTTGCTTATTAATTAAAATCATCGAGCCACCATGTACTGCTTGCTGCCGGCTAAACGAGCTTCCTACTATATGATTACTGAAATTGAACATGAACTGGTTGCTTTTTAGCTAATGTTCAGTGATGCAAAATATATCAACCGCATCACAGTTCATAAACAATTCCATTTCTAAATCTTAATTAATCATACTTGTAATATTCTGATATACTAATTTAATAAAAAAAAATTGAAGTGTATTAGTCAATGAGTTACGAGTAATCTTATTCTAGATAGAGGTGTTCTCTATTGTCTCAAAATTTAATTTAAATTATTATTATTATGAATGTCAATAATCGAATTGTCATATATTATGTCAGGTTCAATAAAATGTACTCTAAAAGTACTTGGGTCACTGTATAAATTGAATGCTAATAATTTAGCAAGTTCTCGTTTAAAAGAGCGAGAAAGATACATAGTATCTTTTGATAAAATAAAATTTATTTTAATAAAAGTATTAGTGTGAAAGAATAAAATTTTGTCATTATGACGATATGTACTATTATATAATAATAGATTTAATTTACTTATCTGGTTGTTTTCTTTATCAGATAAGGTCTTTGTATAAGGAAATGCACAGACTATAAAATTGCACTCCACTTTAGAACTTCTATCAGTCATTATATCCGATAAAGCTAGTATATCTTTCCTAGTAACTAGTAAGCTATCACTATGGTGATAGCTTACTAGTTACTAGGAAAGATAATAATATTAACTGTAGAAAGTTTATTTAATTCTGCATGTTTTAACTTATTTACTAATGAAGGCATTCTTTCTCCTGGATAACAAAAGTTTTGTAATGGACGGTTAGTGTAACTATCTATTAAGCTACCCAGACCCACTCCCAATTGGTCAGAAAACATCAATACAGTGTTATTACTATGAGTATCAAGTGAACATATATGATTTGTTTGTAACAAGGCATCAGGACCGGAGTCATTGTATATTTTGTGAGGTTGTTCTAGTACTAGACTACTTTCTAAATCATTATTTAATTTTGAACAATTTAAGCACCATTTTTGTTGGCTATAGAGAGTAGTTGTTCTAGATTCTCTAAACCAACTTTATAAATCTCATCATATTTTAATATTGTTGTTTTGGCTAGTTTACTTGTAATTTGATAACATTCATAGTGATAAATTGCTATCGACCATTTCAAAATTGTTGGTTATAACCTCCCGGTCAAGGTCACCTTGCTTTGTGATTAAAATTTCTATGTTCTACTATTGAATTATCTGGCAATTTAATTAAACTTATTTATTTTAAGATTCTCATCTGGCGCCCGAAACATTATTTAAATTTACTCATAATTTGTAAATGATGCGATTCTCTGAAAGTTTTCATTAAACATCTGTTAATTCCACAAACTAGTTTCATTTATATTCTCTATTTTGTTATATGTAGATTGTGTACACCATACACACATTTATTTATATTGTTTTAAATATTACAGTTGGCCAATTGTAATATATAAAAAATAAAAATAAAGGAAGGTGTGTGTAGAGTACACAATCTATCTATAACAAAATAGAGATTATAAATGAAACTAGTAGGTGGAATTAACAGATGTTTAATGAAAACATTCAGAGAATCGCATCACTTATAAATTAAATTAAATTAATAGAAAAATGAAACACAATTTCGGGCGCCAGATGCGAATCTTATATAAAGTTAAATTGTATAGAAATGCCAGATAAATCAGAGGTAGTACAAAGGAATTCTAATCGCAAAGGAGAGTGACCTTGACCGAGAGATAATAATAACAATTTGGATATGGTCGATAGCAATTTATCACTACGAATGTTAGCAAATTACAAGTAAACTGGCCAAACATTGTACTAATAGAAATATTTAGGGTTATCTAACAAAATTTAAAAGTATCTAATCAAATCGAATTTGAACTCGAGGGTGTTTGAATTCGAGATTGAGTTGAATTCGAGGCTGCGTCCTAATGCAAATAAGTAAATTAGGTTTACCTGCATTCTTCTAAGGTTAATTAAAATGAAACTTTATAAAATAATCCATGTTGTCACGTCTACCGCGTGGCGTCACGGCGTGCAAATCCTCGATGTGCGAAAGCCATCAGGGGTAAAAGTGCTTTTATTTGGAAGAAAAAAATTAATAGGAGGTATAAAAACGCGGTTGTAGATCCGCGTTTTATCTTCAAATAAAGACAATCAAGCGATTGGTAACAGCGCCAGAAGCATTTTTAAGGTATTCTTTCGCCTTAAACCAGTTGATATTCTGTAATATCAGGGGGCTAACCGTGCTATTTTCAAACGTTCAAACGTTGACAACGTAACGTATTTGGTGAACGTTTGGTTTTGGTTTGGCTGATGTCAAACATGGTATCGTGCTAATTGTATTGAGCGTTCGAACCGTAGTAGACGCAACCCTTACGTTGGGCTTACACCGGCTTTTGAAAATAGTAAGTACTATTCTTATACTAAAGAGGCTGTAGCGACATCGCGCCATGTGCAAGCACTATTTTAAAAAGACAATTAATGTCATTTTGTGAATGTCATTGAATGTCAATAAATATTATATTATGAAATCATGAAATAATTTTATTAAAATTATACGGTAAGTACTGAAATATTGTATACTGTAATAAGTTATTTATGCAAAAAACAGTTAATGATCACACTTGGTCATGTAGAAGTGATTATTATTTCAATAGAGTAACGAAGGTGAATTCAAATGATGATGCACCACAACATTACCGCAATTGCAGCTTCTACTATTTGTCGAGCCCAATACGAATTTATATGATCGTTACAATAAACAACACCTATTTTTCAGATGTGGAATAATATATAGAGCAGAGAACGATGCTAAACAAACCTCGAATTGTCAGCGTTCGGCATAATAGTCATCCTTTCTATAAAAGAAGAGATAGACGAAAAGCTGGAGAATTTGAATTTGGCTGACTTTCTAACTTTTCAGGTACGTATTTCAATTATCATTACGTAAGATCCTACAGTATTTACTCTCATTCTGAACTTGTCTCATAATATGCTTAAATACCCAACAAAATAATGTAAGTATATTATACTCAAACACAAGATATAGCGCACGTATGAGAACAATATTAATCTTAAGTTAAATGTCAGCGGGCTTAGTTATTTTGGTAGGACTTATATTTGAGAAAATAATTACTGAATAATTTATGTTTTAATTTTGTTCACAGTAGCCGAGGAGTAAGCGGAATAATAAGCCGCTCGTTAGCACAACCACATGGACATAATTGCAAGTTAACAAAAATGAGCAATTTGCTATGAGCCAAATCGAGACCATCATCACTTCTTGGACATTAAACAAGAATATACTATTAATTAGTTTACTAAAATAATGTAAACCAAACCAGATACATAATTATTACTGTGAAGTTCACGTTATAACAATGGCCTAACAGATGTTGATTGTTTCAATTCTACTTAAAATTATATTTTGTATCATATTTCATCATCTCAACACACTGAATAAATAAAATCGAAATGTGAAATTGGAGCTTCCTTTTTAATATACATACCTACTCTATTCTTTTAACTATCTATTGAAGTAGTCTAGCGGTAGTCTGGGTAACACTGGATCATCAGATGTAGGACTCGATACCCGATTAGAAAGTACGCTTATGTTAGCTCACACACCTGTATCACATTCTGCTGAGTTAGTGGTTAGTCTCCCTTGTAGATCGGCTTATTGGTCTAGTGGTACCTAACCCTGACTGCTAAGACGAAAGTCATGGGTTCGATTACCACCCAGGAGAACTCTTTGTGCGATGAGCAAATTACCATAACTATAATACTCATATGTGTATAAAAGCAATATTTATATATATTAATCAATTGTCTGACTACCATGCCACTAGGTTGTGCCTAGTTTGGGATCACACCGCCAGGTGTCACAGAGAATTAATTTATTCTTATGTTTCTCTTCTTCACGGAAATTTTCTTACAATTCACTTAGAAATTCACCCGGTCCAAATGGTCACTAAGGACGAAAGGCGGCACCTTCCCTAACCACTCTCTTACTAGTATGGGCAGGTGGTACTTGATGGGCGAACTTATTAGATAGATATTCTCTTAACAGACTCCAAGGCTTATTACTTTTACTATATATGCAAAGTGGGCAACAGTGATGTTTTGTCATGGCGGATCTCGTGGCAACAAAGACCCGGGGCAGGTTTTCCCGTGATTATGCCTTTGAAAATTACACCAAGCGAATAGCTCCTGTGGCCTTCCCTTCGCTGATCCGCCAAAGCAAGCCAAATTTAAGAGCCCTGAACCAACTCGTTAAAATAGGCTGGCCAGAGACTAGGCTCTGACCAACTCATTGAACTATTAGGCACCCACAGATTACATGAAATTTACAATTCTGTGTCGCCACCGCATTGCGCTTCCCACGCACGCACATTCAACTGGCTGCCACCCAGCCCTAATCTACTGACTTAGGTCTGTTTTCCGAGGTAGTGGGTTGGATTCCTAACACGACAAATCTTTGTATGATGAGCACTACGCTTTTGTCTGTGTCTTAGTTAAATTAAATAATTACAATACCTGTCTAGGTACTTACGAGTAGAAAAATAATTATAAATGAACGTTTATCAGTCGTCTACTTGCTGTATACAGGCGTCTGAGAGCGCAGTGACCGAGTAGGCAGTCTTTTCGCTTAAGCCACCCAAAGAACCTATAACTGTGACAGTATTATGTGTATGGTATACGTATATCCACATAATATTATTGTTTCAGCCTTTCAAAAGTGAATTTCTAGGAAGGTATCGCGTCGAGATGTAGCCTTTTTGATGAGATGTCTTCCTAGACATTGTTATAAATATAAGGCCAAGCAAGCTTGAAGCCAATCTTACAATAATGAAGTCTACCGCAACAATAAGCTACACTAAAGAGATATCTATAAAAATTGTCTTATGTTGAATGTTGTTCACTCATTTAAGTTGCAATCAAACGTATTATAAGCATATGCCACTAAATTGATAATTAATACAAAATTATCTTAATAATTTCTCAAATTTAAAATATTATATAACTGAAAAGTTCGTCGATAGGAACTTTTGGTTTGACAATGTATGAGACGTTCGCGAACGTAAAGGTTTTAGTTTAAAACGTTGTCAAATAATAGCGAGATACCATGCAACAACGAGAGTTCGCTCGCACGCTGTCACCTAGCTGTCACTGAACGTATCTGCCCTACAAAAACCAAATCGTTTACGTTCAAATAATTAGCACGATACGAAATGTGCATAACTTGACGTTTTCGGTTGAAGTTTGGTTTTGGTAAATACGTTGACGTTTAGCACGATTGCCCCCCTGGTTAGACCAGTAAGCTGACCTCGGGCTCTAAGGCGTGTAAATCTTGGATGCAACCCGGATAACGCTAGGGCGATGATGATTTATTTATATTCGTTATTTTCCTATCATTCATTCATAATCATTTAAATGTTAAATAATACATTATTTTTTATTTTGTATTTTACTAAATCATGTTTTGTACTGTAATATAAACCATATATTGTTAAAATAACTTACAAGTGTAAAATGAAAATATAGGTTAATTAATAATAATAAATTGTTTATTATTTATATATGCCATGGATTTAAGTAAAAAAAGGATTTTAATCAAATAGTGGATACTTATGGTACACATTGGCATCAGTTCCATGTGTGTTGATATATGGGGTCGGAGCCCATACATTTTTGCCCATAGTCCTTTATTCAATTCTACAAATCACGCGATAAGCAAAAACGGCGTGGTCAAAAGGAATTTTTTCGGAAGCAAGAATGAGAATAATTTGACAGTTCTAAGTGTGACCAGAGTCAACATTAACAATAGACAAAATACAATGTTACTAAACTAATATTATTGATTCAACTTATCATCTTAATATATAAAATCCTTGCGTTACTGACTGACTGACAGACACGCTACAGCCGAAACTATTGGGCGCAGGAAGCTAAAATTTGGCATGTATGTTCCTTGAGGACCCTAGGGATGGATTAAGGAGGCATTTCCCGAAATTCCCACGGGATAGATCAAAACGGGTAAATTTAAAAATATGCAGGCGTAGCTGCTGGCGTCCTCTAGTAAACAATATTTCTATTTCAAACAGGCTTAAAGCGTCAACTTCATCATATCAGCCGAAAGACGTCTACTGCTGGACATAGGCCACCCCCAAGGATCTGCACATGGACCGATCCAGGACCCGCATCCATCCGCTACCCGCGATCCCAACAAGATCATCAGTCCATCTTGTGGAAGGCCTACCTCTGCTACGATGTCCGGTGAGTGGCTGCTTCTCCAGAACCTTTATGCTCCAACGGGCATCGGTTCTTCTAGCTATGTGTCCTGCCCACTTCCACTTCAGCTTTACTGTTGGGAGAGCTATGTCAGTGACTTTGGTTCGCCTGCGGATCTCCTCATGTCTGATTTGGTCACGCAGGAAACTCCGAGCATAGCTCTCTTTGACAATAAGTTGAAGGCCAATACTTCGGATGCTAAATTTGTTAACAACTTGGAAGATATATTTTGTTTTGTTACAGACCTTAATAAAACAAAGTAACTCTTTCAAATTCACAGGAATAAGTTGCACTCAATATACGCCGAATGATCCTACAAAATAGTTGCCCACTTTGTAGAATTACTTTAAATAGAATATATATATATATCTGTTATATATAAAAACACTAAAGAATGCAAGGGCAACTACTATTTTGTAAAACGTAAAATTTCAATAAAATGTCAATAATAATAAATATAAGAAAATTAAAATAGTCATTCGTAGTCAATTTTTACAATACAAAAATATCAGTCTTGTCCGGTCATGATACACATCCACTTGTTTATTTAGGATAGTCAAAACGCGATGCAATCATCTTCAGGATGCCATTACTACTGTCTCTCAATCGCCTTAGTAATAAAGCTACTCGTTTACGTATAATGGTTTGATAGCCATCCGTATCATACGGATATATCCGTATCTGATACGTATGAGCTTCGGCAAACATTAGTGACGCGCTGCAGTAGGGAGGCAGCCGCATCAGCATCCTGAAAATATTGTTATATTATACACGTAGGTTATATTGTTCTGGCGGCCCAACGGGCTTAATTTACCCACAGGCTGCTCGAGTAGAAAGACTGGCAGTATGCCTTAAAATTTTTACACATGAGGAGCAACGAGCGAACCTGCGTGCAACCATATTCCTTCGCACCGCCAATGCCTCGCGCTCGCGCTCCAGATTGGCATCATCGGACAAGTTTTCGGTCACAATATGCCCCAGATATCTAAAACTAATTACCCTTTGCAACTCCTCACCGCAAAACATATTTGGTGGAACCCAAGCGGACACATTTAATTTTCCTTTGAAAATAAGTACCTTGTTCTTTTTTGTATTATATGTCAGTCTATGCTCCACTGCATATGACTCACAAATGGTCAATAGCTTGCGAATAGAACCCCCTGATGGTCCCAGCAGCACCATCTCGTCCGCGTAGCTGATGTTAGTAACGCACACATTATCAATATGACAGCCGGTATGAGTGCTGCTGAGCTCATCAATAAGATCATTTATATAAAGGTTAAACAACAGAGGAGAGGTCAGTCCACCCTGTCTTACCCCACATTTAATACGATACCGGTGTGTCAAGGCTCCCGCCCATCTCACCTGGTTCCGTTGACCTCGATACCAATCTTTCAACAGAGATACGACCTCAGCCGGCACACCCGCATTTCCCAGCTTACCCCAAAGCTTCTCATAAAGGACTGTGTCAAAAGCTTTCGACAAATCTAGGAAACACGCGTTTATTGGTTTCCTCCTATCAATGTAGTACCTGACAGCCTACTTAAGACATAAAATCGCACTTTCAGTAGAAAGCCCCGTCCTAAAACCTTACGTTATGTTTTGAGAAAGAATGTCATTGAGCAGGCTGTTAAGTACTTTGGCCATAATAGTTGCAAGTGAAATGGGACGGTAGTTATTTTTGTCCGAGATATCTCCAGTTCTATTCTTGATCACATGCACCACAATGGTTTTCGTAAATTCCTCCGGTAAGTACCCATAACAAAGACAGAGATTAAAAAACATGGAAAGAACGCGAGGCAGGTGAACTCCTGCATGCCTAAGGTGCTCGATACTGAGACCATCATGCCCAGGTGATTTACCTCTCTTCATACCATTGATAACTTGTCTTATACAGATCGTGCTGGCTCCCTCAATCAAGGTTGAGCCGTACGATTGCTGTTGAATGCGAGCCATCAGTGGGCCGAGTCAGGAAAAGCGTCAGATGATTTCCTGCATTGTACTTGCATACTAAACCCATTTTTTGTCTGGAATTTAAAAGATCAAGAAAAGACTAAAGAAATTGAAGTGACAAAAAAAACAATGACTCTGAGTTTGTTTCGGCTTTTCTTCTCAAGAAGTCATTTAGATAGGAAAAGCCGGCATCATCTAGAATAGGGTTTTGACATGTATAAGTGTTGTAAACAACCAAAATGCAGAAATAAATATGTATTTATGTCTTTATGTCTTTATATCTTTTACATTTAAATACTGTCTTATATATTTAAATACTTTAGAATTCACTTACACAAACAATTAGTAAATAAGTGTTTTTAACGCTAAAGAAAGTTACGGTAGTAGAGCCTTGCTGTATTCAGCATGAATGGGCCCGGCTCGACCGGGGAAGTACTACCCTCTCACAGAAAATTGACGTAAAGTAACAGTACCTAAACTGTTGCGTTTCGTTCGGTAAGTGAGAGTGCTGGAGGCCCTATCCCCTATTCCTTCTCCCTCATCCCACTCCTTATCCTATTCCTTTTCCCAACTCCAAGGGGCGGCAACGTACTTGTGACTCCTGTGGTTTTGCTTGTGTCCATTGGCGGCGGTAATTGCTTACCATCAGCCGATCCGTCTGCTCGTTTGCCGCCTATTATTATAAAAAAAAAGTTATGCAAAACAATTATAGAATAATATAATAAATAAATGCAATATTAAATATAATTAAAATCTCAATTAATGTAAAATTTCAAAGTTTATTCTGCGGATTGGATTATTTTTGTTTTTAATTTAATAAACATTTAGGTCCTGTAACCACGGTTTTTTAACGCGCCGTCAACGCGCGTTTTAGAAACGCGCGTCGACGGCGAGTATTTATTCCACAGAACAGTTTGTTGTCGTTTGTATCGATACACACGCGCTTTTGTATCGCGTCTGTATTGCTACAAACGCGCCGTCGACGTGCGTTTCTAAAACACGCGCGCATTTATCCTTCAGAGCAGTTTGTTGTCGTTTGTATCGCTACACACGCGCATTTGCATCGCGTCTGTATCACTACACATGTGCGTCTGTATCGATTCAAACGCATATTTGAATTTATACAGGTGTGCAAAGGTCTACAAGCCTGTAGACCTTTGCACACCTGCGCTTTTTCGTCGTTTTTTGCGTCTGACTTGCGTGCGTATCGCGTCTGTATCGCTACAAACGCGCATCAACGGCGTGTTTAAAAAACGTGGTGTGCATAGGCCCCTACATGCTACAAAGCAGAATATGGCATGAGTCCAATACCACCTATGTTATACCTTTTGCTACCGGTATTCGATGCATATTGTTACGCCATCTATCGGTGAATGGAGGTACTAGAAGAGATTGAATGTATCGGTGGTTTAAAGGTAATTTATCTACTCTGTACTAGATGGCGTTGCCGTATCGAGTATCGACTGTTCGCGATTATTTCGACAGTTTTGTGGAAGCATCTAGAATGCGCTAGTGATGTTATCCGGCCAGTATAAATAGAGCGCGAGCTGGCGGACCGGACTTAGTGACAATTGAATATCGGAGCGATAAACAAGAAGTGAAGGGAAGTAATTCGGAAGTGTTTAGTGGTGTTTTTATTAGTGCTGAGAATTAAGTGTGAAATAAGTGTGTTTATTAGTGTTGTAAAAATAAGTGTGTGTTTGTGTTAGTAAATAAAATGCAGTTTTTCTGGCATAGTGTACATAATTTATCACCGAACCCCAGCTCGTAACAAATTGGTGTCAGAAGAAAGGGAAAAATTATGCCGGTTATGCCAAAGGAAGAAACTGAAGGCGTTCGTACTAGGAACCAGCACCAGCAAGACCTGGACCAGAGACGCTTCGGAGACGTTCCTTCTCCATCGTCTGGTGGACCAGGCGACTCCACGGCTGCTGTGCAGCCTGCAAGCGCACACTCCGTGGCGGTGCCCGACATCGCGGCTCTGATGGCGTTCATGCAGGAGCAGGCCCGCCGTCAAGAGGAGCAGGCCCGCCGTCAGGAGGAGCAGGCTCGCCGTCAGGAAGAGCAGGCTCGCCGTCAAGAGGAGCACGCGCGCCGCCTGGAGGAACAGCTACAGCGCGACAAGGAGGAGCAGACTCGCCGTCACGAGGAGCAGGCTCGCCGTCAAGAGGAGCACGCGCGCCGCCTGGAAGAACAGCTCCAGCGAGACGAGGAGGAGCACGCGCGCTGCCTAGAAGAGCAGCTGGTGCTCATGAAGGACCTCAGCGCCGCTGTAGGGAAGGACCTGAAGGTGGCCAAGGAGGAACTTCAGCAGCATGAAGCCCGTATCAGCGACATGGAGAAGGTCGTACACGACCAGCTCGAGACTCGCGTCGCCTCTATAGAGAAGCCTGTACATGATCAACTCGAGGCCCGTATTGCCGAATTGGAGAAGAAATTGTGTAGGCTCGGGTCCTACGACGTTACACCTGCAGCTGTGGCGCCCTCGCCTCGTTGGTTTAAGTTTCCACCATTTGATGGCTCGTCATCGTGGTTTGCATACAAGGTTCAGTTTGAGGCCGTTATGCGAGCGAATGGGTGGGACAAAGAACAGGCCGTCACCGCCCTAACCTTGGGCCTTCGTGATCAGGCCTTGACGGTGTTGGAGGCACCCGGGCAAGACGTCACCTACGAGAAGCTTCTGGAGCCGTTGGAGGTGAGGTACGGAGACGCGCACCTCGAACATGTGTATCGTACTCAGCTGAAGAACAGGACACAACGCACCGGAGAAACTCTGCAGCAGTGGGCTCTAGAGGTGGAAAGGCTGGTCAGAAAGGCATACCAGTCGTCGCCTGCGCTCATTGACGGGAACCTCGTACAAGCGTTTACGGATGGGATCCGGGACCTGGAAGTTAGAGCAGCGGTAAGACTTGGGCACTTCAAGTCCCTGAAGGCAGCCTTATCCTACGCTCTAGAGGTGGAAGCAGCGCGTCACGAGGATCGAACTTACCGTATCAGGGAAGTTGTTTCTTCACCACGGTGCTACAACTGCGGGGAAAGAGGCCATATCCGCTTGAGCTGCCCAAAGCGTAAGCGGCACGTTGGTACCCTGTCTCCACCAAAGGGGTCACCTGACGTACCTGTCTGGCGGCAAGAGCAACGTAGCGCAGATGCTCTGACAGGTAGGGCTTACCCTGACCAACGCAAACACTGTGCAAGACAGGAAGCGAAACCGGCAGCGCTAGTGAGAATGTTGAAGACGGATCTAAGCGACGGATGGAAAGAAGCTTTGCAGAGTGCTCAGCAAGAAGACAAGGATGTACAGGTGATTCTCGAATGGAAAAAATCAGGCGCTCCTAGGCCCCAAATGGAGTGATATCGCAGCAATGAGCCCTGTCACCAAAAGTTATTGGGCACAGTGGGAAAGCTTGGTTGTCCAGAATGGAGTTCTGTGCCACAAATGGGAAAACGCTCGAGGTAACCAATGCCATCTGCAAATGGTAGTACCCAAGACTAAGCTGCCAGAAGTACTGCGGTTCTATCACAATGGTGCTTCGGGAGGTCACATGGTTATTAAGAAGACGCTTACTAAGGTCCGAGAGCGGTTTTATTGGCTCCACTGTCGGAATGACGTCGGGGATTGGTGCCGCAAATGCACAAGTTGTACGGCTGTGAAGGGGCCAGATAATCGTAGCAGAGGTGCATTCAAGGTGTACAATGTAGGAGCTCCATGGGAGTCAGGACAACAGATGTCTGAGAAGATGAAGACTCGCTACGACCGGAAGGCAAACAACAAAGTCTTCGATGAGGGATCATTGGTGTGGCTTCATAACCCAGTACGAAGCAAAGGTAAATCGCCAAGCAAAGGTAAATCGCCTAAGTTACAAGCCAGATGGGACGGGCCATATCGCATAATTACCAGGATGAACGACGTCACCTATCGAATCCAGAAGGGGTCGCGAGGTGCACCGAAGATAGTTCATGTGGACCGGTTGGCTCGTTACTATGGGTCCAACGATGTTCGAGACGAACACGTTTAAGAGGGGGGCAGTGTTACGCCATCTATCGGTGAATGGGGGTACTAGAAGAGATTGAATGTATCGGTGGTTTAAAGGTAATTTATCTACTCTGTACTAGATGGCGTTGCTGTATCGAGTATCGACTGTTCGCGATTATTTCGACAGTTTTGTGGAAGCATCTAGAATGCGCTAGTGATGTTATCCGGCAAGTATAAATAGAGCGCGAGCTGGCGGACCGGACTTAGTGACAATTGAATATCGAAGCGATGAACAAAAAGCGAAACGAAGTAATTCGGAAGTGTTTAGTGGCGTTTTTATTAGTGCTGAGAATTAAGTGTGAAAGAAGTGTGTTTATTAGTGTTGTAAAAATAAGTGTGTGTTTGTGTTAGTAAATAAAGTGCAGTTTTTCTGGCATAGTGTATATAATTTATCACCGAATCCCAGCTCGTAACAATATAAACAATCATTTGAAGAAGATGATGAATTCTTAATTGCGCACAGGGGCGAATATGTCTTTAGAAGAATAAAATAAGTGAGCTTGATAATTAATATCTTTATTTCAAACTTATGTTTTAGGAAAAATCACTCATTACCCAATAAGTTCTTTGCACAAGAGGTCAATGACAATGAAAATATATCTTATGAATCCTCTTCCAACAACAACACTTTAACACATACTTTGCTCAATAGGTTTTTGCAAAACCTATCGATACTGCTAGCTCTAATGAAATCACACGAGAATTTTGTTTTTAACGTATACAAAAGCGCATTGGATAGAATTAATGAAGACTTATCAAAAATTTCTAATTGGGCTGATAATAATTCGCTAATGCTTAACGAACACATAACCAAATTTGTATTTGGAACTAAAAATCAACTAAATTCAATCAATGGTGTGCAATTATAAAGTTAAGGTTAATGATGTTTTCATAGAACGTGTACATGAGGCTCGCCATCTCGGTTTATTATTGGATGTGCAGCTGCGCTATGAGCGGCAAACATCGAGAGTAGTCCAAAAATTGTTAATATAGACTCAAAGTACTGTATAAGATTCGTCCCCACCTTAGCACTGCTCTACGCTTACAATTGACGGATTCCCTTGTTTTGGCCAAGCTAACTTATATAAATGTAGTTTACGGTCCCAGACTCCTGGGCAGAACTACCAATCTAATTCAGAAAGTACAAAATGCGTGTGCGCGATACTGTTTTAATATACCACCCCGCAGTCATGTCACTCCCGTTCTCAGCCAAAATAAGATTCTTAAAATGAAGTACAGAAGGGACCTTCATTTAGTCACGCTTTTGTTTGTTATCATTAAACCAGGAAATCACTTTATTTGTACGCCAAACTGAAATGGGCCGAAGAAAATAGAAGGAACCCCGTTAGAGCGACATGTGAGCGCTACAAAGTCCTCGTCATAAGACTACTGCTTTCAGAGGTGGCTTTAGGTACAGTACCACTAAATGCTGGAACAACTTGCCCTCGCCGCTACGAATCTTAAGCGACATCAAGAATTTTAAATCAAAACTCACAATAAGTTTGCTATATCAACAAAGTAATAAATGATTGTAGTTAATTGTTAAGGCACTACATTTAATATACACGCTGATTTTTTATTGGTTTTGGAGCGAAAGCCATCTTATTACTTATCGTTAATAGAACTTAACCAGCTAATAATATTTGAAATATAAGCTAAAAAAATCTTGAGAAATTAATTAATTTAATAGTACGAAAACACGAAGTATCACTTTGCCGCACACTGGCGAAGTACGAGCGATCGTGTTACACACACACTACCATTAGTCATTGAACTGTTATTCCCGCCCTCCCGCTCCCCGCCATGCGCGCACGCCACCCTCCGCTACAGGGCGCCAGCAGTGGGCGGGGACGCGGCGGGGTGCGGCCGTGCGGCGCGGGTGCAAGTTGACCTTCAGTCTTAAGAAATTAGGTCAATGGGACAGTCGTATATCACGCTCCCGTCACTCTGTGTCCGTGTTACGTAATTAAACTACAATCGTGGATCCTTAACCCTTAGCTGGTATCGCCTTTTTTGGCAACACTACCGGTATCGTGGGTCATATTTTACCCATACCAAAAAATCTGTTGTAGAACGTAGATTTTTTTATCATTTGTATAAAAAATGGTAAGTTATGAAATAAAAAAAAACCTTTTTATACAAAATTATCTTGGTTTAATTTTAGAATATAAAAAAATTATCATGTTTTACACGCATTTGTAACTAACCTAATTTTTTGGCACTTTTTGGTTAGTGTGAACTTAAAACATTAAAAAAAATTTAAATGTAAGAAAAACTTTAACTAAAAGATATTTATGGCACTTCTCATATCTTTATAATTCCAAAAAAGTAAATTACTTCTGAGATGAACATAAAATAAAAAAATTACAACCAAAATCAAAACGACTTCTTCCAAACTAACAAGATAACATATTTTAGTGTTTATACTTTCTGACAACTGGAACATATAACTTTTTTTGGACGCAATGTGTCTTACAATTAATATGTAAACATTTAGAACATTTTAGATAATGTTTTCGGTCATTTTTCCAATCGCTAAATTTACTAAAACAAAAAAGGTTACAAATTACACTCAGTGAAAAAAGTTACTTATTTGGTGTCGTGGGTCGAACGTGACCCAGCCGGCTACTTAACCCCGCTCCTAAGATAGTCGCAGCGCTGCACGTCCGGCCCCCGCCGCAGCTAGCGACGCACTGAGAATACTTAGAAGTGCGCAGTCGTAGCATAATTATTAAAAGAATAATAACCGAAAATGTTCGCTTCTGGGTCAAATTTGACCCACGATACCTACTAAGGGTTAAAATACTGATCTGTTCGCTATGGATTGATAGGCCGCAACCTGACCTGACTCCATAGGGTTTTATTAGTGGATCGAGGTTATAAGATTTGTGTACAAAGAAGAAACGGAGTTGCGAGAACGCGAGAAAAATGTGTGTGCAAATGTGTAAATTGATTGTGATGTAAGCAGAAGACTGTAAAGGTAAATGATTTGCTTTACTGATTGTTGTGAATACCTACTTTGACAACATGTTTTAAATACGCCAGAAATAAGTAAGTACCTAAATTTGGCTTTTAGGCTGGTTTCAGAGTCACGCGTTTGACCGGCGCCGGCCACACGCGCGCGCTTACAATTACACTAGATTAGTTAGTAGATTAGCGTTTCATAGTCACGCAGTTCAAACACGCTGCGTGTGAGACGCGAGCGCCGGCCGCGCTGCCGAAGCTTCATACATTGAAATGAGAAACGCGTACTCGTTTCACAGTGGTCCGCACGCCAAACGCGCTGTTGAGACGCGCACGCCGACGGCGCGTGCCGCGCGCGTCACTCTGAAACCAGCCTTACTAGTTATTGAAAATGATTTTGTACCGACAATTAATACGTAAATAATAATAAGTTATCTTTTCTTTGTCTTACTAGTTTATTATGATTGCGTGAACCCACAGCTTATTTATGTCGACTTACGAAGGAATAGGTAGGTACAGCTATTTAGAAACATTAATTTATTATTTTAATCATTATTATGTGCTTAAACTTATTGAATTTGTCATCGTAATTAATTTGTTTTTTGTAAGTACGTAAATTAGGTATCACTATCCATCCGTACTTCTTATGCTGGGGCCTCACTACTGGCTAACGTTAATGTCTGCTAGCGCGATAATTATTGCGATAATTTTTAACGCGCTAAACTAGGTGGCTACACTTGAAACGTCAACGTGAATGCCCATCATTGGCGATAAAAACGCCAAACGCCAATGTTAATGCCGTTGTCAAATAATCGCATTAAGTCGTGGCAATTCTCGTAAGTATGGCCCCAGCAGAAGTGCTTTGCTGACTGATACGTGTTTAAAGTGTAGGTAGTTATCTTCTGTTACACGCGCTGTACTGTACCTAAAACAGCTGTTGACCTCGCCGCGCGACGTCAACAGCTGTTTTAGGTACCTACAGTGCGCCGACGAGTCGATCGACGATTGAGTCGTACGTTACTACGTATTTGCTAGAGTTATTGACTTTTATAACTTTTTTATTTTACGTGGTTGGTAAATTTTGATGTTGAATATGAATAGCAGATATTTTTACCAACGTGAGGTTTTTTTTTCCTAAATCAATAAAAACTCAGCGTGTATATATATATATATTCACTTTCTTGCAGAGTTTGTAATGTATTATTTTCATATATAATTATCTACAGTTTTATATACAAATAATTATATACATATATATGTATATACATATATAGTATTATCATGTACGTTTATTTATTAAATAGTATGGATATTAAATGACTAAAAACCAAAATAGTTTAAGTTTTTTACGTATGTGTTTGACCATTAAAAATAAAAAAAAACATTTTTTAATTAGGAACTTAAAAAGGGCATCAGCTGAAAATCAGCGCTGCTATCTCCAGCGGGTAGAGGCATAATATGCTTATGAAACTCAAAAATTAAAGTTAATTACTAGATAATACTACATTTACATTTACTGCCACGTTCGCAATGCAATAGATAGAACCACGAGAAAGAACGGGCAATAAAACTCGTCGCCACTTTTTTAACTGCCAGTATAATGGTTTTACATGTTATCTTTGTAAGGAGCTGCAACTGTTTCACATTGTGAGTTATTTGCTAATGCAATTCTCACACAAAAAATCCCCAAACCACACGAAACCTAGATATTTACAAAACAACATTAATGAAAATACAATGTTTTATGTATATTAAACTTACAAATCTTTATATTAAACTTACGACTTAAAAATAATTCAATTAATTGTCCAGTTTACGCTGTTACATTTTTGGATCAACTGTATAAAATGTCAATATATCACGACGTACTATTATTTACACAATATTTGATTTAAACCAAATCTCAAATGAAATAAACTCAATAAGTTCACTACACGCCCATGTTTGCTACCCAGATTTTGACGAGCAGAATTTGACGAGCTTCTTGTATTATTAAGTAACATGGACGTCCTGCCAGATATAATAATCCTATCGGAGTGTTGTATTAGCAAAACGAATAACATCCAATCACTTAACACCCATAAGAATTATAATACCAACAACAACTTAAATCAAAACGACGGCATTGTATCTACGTAAAAATACTTTGTTACATGTAGTTAGGGAAATGCAAGTTCCAAATTTGTAAAATAAATTCCGTTAATTTGATAGTAGTAGCATTATATGGTCCTCCGTGTAACCGCAATATTGATGACTCCTGAGATGGCCTAGATAAGATTCTTACATCAATTTCGAATTATTAGAATATTGTCGTTATTGGTGACATAACTAATATAAACACTATGACATGTCAGTTTCCCAATGGTCTCTTACCACACTACCTACCCGTATATACTCCTAAAGTCTAATTTAAAAACAACCACCCTTATCTTTGAATTGTAAAAAATGCCTCCATTTCTTAGTATTGAAACCTCACATAAATCCTAATATATCCTTTGTCCCAATCCTAATATATCCATCTATAATAAATTCTTTTGTAATTGATTTACCCCTTAAACACGTTTACGAGGTAAATCAATTAGAAAAGGCACAAAATAACCTCAAAGCTACCTGGAAGATGATCAGGAATATTATTCAAACTGGACCCTCCAAAAATCCACCCCAAGAGCTCCTAAACATAGACCCAGATAAAACCAAAGCTGTCAATAAGTCAATAAATATTTTTTCCACCATAGGTAGTGATCTAGCGGAATTAATCAAAATTAATTCTCAAAGTAAGAGCAGTATATATCAACCAGACGAAAATATTAACCGAAACTCTTTTGTGCTCATGCCCACGGCTCAAAACACGGTTCAACGCATTGTCCAGGGTTTAACAAGCGCTACCGCTGTTAGTTGTGATACCATACCAACATGGCTACCTTACGCTGCAAGCTACACGTATTTAGTTTTGCTCTAATCCGCTGGACACCTGACAGTTTTTTCGACCATATTGGCTCTCCATAAAGGGCCATCGATCTTACAACCCCTGCATATAGGTGACGAACTTCCTCCCACAGTCCCCTGAGATTGGGTAGTAGTCTATGTAAGGCACCCATTGTTTTTTCTATCCGAGGAACAAGGCACCTGAAATGCTGTTCGAAGCCCCAACGGCTATCTAATATTAGACCAAGGTACTTCATTTGCTGACCAATCTCAATTTGCACATCTCCCACGCAAACCGACGAGCTAGGTGGTTGTCTTCTACGTGGCATTTTGTGAAACCACATTGCCTCGGTCATGTGAGGAGATTTGCAGGCCCAGGGTGCGGATTTTGGCCACGACTCTTACTACCCCAAGCTCGGCAAGACAAATGGTCCCCTCAAAGGTTTCCCCACCGGCAATGATCAAGGTGTCATCTGCATAGCATACGATTTTAACTCCCTCAGGCAGTTTTACCCTTAAGACTGTGTCGTAGGCAAGGTTACACAAAAGAGGACCCATTACCGAGCCCTGCCGTACTCCACATGAAATCAGCCTCCGATATACCCTGGCATCCATACCCACATAGCGTATGTACCTGTCGCGAAGATAGGGCCCAATAATGCCCTGCAATTAAGGAGGCACCTCATGATAAATTAGGGCTTCGCTAAAGAATTAAAGGCATTAACGATATCTTTACTTACCGCAAATGCCACCTCTCCCTGTGATACGACCTGATCTGAAAGTGAGCGAACACAGAGATTTTTTGTTGTAGACAACGCCCGCATAGGACTAAATTCTGTGTCACGGGGGACTTTACATACATATTGTTCAAGCCAGTTCCAAATAAAAGATGTTCTGCAGTGGACTGTATATATATTTTATAGTAGTACTGGTTCTTTACAATAGTAAAAATGCCCGACAATATTCAGCGCAAGCGATAGTTCTGAGTACGTGTGTTTTGTTGGGCTTCTGATCGCTGACCGATGATGACGGCGTGCGCTCCCGTGCGCAGGAGGCGTAGTGATGTGAGTAAATTGTGTTACTAATTACTATTAGTAACGTGTCTACGACAATGTGTCGCAGAAATTCTGCCGGGCCGCAAACGAGTGGGTTGCATGCTCTTCTGATGGTGCTGGTCTTGATGTCGACCACTACTGTGACTCCGTCAGGCTCCAGTTGGAGCTGTGTTGCTCGTCCCAAGACGCAACGGGCAGGTGGACGCGCATCATGGCAGCTGTCCCAATGACTCATGCCATCTGGTCTGGATCTGTGAAATTGTGCTTCTGTTTCATCTGTTCATGCATTGCAGTCGGCCAGTGATGGCTCAGGATACAGACAGTGGTTGACCAATTAAGAAGTGAAATGGAGTGAGGGCAGAGAGTGTATCAGATGGGCTGGAAGAGAGGCGTCTAAGACCTAGAAAGTGCGAAGTATGTGGGAAAATGGCTCATGTGTGCGGTGTGCTAAGCCTTAGACCTGCCTAAGTTGCCGCCGCCCGTTGACTGTATCTCACCATAACCCACCATAGACTTCATATTATGGGGGATGAAGTGGATGTGATGCCTTGTTCTGCTGCACTGCCGCTGATTAAGTTGTGCTTCTCTGCTAGAAATTTGTGACAACATTGGACACCACTACAAGTGGAGCCATTGCCTGAATGTGCATGTGTCTGTGAACTGTGAAGTCTGAAACTAAACAGTCTGAAAATGAATGTCTGAATAATCTGGAATTGTGAATGTATGTCAGGTTCCTCGGCAGCTGATGAATGTATTTAGTGATGCTATATAAGATTTGTTCGTCAAGTCGGTAACTGATCCAGATTGACAGCTAGAACTGGCATACATAAATGCATATGTATGACTCAATATTGACTACCACGCCCCCTATGGTTACTGATCATGACTAAGGGACTGGTAGCAACTGTGAAGAAGCATGGAAATGTTCTGTGAAATATGAAGTAATGAGTTTGCAAATTAATGTGATGATTGCAAACTATTTGTTATGTGGTAATCGCGGGTTAGCGAGACTGCCGCCCACACGAATGAGAGCACCAGCCTGATAATAAATGAATTAACGTTATGAAATTAATGATTTTTATTTTGTAATGATTTGTTAGAAATGAATTTTTATGTTTTACTGAATTTAATTGTCTAAAAATAGTTCTGTTGTTAATAAAATGAAAGTGTTTATGCTGAATTACTGTGTTTTATTTTATAATTGTGTATGAACTGGAATATGTATGCAGTTATGTCTGTTAATTTGTGAAGTTGTAAATTAATGGATTGTCTGTGTAATTCTGAATGTTGTTTCTGAGATTGTGAATTATTTCTGAAAGTTCCGAGAGGTTGTCTGATTGTGTGTAAACACTGATTAGTGTTCCAGTGATTCTGAAATACTGATTCTGAAAGGTATGTAATATAGTAATATCTGTATCTGAATTGTTGTCTGATTTGAATCATTTTCTATGATATGAAAACAATTCTGTCTGTCCACTTAAACACTCTGATGATTGTTTAAGTGGTGTGGTTGTTAAAACCAATTCCTAAAACAGATGAGTGTTTTAGAAATTCTGAATTTGAAAGTTCTGATTTAAATCATTCTTCTATGTGAAGAAGAAACAATTCTTTGTCTGTCCAGCTTAAACAATCTGATGATTGCTAAGCGGTGTAGTTCTTAAAACCAATTCCTAACACTTGTTAGTGTTTCTGGAAGTTCTGAATTGTCTGTAAATGTATGTATTGTCTGAGTGTGTGTGAAAGTGATGAGTGTTTTTGTGTTTGTGGTTCTGAGGAGGTTCTTGGAGATCTGAGTAATTCTTAATGTATGAGTTATCTGAGTGTGTGTTTAATTGAATGTTTTTGTGCTTGCACTTGTGTTTGTGGTTGTGGTTCTGAGGCGATTCTTGGAGTTTTGAATTATAGGAGTGTATGTATGACTGATTGTTTTTGTGTTTGTGCTTGTGGATGTATATGTGGTTCTGAGGCAGTTCTTGGAGGTCAGAACAATTGCTGATATGCCCAGTGTGCTGTTGGCTAGTAGCTGCTATCATCATCCCTGTGAAAGCCTGGACCAGAGAGCCACAAGTGTGGATGTTTGTATGATGATGGTGTGACGACCCTAGATTTGATATCTGGAGGTTTCTGCTTAGTGTGTTGCCTTGTTTGTTTGTGTGTATGTGTTTTTTGGTCTGAGTTGAATTGTTTTCTTTTGTTCAGAAAAAAGTTCTTTTTCTGTATGTCTGACCGGCTTAAGCACTCTGATGCTGGTTTAAGCGGTGAGGTTAATGTAACCATTTCCTCACATGGTTGATGAGGAGTCTGTGATATGTCTGAAGGAGTTGAAATGTTTTCTATCTCCCTGATTCTGTGTGCTTTGTCTGAGGTCTGATTGATTGATGGTCTGAGTATTATTCTGAATGGTCTGATTGGACAGCGTGTCTGAGATGCAACCTGTTATCAACCAGCCTAACTTTGTTTCGTGTAGAACTGGTTGCCGTTTCCCTAATTCCAACCTTCCAGTACCCATGACTTGCCAGAATATGTCTGCGCCCAACAACAAGTCGATAGGGGCTGGAATGTTAAAGTCTGGGTCTGCCAGTTGTATGCAACTGGGTATCTGAATGTTGTTTTTGTTTATTAATGTGTGTGGTACTGTGTTTGAAATCTGATTAACTACAAGACACAATGTGTTTGTGCTGTAATTGTTGTGTGCTGATTTTATGTGAATGTTAGTGTTTTTTGTTATGTGCGTGGACTGATTGTTAATACTAGTGACTGTGGTGTCCGTAGTATTTATGGGTAAACCTAGTTTTAAGCACAAGTGCCTAGTAATGTAGCTTGTTGTGCTGCCATTGTCTAGGAGTGCTCGTACTGTGTGTGGTTTTCTATATCTGTCTAAGATTATGACTTGTGCAGTTGATAGTAGTGTTGTTTTGTTCTGTGTGTAGCTGGTGAATGTGACTGATGGTGAATTTTGTGGGTCTAAGTGTAAAAGTGTATTATGTTTTTTGTTGCAGTACTTACATGTCCCTCCTCGGCAAGTTTTGTTATCATGCCCAGGGTGTAAACAGTTGGAACAGATATTTAATTTCTGAACCTCTGTGATCCTCTGACGTATGGGCATCTGTCTAAACTTTTCACAGGAAAATATTAGATGATGCTGTTTGCAAAATGGACATGTGGGTACTTTTGATGTGTTCATTTTTGTGAATGACTTTGTGTTTTGTCCTACTTGAGTATCTGATTTACTATTGTTCTTAGTATTCGATTGTTCTAGAACTTCTAAAACGTCGGCACGATTTCTTAAAAACTATTCAGGCACTCAAGTGTGGGCATGTCTGTGAGTGTGTTTTTGTATTCTTCCCAATATCTTAATGTGTTTGGGTCGAATTTACTAGACACTAAATGTATAATTAATGTATCCCAGTATTCGGTTTTTCACCTAATGTGGCTAATGCGCTGAGGTTTTTCTGCACGGTGTCAAGAAATTGCCTCAAACACACAGCGGATTCTGTTTGAATGTGATTTATGTTAAATAATGCAAGAATGTGATTTCCTATCAACTGTCGTTTGTTGTCATATCTTTCACACAACAATCTCCACGCCACCTCAAAGTTGTCACCTGTCATTTCTTATGATTTAATAACTAATAATGCACTGCCCGACAGTGAGGAACGCAAGTAGTGAAACTTCTGAATGTTATCTAATGTTCTGTGTGTAATGAGTGATTGAAATGTGTCTCTGTACTCAAGCCAATCATGATGATCACCCGAGAAGTGTGGCAAGTCAATTGTGTGAAGTTTAATAAATGATTTGGTCCCACCTGAGTAATCCTTGTTTGATTCTGGATTAGTTACCGACCTGTTGTTCAACTGTATCAGCTGGGAAGCCTGTGCCACTAGCAGATGGTATTCATTTTCAAACTGCTCACTCTCTGGGTCCGGTTCATCAGTGATCTCTGAAATGTCAGCGTTTAATTCTATAAGTGTCTGAATTTCCTGAAACGTTCTGTGTATAGACTTGAAGTCTGATAGTCTGTTTTTTAATTCAATAAATTGAATATCTGTTAAAGATTGATATGACAGAATGAGATAAATATATTTTTTGAACAGTGTGAGTTTCCTCTTAACAATGCCACGTTGTTTGATTAGTTCTGTATCATCAGGTTTATTACCTTTAGTGGCCATTGCTGTGAATGAAGGAAACACAATGTTGCACAAGAAATCTTAATATATAAAATCCTTGCGTTACTGATTGACTGACAGACACGCTACAGCCGAAACTATTGGGCGCAGGAAGCTGAAATTTGGCATGTATGTTCCTTGGGGACAGAAAGGGTGCACTAAGAAGGGATTTTCCGAAATTCCCACGGGATCGGCTAAAACGGGTAAATTTAAAAACAATGCAGGCGTAGCTGCTGGCGTCCTCTAGTGAAAAATATGAGGAGGCAAATGCTGTCATAAATTTCTTGCAAAAGAATTGTGCAATACTTATATTAACGTGCAGTGCAGTAAGCGGCAGAAAGCAGGGTTGTGCAAAGCTTGAGTGCACAGCTAACACGTGGAGGGCGAAGGCCTAGGGCGCATTCACATGCGACCACGTGGTGGCTCCCTTCTGAGGCAGGCGGCTGGCAATTCAAGCACGACGTGACGGCTGCACGGCAAGCAATTGAGATGCTGTAAATGATAACTAACGGAGACAATGAACACCCAGACTCGAAACAATAATTTGTAAATTACACAAAGTGTTGTCTCGTGTGGGAATCGAACCCACTACACTCAGCGCAGTGTCAAGCGGCGAGGCGGCCGCTTAAACCGCTACACCAACCGTGCAGTCAATATTGAATTTAATTTATTTTGTTAAATTTTCATAATTACATTACAGGTGATTAATTATAACTATATACATAACTATTTTAAGGAGTACCGCAGTACTCCACATGAAATCAGCCTCCGATATACCCTGGCATCCATACCCACATAGCGTATGTACCTGTCGCAAAGATAGGGCCCAATAATGCCCTGCAGGTAAGGAGGCACCTCATGATAAATTAGGGATTCCTTGATCGCGTCCCAGGGTAAACAGTTAAAGGCATTAACGATATATTAACTTACCGCAAATGCCAATTCTCCCTGTGATACGACCTGATCTGAAAGTGAGCGAACGCAGAGATTTTTTTTTGTAGACAACTCTCGCATGAGGACTAAATTCTGTGTCGCGGGGGACTTTACAAACATATAACTAACGGAGACAATGAACACCCAGACTCGAAACAACAATTTGTAAATTACACAAAGTGTTGTCTCGTGTGGGAATCGAACCCCAACACTCAGCGCAGTGTCAAGCGGCGAGGTGGTCGCTTAAACCGCTACGCCAACCGTGCAGTCAATATTGAATTTAATTTATTTTGTTAAATTTTCATAATTACATTACAGATGACTAATCATAACTATATACATTACTATCTTAAATAATCATACTTTCTAAGAATATACACCACTATTTTAAAATTTAACGGGGCACTAAGTATCTTTAACTGGTCATATCTATGTAGTTAAAAAATAAAAACACTGAGTCCCAAAACTGTCTCAAAACTGTCCACAAAAATACGCAATAATCGGTAAATGCATAATTACGACGCGCTTACTATGACTTTTAACAGTAGTAAATGCTCCATTGATAAATTCCCCCCTGTACCTCTGCGCCCGCGCTGCGCCCCGATCGATGCAACAAACAGTGCTAAATTGCAAGCGGAACTGAGAACACCCATTTAATTGTTTGTCTACGTTTGCCCGACTCGAGGCTTATCAGTTCACATCATATGTAGCTATGCTTCGTGCGTACTTTTTGAGTGGAGGAATCGCGAGTGCAGCTGTGTACCCATGGACATCTTTTTGTGAGTGTACAAAAGTGAGCCGCTTAGTCGAAAAGTTAAAACAGTGCATATTGGACGCTTTTGATGAAGCGAAAAGACAGAAGCGTACTTCTTGACAATGGTGGTGGACGTTTCGAAGGACAATGGAAATACTTGTAAGTTTAGTAAATAATACCTACTTAAATAAATAATAATTTGATCCGGGCGGCTCTAAATAGGTCCGTGTGGAGAACCTTGAGGGAGGCCTATGCCCAGTAGTGGCCGTCTCTAGGCTGACATGATGATGTTAAAATAATATTTGTAAATAGCAGATGATTCTAACTTCATAAATACGCCAAAATTACTCTTTTCTTTTATTACAGAATACCTTCTTTTATTTTGATATGTGTTTGCTTTCTAATTACATATTTCCGTATTTAATTACTTGTAAAACGATAAATTTTGCCGGCACTAAGCCCGGATGAAGTATGAAAGAGAGGGTAGAATTAAAAAAATTAAAAGTAACTACCTACACTTATTATTTTGCTTCATTTTATTGTCTACGGCTACCTACATTATAAGTGCGACGGAAAGAATGCGTAAGAGTAGGACGGAAAGTAAGTTCTATCAATGAAGTAGTGAATGGATTGTAAAATATGTCATAGACATATTTTACAATCCATTCACTACTTCATACTTCATTTAGGTGAGATTTTCTACAAAAAACAAATTATTATAACTTTGCTATTTATAGATATTATGAAATTCTTACGTCACATATATGATAATAATGTCTTCGCTAATATGTTCTTAAAGTTTTTGTACTAATTAAAAAATAGTGGTGTATATGTACATAAAACTACAAATAAAAAGTAAAAATATGTATGTACAGGCAAAACGTCATATATGTCAATATTGTGTGTGTAAAAGTGCATATTGCATCTATAGTTGAACGCCGCTGAAAGCTGTATTGATTGATTGATTGATTGAAACTCTTTATTGTACACCAGAAAAACAAAAAGAGACAAGAATACAGTGATTAAATTATAAACAACTTAAAATTAGTGGTACAAGGCCGGTCTTATCGCAAAATGCGATTTCTTCCAGTCAACCAAAAATGGAATACATAATTGAGTGACTGATAGAGTGGGTAGGTAATGGTGTACTTAATGGAATCGTGTTTCCTAAAGAGCTCAACAAATCTAATAATAATACTATGTATGTGTATTTTTGAGTGGTGGGTAGTTAGACAACTAGACGTATTTAAAATAGCGCATGCGGAAAATTAAAATAAAATCATAAATTTTAATTCTAATTTAATTTTAATGTTCAAAAGTTAAAGCTTAGTCTACATACCTGCTGGTTGAGCGTTACACATATCGTCACGGTTGAGCGTTATCTCTTAAAACTAACAAACTTATACAAGGCACACAAAATGGACACTTTTAACGTATCAAAAATCCTTGATATGCAATCATACTTTGAGGAGCGTATGGCAAGTTTTGAGGCAGAGCTACAAAAGAAATCACCACAAAGTACACAGAGTCTAGCAGATGAGTGTGCATCCTTCAAGACTTTCGTGCTGCAGACCTTGAAGTCTTTCTCGCAGCAACTCGATGTCGTCGGCCGCGAAGTAGAAAAGATGGAAATGCGTAGCCGTTGCAAGATGTTGCTGCTTCACGGTGTGGATGAGCGTAAGGATGAGGAGACGTCTCGGTTGGTGACGGATATTGTTAAGCAGCGGCTCAAAATTGACACCTTCGTAGCTGATGACATCCGGCGTTGTCACAGGATGGGACGCCCAACTTCCAGCGACAAGGCAAGGCCCATACTGGTCAAGTTCGAGACTGCAGCAGTGCGGAATGGTGTCTGGTTTGCAAAGGCGAAACTGAAGGGATCGGGCATCACTTTGTCCGAGTTCTTGACGCGATCGCGACACGATGCTTTCATGGCTGCACGAGCGAGGTTTGGGGTTGCGCAGTGCTGGACGAGAAAGGGCTCCATTCACATCCTGGGTCCCGATGGTAAGCGCTATCGTATTACCTCAGTCGCCGACTTAAACAAGATAAAGCCGGTGGAAGTGGAGAAGCTCGCTACTAAACCAACTGCAACGAAAGCCAAGCGAGCTGCAGCTTCCAGGAAATAGGCTTTTCCTTCTGCAGGGTATATTTGCATGTTGATATATTTACTTGTTGTACCTTCAATTTCTATTTAAGGTTATTTTAATTGTATTCTTTAATAATTATGTAGGTAACGTTTACAATTTATCCATTTACAATTTTACAAGCAATAGTATCGCTGTCACTCAAATGTGTCACGAGTGTCATATGTCACAGCTTTCATAAACGTTTCCTGTCATACCTGATGTGTTTGGACACTCGTCTTTTGAGACATTCAAAATTTCGGCAGCGATTGTATCAGTCGGAAAATGATCCTTCCCATCCTGGAGGAAATTCTTCCAATCCTATGTCACATCCTTAATCATTCCATTGCCAGTGGTAGCTTTCCATCCGATTGGAAAGATGCACTAATACTCCCCTTACCCAAGAAACCCAAACCCAGTTCCTTCTCAGATTATCGTCCCATATCCATTTTACCCTTCCTGTCTAAAGTCCTTGAACGTCTAGTTCACTCACAACTCAGTACCTTCCTACATAGAAATGCACTCCTAAACCCCTTCCAATCCGGCTTCCGTCCCGGCCACAGTACTGTCACTGCCTTGGTTCGCGTAACTGATGATATTAGGCTAGGCATGGATAATGGAAATCTTACGGTCTTGTCCTTACTTGATTTTAGCAATGCTTTTAACACCGTAGATTTTCACATCATACTTGGCATTCTACGCTCTCTTAACGTATCTCCATCGGCAATTGATTGGTTTCATAGTAACCTGTTTGGTCGCCGGCAACGTATACGCATCGAAGAAAAACATTCCACTTGGTCAAATACAAATGCCGGTGTGCCACAGGGTGGCGTGCTATCTCCTTTACTCTTCGCGATATTTATTAACTCCATTTCAAACCACTTACTTTCTTCCTACCACCTTTATGCAGATGATTTGCAGATTTATAAGCAGGCTCCCTTAAATAAGTTAGCAGAAGCCTGCACTACCATAAATACGGACTTAGCGCAGATTTGTGAGTGGACTAAGAATTATGGACTGATAGTGAATGCCGAAAAAACCCAACTTTTCATTATCGGCAGCCCCAAACTAGTTTCGAAAATCAGTTGGCCCCTTCTACCAAAAATCAGTTTTGATGGAAAGGAACTAACTTTCGCCAAAACTGTTAAAAACCTGGGCATATACTTCGACGAAACTTTGTCATGGAGATAAAAGAAACTAGTCGCAAACTGTTTGCATCAGCAGGTTCGGTGCGGAGATTACGCAATTTTCTGCCGATCACCACTAAGATTGCGCTTGCTCAAACTCTGCTACTGCCTGTTATTGACTATGCCGACGTCAGCTATCTCGACCCCACTGAAGAGCAGCTAGATAAACTTGAGCGTCTCCAAAACTTTTGCATTCGATTTATATTTGGATTGCGCAAATATGATCACGTCTCTGATTTTCGCAATAAACTCAAGTGGCTGCCAATTCGTCTTCGCAGGAATACTCACACTCTTACATTGTTATATAATGTTCTATTAAATCCTAGTACTCCCTCTTATCTCAAAGAAAGTTCCTTAAGTTCCTTCATGACACACATCTAAGGTCCTTGAGGTCGTCTGAAGATCTTACGCTGGAGATGCCGAAGCATTCTACTAACTATTTCGACAAATCTTTCACTGCTCAGGCTGTGCGCCTGTGGAATGCAGAGCAGATTCCTTAAATATATTCAAAGGAATGATAAAAAATCAGTATTTAAATCAGGTAACTTGATATGTAGGTACATTGATGTAGTGATCGTCTATCTTTGACACTTATATTCGCTGTATCTGTATTATTGAGTATATCGATATTCATTGTATATGTGCATACAGTAGGTATGTATTTATCTGTACTGTCTCAGGTTGGTATAACCATTATGGATACTGGTATATATTTATGTATATATATATATATATATATATATATATATATATATATATAAATGTATAATTAATAATTGTATATGTGTCTTATAATTGAAATCTTTGGTTATAGATTTAGTTACATATAGCTACACCATCGTCACAAAACATCTAACATCATTTCTGTCCATCCTACATCCTAAGGTTGCCTGGAAGAAATCGCCCTTGGCGATAAGGCCGCCGATTGTACATAAATTGTAGTTTTAAGATACTTTAGAAATGTAGTTTATTTTGGTGTACAATAAAGAATATTATCTATATATCTATCTATCTATGTACTTAGATACTAATATTACAACATACATTTTATAAAATATATAAATAAATACCATAAATAAATGCAATATCAGTGCAAGTTTAAAAGAGTACTCATGGAATATCTACTAAGTAGTGATTGAGCCTGTTTTATTGTCTCAGGCAACGAATTCCACAATTGTACAGCCTGTACAGTCAAATATTTGTCGTAGAAAACCGTAGAGTGTGCAGGAACTTTCGATCTAAGATTTTCCGATAATCTGAAGCATTTTGTATGTGTGTCATGGAGGTATTCAAAGCGAGTTTTCAGATACATGGGAAAAGAAAGGCCGTATTGGCTATCGGTTAAATCAGGACCTACGTGCATCAGATGCCTCACAAGACGAGCGACGATTATTCGCTCAAAAAGCTTAGATGCTTCGTCGAGCAGACATATGAGACGGTATGCTGATGGAGATTCTGACGCTCTTCCTACCTTCTTCAAAAGAACCAAGCTTGCTTCCTTCCATATTGTGGGAAACATACTCTCATGGAAGCAGTTGTTAAAAAGTCGCCTCAGGCGGTCACCTAAAGCATCCAGAGCCAATGCCCACACTTGACCAGGAATACCATCAAGTCTTGGCGCGGTGTTACAAGCTTTCATATGCTTTATGGCAAACGCCAGCTCACCTTCTATCACTTCAAGTTCTTTAGACCAGTCTAACGAAATGGGGGATATCAAAGGACTGTTACGGGCTGCTGGAAAAAGCGTGATATCTCCTCAGCTGTAGAACGACGTCTGCGTCGAGTTCGTGTGTATTGACGGCGAGATCTCAGACAGATCACACGTAACTGCGCGATTTCTTCTGACCACCAATAAAATTTTCGGTAATGGGTGTATTTGATCCGCGGCATGAGTCTGAGTCACAAATTGACGTCATCGTGTCCCGGAACCAATTAGCTTCCTCTTCAAGATCGATATTTTCAGCATTTCTATTCTCTGTCTACGCCGCAACGTAAGCAGCTGCAACAAGTAAATCCTTGTCGAGCTTTTTCACAGCCCATCGAAGTGAGTCAGAACCCAAATGGCTTACACCTACGGGAATTTGGTTTTTGATGCTAAATAACAATGTGACGATGGTCAGACAACGTGACTATCTCCTCTGCCACTCTCCAATATGACACCATACGCATAAGAGAAGGCGTCGCCTATGTCAAGTCAACGACTGATTCCCCTTGCCATCGAACACACGTAGGAACCGAACCATGATTTAAGAGTCCAAGGTTGAGTGACGCCGCCCAGGCTTGTAATGACTCGCCTCTAGGTCTGTCTTGTGTACAGGTTCTGCACATTGCGGCAGTGGTTCAGATTGTCTCGTAACACTGTTAGGGCTGGGAAGGTGTCGTTTCCATCACTTCCGGCTGAGTACGAGCCGCAGTTTCCGGGGCAAGAGGGGCCTGTTTCCCCTTTCGTTTATTTGCCTTCAGAGTACATGTTTTACTCCCAAGCTTGTGGTCCGCAAGACATCGAAAAGCTTGCGCAGAACACTCCTGTCTAGAATTACCGTAGCCAGGCAGGAAGGTGTATCAGAAGTGCGCAGTGGAAGATGTAATACATCTACCTGACCACGATAGACAACGATCCAGACACAATGCACTGCGTTGCACAGCGAATACAAGTAATCTTAATATTAATGTGTTTCACTTACCCGCTATCCTTGCTGATGTCAGGCTTGAGCTAAATTAGACACATTCATACAAGTATATTGGCCAAAATAAATGAATGAAGTATCTTATACTTAGCTATTAAGCTTCAAACGCGACGTTTTCAGGACACGTTGGCACGTGGAAGTCGATACCAGATTCACAATTTTCACAAATATCAATCAATAGTTCACAATCAATTTACCGTTGCCAGCAAATAACTTTTCACAAAATGTTCAATATGTCACAAACCGTGCCGGGAGTCAAAAGGGCGGCAATTTAATTAATTTCACAACTATTCGCGTAGCTACAATGATGTGCTTTTCAAAAGGCGATATTTTATTTTACGTACGAGTCGACAACGTGGTAATTTTTCAACGGGGGAAGAGACCGAAGTGACAGTTCAGTGTGACCATTGTCAGAAATTTTCAATAGACTAAACAAAATGTTACTCAATCGATCTAATCGATTTGACTTATAATAAAAACTAATTCTATTTCAAACATCCACCCGCCCCGGACCGGCCTACCGGTCCGCTAATCGGTTGGTAGACGTGACAATGTTGCAACCGCTCTCCTCAGAATCGAACCGTCCACCAAGACCTCAGCAAATCGGGGAACTCCATCAGCCCCAGTTACCAAATGAAGGATGCGCCCCCTGCGCCATCTGAGTGGCGGAAGGTTAGCCTCCTTGATCAAAACGAGGTCACCAATCTTGGGTGGATCGGTCTTGTCGGTCCACTTAACGCGTTGCTGGAGTATGTGCAAATATTCCAAATTCCAGCGTTTCCAAAAGCTCTGAGTAATCTGGCGTACCAATTCAAAACGCGAGAGACGACCAGGTCTCGTATCAATATAGGGGTACTCAGGCAAGGCGACAAGTGGGCGACCAATCAAAAAATGGCCCGGCGTAAGGGCCTCCAAATCATTCGGATCTGAGGAGATCGGGCACAATGGCCGAGAGTTCAAAACGGCCTCAATCTTACAAAACACAGTTGCGAGTTCCTCAAATGTAAGGACAGATTCACCGATTGTCCTGCGCAAGTGTGTTTTGGCCGATTTTACGGCGGCCTCAAATATACCACCCCAGTGTGGACAATTTGGTGGGGAAAACAACCAATTTATCCCACGTCGGGCAAGCCTATCACCTATATCAGCCTTGTTGGTTTCAAGGAAATTAACAACCTCATTCAAATAGTTATACGTGCCCTTGAAGTTAGTGCCGCAATCAGAGCGGATCAAGGAAGGCAGCCCTCTGCGGGATACAAATGCGAGGAGACCAGTTCTAAGTGTACGGCCTTTGTGGAAAGACAAACAAAAACACACAAGTAGGCCTTGACAGTCTTGCTGTTTCGAAGTGTCGACGTTTTCACCAAAAAAGGACCAGCGAAGTCCGTGCCAACACCGTCAAACGTCCTGCTTTCAGTTACGCGATCTGCCGGTAAGTCCCCCATCAAGGGCTGCATGGTAGAAGCCTTGAGCTTATAGCAAGGGATGCAGCGAAAGACTACACTCCGAATAATTCTTCGGGCAGACAAAATCCAAAACTCGCGTTGCAAAATGGCCAACAAGGCATTACAACCAGCATGCGAATTTTTAAGGTGACGGTCAGTTACCAACAAGCGTACCAAATGACCGTCCTTAGGTAACAAAAGGGGGTGACGAGCCCCGTAAGGGAGGTTGGCGTTCTTGAGGCGCCCTCCAACGCGCAAGAGACCCGTTTCGTCCAAAAAGGGGTTCAATTTAGATACAGCTCCCGACAATTTCGATTTCCCCGACTTGAGGATAGCAATCTCCCTTTCAAAATGCGCCAATTGCACAGAACGAACCCAAAAGGTGAGGGACTCCTGTCGTTCCTGTGGTGAGAGAAACGGTGTCAGTCGTTTCTGTTGTGGGTGCCTAAGATTAAAAACAAAACGCTTTATCCAAGCAGTGACACCTAACAACTTGTCGAGGGAGCTGTAACGATTCAACAAAAAATCGGGGTCGAAGGCGCATTCCACCTTCTCAAGAGCGAGTGTTCGTAGACCCGGCAAATTAGAAGTATTCAAGACTGGCGTTCGAGGCCAATCAATTTCTGGTCGACTCAACCATTCCGGACCCCAACACAGCGAATGACCTATCAAACTAGGCGTCAAGCATCCGCGCGAGGCACAATCAGCGGGGTTGAGCTCACCTGGCACGTGTCTCCAAACAAGTTTGACTTCGGATTTCTGGATTTGGGAAACGCGATTAGCGACAAATACCTCCAAGGTGTGGACAGAAGCCTTCAACCAACAAAGAACAATTTGGCTGTCTGTCCAGGCGTAGGTCCCATCAATACAAATGCTTTTACCCAAAGTACTGGACACGTGGTTCAACAAGCGTACAAGAAGGGCTGCTCCCGAGAGCTCCAGTTTTGGAATGGTCAGAGATGTCCGAAGGGGTGCCACCTTGCTCTTTGCCATGATCAGGGAAACCCTCACCTGACCTGAGGCACTAACTGTGCGCAAGTACACCACGGCGGCGTGACCACGTTCCGAGGCGTCACAAAACCCGTGAAGGGTGGCCTTGTACTTCCCGGGAGGAAGGATGGGACGAGGCAAGGAGATCTCGTTGACGGCAGGAAGCGAGGATACAAAAGAGGTCCATTCCTCAACAAGAGTGCCGTGTAGGGGTTCGTCCCAGGTCAATCCTGCTGTCCAAAGCTTCTGCAAGAAGCATTTTGCCCAAAATATAATTGGACAGATCCAACCGTTCGGATCAAAGGTTCTGGCGACAGTGGACAATACGAGACGTTTAGTCCAAGAACACGGCAATTTCAAGTCTACGTTATATGTAAAGATGTCTTGGACTGGTCTGTACTGAACGCCTAGAACAGCCATCATGGCGGGGTTGTCAACAATCTCAAACAAATGTGGATCTTTCTGATGATCCTCTGGCAAGCCTTGCAAAAGCGCTGGTGAGTTGGAAATCCATTTGCGCAACTCATAACCAGCGGAGGCCAAAATACCTATCAATTCGTCCCGCAGGAGGATCGCCTCGTCCGCTGTGGAGGCGCCCGAGCAAATGTCATCGACGTAAATATCGTCCTTCAAGATGGCGGAGGCTCTTGGGAAACGTAGGCCTTCGCGGTCTGCGAGCTCCCAAAGAGAACGTATTGCCAAGTAGGGGCTTGACCTTAACCCGTACGTATTTGTATTGAGCTCGTAGACGACCATGGGATCGCGAGGAGACTCTCTCCAAAGGATCAGCTGGAAGCGACGGTCATCAGGGTGGATAATCGTCTGCCTGAACATCATTTTTATGTCGGCCACAAAGACAACCTGATGTCGTCGGAAGCTGGTGATGACGTCACAAAGGTCCTTGACCAACTTGGGACCAGAATGCAAGCACTGGTTCAAGGATACGCCTGTTGAAGTCTGCGCAGAACCATCAAACACTGTGCGCAGCTTGCCAGTCGATGGCTTCAATACCGCATGATGCGGGAGAAAGTAATGCTCCACCGAACGCCAATCCAAACCTGACACTGACATGTGTCCCAATTGTTCATATTCTCTCATGAACTCAATATACTTCTGTCTGAGCTCCGGATCACGACCCATGCGACGCTCCATAGCCAACAATCTCTTTTCGGCTAAAGGTCGTGACTCACCAAGCGGAGGCCGAACAGACAGGAAGGGTAGCCTCGTAATAATCCGAACAGAACGGAGTCGACCAGTGTTGTTCTGGAAGAACAGCTCGCACTCCTCATGTTCTGGATTCAAACGGGCAACCTCCCAAAACCTCTGAACTGCATCAGAGAGAGCAGAGCCTACAGCCAACAAATTATCAAGTTCGGGTGGAGGGGGGTCCCTAGGTACAGGTCCCATCAAAGCAAATCCAAATATGGTCGGGATGGCAGTCAAACCATTTGGCACCAAGACCCGTTTCCCACCAATCAAAATTCCACCGAGGACATCAGAGCCAATCAACAAGTCGATTTGTCCCGGTGTGTCAAATTTGGGGTCTGCCAGTTCCAATCCCGATGTCAAATTCACCACAGCAGCAGGTAGTTGTTTCTGTGGGTGCATACCCAAAATATTCTTCAACACAATAGCCGAGGTTTTAATCCTCGGGTGTGAAGATTCAACAGGGCCAAACAATACCTTAACTTGCCCTTCAACATTAGAGGCTACGTCCCCTATGCCCCGTATACAATTTGGAAAAGAGCCCATATTTAATTTAACCTGCCCTACCAAATAAGTGGAAACAATGCAACCTTGTGAACCTGTGTCCAATATAGCACGGACAACAACAGAGGTCCCCGTGGGTCCCCAGACCCTAACAGCAACCGTTGGTAGGATAACGGTCTCAATGGGGGAGGTTGGCGTTATAGGGCAGGAGTTAATTACCTATTGTTGCCTGGGCGGCGACCGTTGGCCAGGACCAGGCAAGTCAAAGCGAGGGTGTGGCTTGAAGTCCTCAAAGGCGCGATGACTCGATCCGCGTGCCATCTGTGGGGGGTCATAATGACGCACCCGCCCAAAACGAGGTGGGCGCGAGTCAAGGCGAAGACGCTCCGCCAAAGGAGGGGAGTACCTGGGGCAGCAGTCATGGTGCTGGTGACGTTGCGCGGTCGCACATTCAGGTGCGCGAGAGAGAGGAGGCGTGCGCACGCTACGGTTCTCCAAGCGGGGCGAGTGGCGATCAACTGAGCGAGGCGACTCTCGGCTACGCGCCGGTGAGCCTCGGCTGCCACCTTCAAAACACCCGCCCGTGCGCGGCGTCGGCTGGTTGGACAAGCGGCCAACCTCTCTGGCATTCATACAAAGAATGTCCAAATGCTGTCCTCCACAGTGAGGACAGGGGCGAGAGTTTGGGCAGTCTCGCTGGTAGTGGGACCCCAAACAAGAGAAGCAAAGGCGGCGGGCATTCGCGATGCGCCTACGAGAGGCGACATGAAGGTCCAAGAAAGCCCTACAACTGGCCGTTCTGTGCCCCGTGACCTTGCAGTAGGAGCACTCCACTGGGCTCTGCGTGACCGCAAAGCGAGGAGGGCGCCGGTCAACATTGGCTCGGGTGTGACCGCGAGCCTGCTCCTTGACCTTGGGCGGCTGCGTCTTAGCCGGCGTATCACCACCGGAGTTGTCCAAGACCCGGCACTCATCCTCCAGGAACCTCTCCAGGTCAGCAAAGGGGGGCAAATGGGTCGCGCTATCCCCACCAAAGCGCTGTTCAAAACGCGACCTCAGGTCGGCAGGCAGCTTCTTCAGCACAATGTGCACCAATAGATAGGACCATTGGTCCACGGGCAGGTCAAGGCACTTAAGTGCGTTGATGGCCACCAAGAGCGGGTTCAAAAGTTGGGTGCGCAACCCAGAGACCCGGGTGAGCGTCGGCAAACCCAAAATCTGCTCAATGTGCGTGTCGGCGAGGCCACGCTTATTATGGTACCTACGGGTAATTAGGTCCCGAGCCGTCTGGTACGCCTCGTCAGACACGGGCAGATGCTGGATGAGGCCCTTAGCCTCCCCATCCAGAACCGACATTAGATAGGCCAATTTTTGTGCTGGCCGAAGGTCAGCCCTGTCATTGACCAGGCTGTCAAACAAGTTAATGAAGCCCAGGTAGCTTCCTAGGCAGCCATCAAAATGGGGGAGGTCCAGAGTAGGGAGCCTACTCACCAGCCCCGGTGCTGACCTAGGAAGCGCCTGCTTCAGGCCGGGTTGCCCTTCCCTATCGGCAACTAGTTGTCTCGCAGTATTGGAGACAGCATCATACAGGTCCAAGACCTGGGCATAGTCTTCGCTGACCTTATTTCGCTGGTCAGCGGTGAAATCATTGATTGACACTTCAAGACAGCAAGCGCTGAAAGTGCGGAATTGCTGTTCCACACTTGCCAGGCGATCGTCAATCCGCTCGTACCTTTGAAGTAGGGCCTGCTGGCGATCAGGCCGGTTCACTAAAGCACTGGCTGAGGCAAACCAGCGCAAATCTGACGCAATAGCACCAGCAGCCGCACGCAAGTCCTTGATAGCTGACATAATCAAAATTTCAAAAGAGCCCGGACAAGCGTTAAACAATATTAACAATCAAAACTTAATTTTTCTCAATTCTTTGAAACCAACAAAGTATTAGCCTGTTTACTGCAAGTGCAGGCAAGTGACAGGTATTTACTGCCCAACAAAATTAAAGGTTTCAGTATATTGAAACAAACACAAAAGTTATCAAAGTTATAACTTATAACAAATTAATAAAGTTGAAACTTCAACTTAATTAATTAATTATTTGCAACAAACAGACTAACTGTGTTATTTATGATATACAATAGGAAGTAAGCACAGAATATGTGTTACCTAACAATATTATCTTTATATTATAACAAAACAAAGTATATAGATAGATATTTCAACAATACAAAATTTGTATATGTATTTGTATTACAAATCAACAATTACTGATTGAGGTTATGTGACAATGTGTTTCAAATTATCTAGGTCAACTTATACAATTAAATATTATGTATTTTAGACAATAACTGACCTGACAAACACTACAATACTGTCTACAAGGTGAGATATATAGCTCATACAACACCAATCTGAGTTCAGATACAATCAACGGCTAAGATACAAGTTTACAATATAGGCAGTTAACCACGCTCCTGCTATCAAAAATTATGTCTAGAATTACCGTAGCCAGGCAGGAAGGTGTATCAGAAGTGCGCAGTGGAAGATGTAATAGATCTACCTGACCACGATAGACAACGATCCAGACACAATGCACTGCGTTGCACAGCGAATACAAGTAATCTTAATATTAATGTGTTTCACTTACCCGCTATCCTTGCTGATGTCAGGCTTGAGCTAAATTAGACACATTCATACAAGTATATTGGCCAAAATAAATGAATGAAGTATCTTATACTTAGCTATTAAGCTTCAAACGCGACGTTTTCAGGACACGTTGGCACGTGGAAGTCGATACCAGATTCACAATTTTCACAAATATCAATCAATAGTTCACAATCAATTTACCGTTGCCAGCAAATAACTTTTCACAAAATGTTCAATATGTCACAAACCGTGCCGGGAGTCAAAAGGGCGGCAATTTAATTAATTTCACAACTATTCGCGTAGCTACAATGATGTGCTTTTCAAAAGGCGATATTTTATTTTACGTACGAGTCGACAACGTGGTAATTTTTCAACGGGGGAAGAGACCGAAGTGACAGTTCAGTGTGACCATTGTCAGAAATTTTCAATAGACTAAACAAAATGTTACTCAATCGATCTAATCGATTTGACTTATAATAAAAACTAATTCTATTTCAAACATCCACCCGCCCCGGACCGGCCTACCGGTCCGCTAATCGGTTGGTAGACGTGACAATGTTGCAACCGCTCTCCTCAGAATCGAACCGTCCACCAAGACCTCAGCAAATCGGGGAACTCCATCAGCCCCAGTTACCAAATGAAGGATGCGCCCCCTGCGCCATCTGAGTGGCGGAAGGTTAGCCTCCTTGATCAAAACGAGGTCACCAATCTTGGGTGGATCGGTCTTGTCGGTCCACTTAACGCGTTGCTGGAGTATGTGCAAATATTCCAAATTCCAGCGTTTCCAAAAGCTCTGAGTAATCTTGTGATCAGGCTCTCCACAGTAATAACATTGCTCTCGGCCGCTCCGATCATTTGAATTAAGGCACTGACTTTTGACGAGGCCAATCTCAAGGCAACGGAAGTACCGCATGGACCGTGCTGCCAATACTTCTACCCGAACTGACATCCATTCTAGGCAAATTCTGTTAGCGGACGACAATCTTTTTACCGCCGCCAATGGGCAACGGACCCAGATGGTCCCTAGAGAATTGGGTAGGTAAACGGCGGATTTCTCCCATCTTTACATCTTCCAGGGAGCATCCACCTGTCTGAGCAATTGCCGCTGCTACTTCACGAAGGTAGAAATAAATTATCAAGGTTCCTAACCCTGATTTCACCAGTTTTCATTGGACGAGCAACTTGAACGTCCATGTCAGACAGAAATTCTCGCATTCGACTAGCTAGCTTATCCGCTTTTGTGCTGCTGTCAGCGCCAGATATTGCCAGCAACAAACCACTATTGGCGGCTTTTTTCGGCTTAACATGACCATCATGAGCCCTTTATACTGTCCCACTGCTGGGCACGGGCTTCTTCTCACTATGAGAAGGGTAAGGCCATAGTCCACCACGCTGGCCAAGTGCGGGTCAGACTTCACATGTCTTTTGCGAACATTATGGAGAACTGTCAGACATGCAGGTTTCCCCACGATGTTTTCCTTCACCGATTAGCAAGCGATAATTAACAACTTAATATGCACTTAACTCCGAAAACTCATTAGTTCGTGCCGTAGATTCGAACCCGAGACCCTCTGCATAGCAATCCGTCAGTCTCTCCACTCAGCTATCGCTGCTTAACATGACCAAGAAGCCCAAAGTCATCAAGCACTGCTTAACTATCGCTATTGCAACCGCTTGAGTAGCTGTCGACCCCTCCGGAAAAGTTAACGTTATTGCCGCCAACTAACTACTGTGAGATTGCTTTCTTAGTCTGAGAAAAAGAACTTTTAGTTTTCCTTCCGACAACAGTCGACCACAGCATTTTTGGTGCTGCAGCAATTGATGCAGCCTGCTCTGGCACTGCGGGTAATTCTGGTAATGGACTTTGGTCCATATTAGCTCTTTCTTTTCTCGCCATGCTTTTTTTCTTAGCAAGTGGTTCGGTACTGCCAGATTTTGTCTGATGGTTTGTCAGTAACTCACTCTGTGTTACGTTTATACCAAGAGCAGGACGGGCACTCTTTCAAACAGCAGCCTGTCCTGAAATCCAGCAAATTTAGTGTCCATCATGGTACCTATTTTCAGCATGATAAAACGCTCAAACTCTTCGAGGACGCTCCGTTCGCCAATTTTGTCACGTTGGGGGTCAATACAGGGTTGCACCGCCCACGAAAAAAATTCATGTCTGAAGTCAGTTTCTCCATCTGCGTCGTGAGGTTCACAATTTGAGATCGCAGTTCTGCGTTCTCAGCTTCCAACCTCACTACGTTAGTCTCCACAGCTGAACGCTGGGCCATCTCTGTCACTGCAGCTCGTACCGTTAGCGCTGCTACTTCGAGGTTATGAACGAAGCCTTTTTAGGTTTCGAGATTGAGCTGCAACCTTTTCCACGATCTGTAAATTGTCTTTGATGCAAGAACTAAGCTCGGCAGTTAGTTGTTCCTACATCTTTTTGGCTAGCGCTTCGGGTAAGGGCAGTTTCTGCTCTGTCAAATTATCAGCTGAATAACCGCGGGATCGATATTATCTTCATCCCCGCATTCTCTCGATACACTAACTGGCGCCGAGAGTCGGAGTGTTCGTCTTTTCTTTGCTGTCCCCTTGTTATAGATGTGATAGGAATATCATTGAATGACTCCTCAATATCGGTCGTGAGCCTCCTTGGCTCAGTATATTATTGGAGGGAATAAAAACGTCCGGAGTGGACGGTAAACGATGCGTCCCCCCCCCAGAATACGTGAACTCTGTTTGGTGAGGGATTCTCCGACTTCGGCGCTGTCGGTACCCTCCTGGGGTAGTTTCTTTTTACGATTCGCTTCCATTGATTTGATGAACACAGCTTTGCCTTTTTTATAGGGTAAGGTCCGCAGGGTTAGATGTTTTAAAAGGTTGTCTCCTCGCGTCCTATAAAGGCCTCCGGTCCTCTCAATGAAGATTACGGATCGGAGTTCGGGCCGACGGATAATCTGTATCAGACCGTGTTTACTAGCCATAACTGACTAGCAAACCCGCAGCTCCTCGTTTATCGCCTTATTCTGTCTCAATAACCTAGTTGTCTCATTCGCACAGTTGTTTCTGTTTAAAGAAACATACTAGGAGCGATATTGTACCCCCATTGTGACTAAACCCAATTTAACCCAACTTCGCTCCTTGAAGACGACAAGAAGTGAATAGCGAACCGCCCAATTACTCGGATGGCTCGCTCTCCCCACCGCAGTTCTCTTTGAACTCCGTCTCGTATCCTTCTTCGTCCGGTCTCTCTCTTTGGACCTTTCCGGCATTAGTAGCTCTACCGGCATAGCTCCAATGTCATTGAGACACGCAAGCCCACCACGACGACACGTGAGAACACACGGTGGGACTATAATTGTACCTACCACCCACACACAGTGTAATTCATAACATGTACTACACATATGAACACACACGTCACACACGCTCACACACACGTGCGCGCGCATTCACGCACGCACGCACGCACACGCACGCACACACACACACACACGCACACACACACGCGCACACACACACACACACACACACGCACACACACACGCACACACACGCACACGCACGCACACACACACACACACACACACAAACACAAATACACACACACACACACACACACACACACACACACACACGCGCACACACACGCGTACCTATATACGCACTTACACGCCCATATACATGTTCGTCATAGTTAAGAATAATTTTACTAATAACTTCGCAATATTTTACAGGGAGTCAGTACCTTCTAAATAAACTGACACTAGTCTAAATCATAGAATGTCGCTATCCCTTCGGGTTACGGAGGTCAGACAGGCAGTCGTTCTGTGGAAAAGCTAATATTCAGCCAAATCCGGTTAGACTAGTAAGCGGACCCCAGGTTGAAACTGGGATAACGCTAGGAGGATCTACGCTATATTTTAATTACACAATTATTTTGTTATACAACATTATGTGAGAGCCCTGGTACTCAAAACACAAGTTTAATCTTACCTTGGGTACCAGAGTTCAAAAAGATTATGGACTGCTTCGTGCCGTGCATTTTATGTGAACCATGTAAAATGTATTTTTGGAAATAAATAAATTATTATATTATATTACTAGCTTTTCCCCGCGGCTTCGCTCAAGTTAAATTTGGGGTAACACAAAACTCCTTCATCGTTCGATAGTTTTTTTCGTTTTAACTCTGTTCATAGGGACTAATAAGAAACATAACAGCAAGAAGTAATACATTTCTGTAAACAGTATTTTACGGACCTTTAGTCAAAAATGGCTAAACACGGACCCCTTATAAACGTGCTATGTCTGTCAGACTATCCGTATGGGCGTTATCATACTAGCGGCTTGGGAGACGTCGCGGACGCGTGGCAAATACGTTACATTTTTGTCGCGTGTTTGTAGCAAATTATCGACGCGCAACGAGTAAAAGTAATAAAGCCAACAGCAGTGTTTCCTCGTCAGAATCCATTTTGTTACTGGATGTATTGTACGTGTTTCGTACGTGTTTATCCTATTTGTTTTTTCTGGTTCTAAGCTACCTCTCCACCAATTTTCAGCAAATCTGTTCAGCCGTTCTTGAGTTATAAATGGTGTAACTAACACCACTTTCTTATATATATATTTGTTGACTTTGACCTGTACATTTATTATTAAGGTAAATTTCAATGTTTGTAAGAAAACATAATAGCAATTTTTGAACTCGACATTGCGTTCAGTGTCGGATACGTCTTTAGGAAAATAAAATAGCTAAACTTGATTTTAACTTTATTTCAAAAATCACTCATTACTAAAGAAGTTCCTTGCACAAGATGTGAATGTCAATGAAAATATTCTTATGACCCGTCTTCCAACAGCAACACATTAAACACATATTGTGCTCAAAACTAGAAAGTAAGGAAATTACACGAGAACCATACGTATTTTTTTTATATGTTAGTGTAATGTTTATGCACGGAAATCAATATCGACGCTGGCCAATGTGTTCAATATCCAGCACCAGTGCACCAGCTATTGTTCGTGAACATAAATATTTTTCACAGTTGTACGTACTTAATAAACGAACTGAAGTATTACAATCACATATGAAACACTCAAGTTTATTATTCCTAGAAACGTGCTCAGTCTCAGAGGCGTTTTGTTCCACAGAGTAAATATATTAGAAGTAGCGTTTATGAAATCCAAGGCATCGTATAAAGCGAATCGATATTGCGTGTCTGAAATAAAGTCATACAATAAATTAGAAGTATTCATCAACATTATTACATTGTTAGTAGTTATTAAGTTCTTCTTCGTATAAAACTAAAAATCATAGGGTGAGTTCGGGTGGCTGAATATTGGCTTTTAGTAGAGTAGGTATATTTAAATTCTATTTAATAAAATTATTTATTAAATAGAATTTGAATATACCTATATTTCTATTTAGTAAAATATTATTCACAATAATTATTATATTTTACGATGGTTTTCTTAACTCACCTTCACATTTCAAAATCTGATTTGCAATCATATATTTCATGTTGTCTATGTCATTTGCAGCAATCTCCATATATATAAAAGGAATGCTGATAACTACGAACCCTGCAGTAAGATATGACAAAAACGGCACATGGGTGTATTCCTGAAGTAACAAACGAAGCGAAATTATAAATTAGCAAGTCCTAGGTAGTGAAACTATAGTCCTTTGCATATTTTTATCTTGTTTTTAACACCAATTACTGGTTTGATAATCGAAAACTTGGACACGATGCAACGTAATACAAAAATTCCATTTTCTTTTATTAGAATAGAATATAATTTTTTATTTGTTTAAATATGGTGTACATACGAATATTTACAAATAAAATTAAAAACATACCCATTTTGTCATAATAGCCAAGCATACTTCAATTATAAGTTTTAACCAGGTGAAGAATATATCAGTTGCAAGCTAAAAATTAGCATATATGTCACATGAAAACCACAGTCCTATAATAGTATCAAAATCTATCCTTAAATCTTTGAATCATGATTCATTTGATCATTGTTAAGAGATTTATTAAAATAACTTACCCTTGGTCTCGTAAGACTCCATGTTAAATCTAAACAGTCAGTTAAATTACTATAAGCATGAATGAAATGTTTTATATGTTTAGTTTTCTCACTGTCAGTGATAACCATTTCTAAACTAGCTTGCAGCGATTTGTACAGAATCTTGACATTTTTACGATACGTATCCATAATATAAATCGCTGGTAAATTACTACATGTGCACCCCAAATATGTGTAGTTGTAAAATAAGTATGAAATGTATAATGTTCTGGATTCCTTTGACATGATTATCGCAACATATCTTACACACACTATTACAGTAATTCCAATATACGTTATATAGGATATTAGAGAATTTTGCCTCTGAATACATTCAGGGTCTGTAATTGCGGAGTATTTAATTGTAGGTTCTTCCCCTGATGAAAAGGAAAAAAAACTATTTGCAACAACTTGCACAAACAAAATAGCTGCAAATATTATTTCCGGGGTAGGTTGATTTACATACAGCACATGGTAGAAAGTAATCCAAATATTAAATAGTAGGCAAATAAAACAAAAAATTTTTGCGAAAAAGCAAACTAAATCCGAAGAACTTAATTTGTAGTAGTATCCTAAGAACAGTCTTAAAATAAGAATGGCCCGTAGTGAGAACGCAGGTTTTTCTATTTCAGCTTGAATAATATTTTGAGCTAGCATTTTATTTGGTTCGATAAATAACTACTCGTTAACACAGTTACCGTTTTAACTACAAATATACTAATAAAATGATATTGTGTAACGTCTATTTTAGTATGGTCATTAATTTCATAGATAATAATGAAGGCTGACTCTTTCAAAGGAAAATTTTGACATTTATTCATGTTAACGTTACTAGTTACTATGGTGTAATAATATGATATGAAAGGACAAATCTGAAAAGTCAAATTGTTTGTTTGGTTGAACGCGCTAACCTTAGGCACTACTGGTTCAGTTTGAATAAATAGTTGTCAAGATCATCGAGGAAGGCTATTTAATAATTATATTTTACTAGAGGATGCCAGCAGCTGCGCCTGCATTTGTTTTAAATTTACCCATTTTAGCCGATCCCGTGGGAATTTCGGGAAATCCCTTCTTAGTGCACCCCTACGGTCCCCAAGGAACATACATGCCAAATTTCAGCTTCCTGCGCCCAATAGTTTCGGCTGTAGCGTGTCTGTCAGTCAGTCAGTAACGCAAGGATTTTATATATTAAGATAACACCACGCTTTGTGCCACGGGTGCAAAGCGTGGTGTTATAAAGTTAGCTATTATATTGGTAAACTTTGTATACAAGTGCGATTTTCAATAGGTCTTATTTATTTATTTATTTTATTCTTCATTTACACAAAGTATACAGGCGTACTTAATGCCATGGTCATTATCTACTAGTCTGCCTTAGAGTGGCGCAGAGAGATAAGAAGTAGGTGTATTATACTATGTAGTTTATGAAAAGTTACTAATTATAGAATTAAATTTATTGGTCCTAGTAATTATAAATGCTTACATAAATATATATTATAGTAAAAATACATAAACGTAATACATACAAAATAAATACAAATATAATAACAAATACTATATTATACACCGCTATTTTTTATTAGTACAAAAAATTTAACACAGCACTAAGTTTCTTTAACTGACCATATTTATGTAGTTAAAAAATAAAAACACTAAGTCCCAAAACTGTCCACAAAAATACGTGATAATTGGTAAATGCAATACTAATACTATGACCGACCCGAGTACTACGAGTATCATAGTAAAATGAACCATTGATAAATTCACCTCCCCCCGCCCGTCTGCGCCTGCGCCACGCCCCGACGATGCGACAAACAGTACTAAATTGCTAGCAAAAGTAAGCGTATCTAATTTCGTTGCAAAAGCTAATTGTTTGTCAACGTTTGCCCGACGCGATGGCCTATCATATCAGTTCATATCACGGGAGTATGTAGCTATGCTTCGTGCGTACTTCTTGAGTGGAAAATTCGCGAGTGCAGCTGTGTACCCATGGACATCTTATTGTGAGTGTACAAAAGTGATCCGGTCAGTGTCAAACAATTAAAACAGTGCACATTGGATGCTTTTGACAACGGTGGTGGACATTTCGAAGGACAATGGAAATACTTGTAAGTTTAGTAAATAATTCGTACTTCAGTAAATTATAATTTGATGCGGGCGGCTCAAAATCGGTCTGTGTTCTCCACACACCTTGAGGAAGGCCTATGTCCAGCAGTAGACGTCTCTAGGCTGCCATGATGATGATAAAATAATATTTGTAAACAGCAGATGATTCTACCTTCATAAATACGCCAAAATTACTCTTTTTTTTTTTTTAGTCCAGAACACCTTCTTTTATTTTGATATTTGTTTGCTTTCTAATTACATTCCTCCGTATTTAATTATTTAATTACTTGTTAAACGATAAAGAACAATGGCAGAATTAGGGCTGGGTTTGTTGTGGCGAGCTTAAACTTCATATGAACAAAACAAATTGTTTACTTTTTCTAATATTTTTTATATTTTCACTTTGTCTCGATAAAGCCGGATTATTTTATGATGATAAAAAGCATTCCAATTGATTACGAACTAGGTGCTTACTTTATTATTTGATTGTTGCCATAGACAATGGTGTGACAGGAATAGACGTTTGACATTGATGCGTATCGATTATTAAATAAGTAATCGATATGATCGACCTTTATAGGGTTGGTTTTGTTTAAAATATAATAATTAAAATGCAGTAAATTAATTGTTAATCAACATTATATCAATAAGCTAATTCTTTTGTAGCAAAACAACTTTTAAAGCAAATAAAAACGTCACAGCATCGTTTTAACGTTATATCGATTTCACATAAAATCGATTTAAAATGTGCAGCTCTGCTTTTGTCTTTGGCTGTGACAGGTAGATGCTACAGAATAGTTCTGCGTTTAGATGTCAATCTGACATTATGTCAGATTGACATCTAAACGCAGAACTATTTGCCTTTGATAATTCAAACGTACCCACATTGTTCATTCTTAACTAAACATTAAACACCGATATATTCTTTTTCCGGCTTTCCCGAGTGAAAATAGAATAATTTATAGACTCTGTTACTTACGCCGAATTTTTTGATATATTTTTTATTACTGAGCGCTTCAATTTAATTTCAGACATTTTGATGTATGGAGATCTGACATTGACCTTTACCGGTCTTAAGCCCTAATGAAGTATGAAGGAGAGGGTAGAATTAACAAAATTAAAAAATAACTACCTACATTTATTATTTTCTTCATTTTATTTTCTATGGCTACCTACATCATAAGTGCGACAGAGAGAATGCAAATGAGCAGGATGGAATATTATCAATGAATTAGTGAAATGATTGTAAAATATGACTATGATTTAAGTGACATTTTCTACAATAAACCAATGATAATAACTTTGCTCTTTATTGATATTATGAAATTATTACGTCACATATATGATAATAATATCTTCGCTAACCTGTCCTTAAAGTTTTTGTACTAATAAAAAAATAGTGGTGTATACATAAACATATATGTTGTTAGGTAGTAAAGTGCAGTGTAATAAAGTCGAATCGCAGTCGCTCCACATTAAAATCCATGGTCAGGTCCTGCAAAGAGTGGACAGTGCGGTTAATTTAGGTTTAATAATAGACAAGGAACTGCGTTTCACAGAACACGTTCATTCTAAAATAAGAAATGCGTTCTATCGATTAAAAACACTGTATAATATTAGGAAATATTTATCGGGTCCAATTAGGAAGACTCTTGTGGAATCCGTTGTATTAGCGCAGTTCAACTATTGTGACACGGTTCATGGACCACGACTGTACGAAAAAACCAAAAAACCTATACAAAGAGTACAAAACGCGTGTGTTTGATTCTGTCATCATGTACCTAGGTGAGCTCAAATAACACCGTATTTAAACAAAACCGAGACATTAAAAATGGAAGCACGAAGGAAAATACATCTCTCATGCCTGGTGCATAAAATTGTTTTTAATAAAAAGCCTAGATATTTATATAAGAAGCTTGAATGGGCTAAGGATGTGCAGGAAAGAAATACTCGTAGAAGAGAAGGAAACAAATTAGTAATACCAGCTCACAGAACTGCTCAATATAAAGGAGGATTTAAATATTCTGCTACAAAGATATGGAACGACTTGCCTCCGCCTCTGCGTAAAAGTATGTCCCAAATAACTTTGAAAAAACTTTTAGTGAGAGACTTATTAAATATTCAGAAGTCGATATAGCAGAATGGGTTGAGTGTCATGTCACTAAAGAATAAATTTAAATTTATGTTGTTAAATGTCTGTGTGTTTTTTATTATTTTATTTCTGTAATGCCACTTGTATTTATTTAATGTTTTATTTTTGTCTATGTCTTATTCTTTTTTTTTTTATATGAATTATATAATATGTTCGTTTTTTTCATGATTTAATATAAGCTCGAGTGCGCATACTATTAAAAATGTTCACACACATGTCAGGGGCCAGCTGAAAATCAGTGCTGTGCACTAGCACAGCAAGTACTGAGCTGGTACCCTTTGCTGCACGCACATAACTCATAATTATTATAAGATACGTTTATTTCATTGTATATATATATATAGATAATATTGTGTGTAACAAAAATAAATGGTTTAAATGGTTTAAATGGTTTATGGTTTAAACATATGATACATGTTAATATACATATATACATAAACATAATTATACCTTGTTAAGATAGCGACTTTTGATACATGCGCGGACTCAGCTAACAACAGTTCCTTTACTTTGGACTTGTTTATGAATTTGGTTTTGGCCATTCCGATCTCAGGAGGTAGAGCATTCCATAGAAGAATAGATTGAATGGTAAAAGAAGAGTGAAGAAAATCAGATCGGTGGTACCTTCCCCTGAGTTGAAGATTATTAGAGGAGCGAAGATTTCGCTCATGTCTAGAACATATGTACTGAAAGTAAGAAGTCATATACTGAGGAGAAGTAGGAGAAGTGAGAATAGTTTATTTTATATATTCACCGTATCCGATGACAGCGACCCAGACTAGTTTACAATTCTTTCGTGAGCTCTCTGATGGCTGGCAAAACCAAATTTGGTCTTAAAAACCCGGTCACACCGTGCACAGAAGAGCTGATTAGTGTGGTTATATGTATAGTTGTATGTTGGGCTTAGGGCGATTTTTTCTTATTTGGCGTTTCCTGTGGTTCTTCAAGATGAAGAGTTTCAAAGCTTTAACTGGCTTTGTGGATTGAAGAGCGCCACCTTTCTCGGTTTCCAGCAAGGTCCTGCCATCTGTCTGACTGGGATTAGAACCCACGCCCTCAGAACGTGAACGGGATGTATTATCACTACGGCCATCGCCTTGTTGTCAATGACTGGTGAATTTGGCCAACACTTGACAGAGTGTATACGTCATCAAACTAAAAACTGTCATTTCCAAATAATGAAAGAGTCTTCAAGCCTTTTTGCTAATTGTTGTGTTTGACGACTGGCTAGTTTGTCGTGTAAACGTCAGTATGACTTCGTGCTCCGTGACGACGGTTTGGCATGGCACCGACCGTCACACTACCCCCCTCTAAGACATGCTATCGACACGGACCAAATCATTAAACTTCGTAGATATAGAAGTTGAAGCCTGTGATCTATGTGCAAGTTTGCTTTCTTTGAGGCACAAAACTTTCCCCATGCTACCACCTTTCATTGGAATTTCCACATCTCCACACTTAAGGATACCACCTTTAATGTCTAATCTGCACTGATGATCTCTGAAGCAATCCAGCCCAACAATGCAATTGTCTACGATGTCTGCAATCACCGCTCGTTGCCAGTATTGGTTGTCACCGATTTTTATAGCCACCATCTCTTCACCTTTAACTGGGATATACTGGCCGGTAGCCGTTGTCAGTCGAGGTGAAGTTGACGGTGTTAGAATTTTGCCGTTCTTTCTTACCAAAGGAGTTCCTATAACCGTTCGTGTCGCACCGGAGTCCAGGGTCAGCAAACAGGTAACTCCATTGACTGTTCCATCGATAGTTAAACCGTTTCCATCCGTACGTTGTCGAATACGAACTTTCGGAGGTTTCCGTCTTCTGATCAGAGCTTGCATCGAAGTCCTGGCTGTAGTTGCTACCTGATCATCTTTCAAGACTTGAACACAAGCGTCAATCTAACGCCTTTCTGCTACATGTTTCGGACAGCTACGCCTTAAATGTCCGGGCTCTCTACAGTTAAAACACTTTAGGATAAAAGAACTGCGACCAGATCTTTCTACTTTTGCTGCAATAACTCTGTCTCGATCACTCGTAATTTCATGTCGAACTGCCTCCACTTCTAGAGCATGTGCTAATGCGTCTTTAACATTGCTGTGGTGTTTCAAGCGCACAGCAGCTCTGACCTCATTGTCATAGATTCTGTCGATAAACGCCTGGAGTCGCATGCTTTGAACTTGTTCTGCGGGTGCCGACTGATAAGATTTTCGCACCATCTTCGTCACTTCCATCGCCCACTGCTGCAAGGATTCGTACGGATACTGGCGGCGGTTGCGTAACTTGGCTCGGAACACATATTTTAAGTGCTCGTCTCCAAACCTGGATTCTAGAGCCTAGAGCCGTCATACCGTCGTGAAACTGACGAATCATGTTGACAAATTTCTCATGACATCCAGACTTTTTCAATACCGCCCAAAGAGCAGCGCAAGGCACGTGGTCCCTTTTACCGCGTGTTTATTTGTCCAACACTATATTTTAGTGCATCATTCAAGACAGCCGAGAAATCGAGTGCAAACAACGTGGGAGTCATGACACAACCTTCCTTCACACCACTGGTTACATGAATTGGGTCTGAGAAATCGTTTTCATGTTGAACACGGGCCGTCATACCGTTGTGAAACTGACAAATCATGTTGACGAATTTCTCAGGACATCCAGACGTTTTCAATACCTCCCAAAGAGCAGCGCGAGGCACGCGGTCAAAGACCTTTTCTAAGTCGACGAAACACATTTACAGGGGATGGTTTTGTACGAGGCTTTTCTCCCGAATTTGCTTCACAATGAAAATTCCGTCAACGGTTCCTCTGCCAGGTCTAAAACCACACAGTGACTCTGGAAGTATCTGTTCCGCAAGATTTGCAAATCGACCATTTATGATATGAGCCAGTACCTTCCCAGCAGAAGATAGGAGGGAGATGCCCATGTAGGAATCACAGTCGGATAATTCACCTTTCCCTTTACAAAGTTTACAAATGGAGGCATCCTTCCAGTCTTGAGGTACCACTTCGGCTTCCCATATCTTGAGCACTAGGTTGAAGAGTCTGCTTTGTATATGAGGACCACCATATTTATAGACCTCCGATGGCAGACCAACAGCGCCTGGTGCTTTGGCATTCTTCAATCTTTTGACGGCTAACATGATCCGTCAGTCTACAGTCCCCGTCACGAGAATATATTAGTGCCGTTTTTCTCGATTTAGGTCCAAAAATTGCTTTCAGGCTTTGCAAAAATCTGCCCGTCTGGTTTGTGTCGGCAAAGAACTGCAGCTCTTTTACTTTGTCCAACCACCATTGATTTTTGAGGTCACGAATCTTGATTTTCAGATCACGTTGGATAGATCTTCGTCTATCGGTGTTAGATAGAGATCTAAGTTCTAGTCTATGACTCTAAAGTAATGCTCGGATTTCGTCGTCTGAGTCATCGAACCAATCCTGGTTTTCTTCTGCGGCTTTGGTAAAGTGCATGCGATGCTGTCTTGAAGGTGTTTAGCACATAAACGCCACGCTTCATCAACACTGTCTGTAGCGTCCTCAATCTTGGTACTGAAGTGATGATCTAGGTCCTGCCTGAGCTTTTCGGAGTAAAAGTGGTTCAAAATATGCATTCACAGGTCTCTTATGTGCTGCGCGCCTAGGAGGTTTTTTGTTTTTTTTAAAAAGACAACTCCCGCATTAGGACTAAATCCTGTGTCGCGGGGAACTTTACAGACATACAACTAACGGACACAATGAACACCCAGACTCGAAACAACAATTTTTCTTGGTTTTGTTTTCAGACGCATTTTCAATCAAATAAGCCGATGGTCTGACCAGCATTCTGCACCACGCATAGCTCGGATTGGGGAAAACAGAGCGATCCTAAATAGGGCTGCTTTGTCGCCAGTTGTGCTGCCGAACCTGTCCTCCTGCCTCAGTCGAGTCCAGGAGCGACCACTCTCTACTGACCGCCTACGTGCCAAGTCCCAGTTAAGACCGATGATCCACCAAGACCTCACCACCAGTTTCCGATCACCGTAGGGCTATATAGCTCGTAAAGTCCTATGAAACAAAGCCAGGGTCATCCGCGCGTGAATATATTTAAGTGGATAAGTAGTTGCGCTGGTGCAGATCCACTCTCTCATCTTTGATCTCGGGCCCAAACGAGATCATTAACCCGACTCCGAGGTATCTAGAGTCGTGGGGGTGGGCACGACCTGTTCTAGTAAGCCAGGGCAGGCAGGTGGCGAAGTTCGGATGAGGACCCAGTTCTGCGGGGTATAAAGTAGATCCCTTGATCAGGGTTACGGTTGAAGACCTCAACGGTTTTGTTTGGCGAAGATGGAAACCATTTGTACGGTAATAAAAGCGGAAGAGGCATGCATGGCATCTTTTTCAGGGGCAGAGAAAGATTTCTCCAATTCAGCTCTTAAAAAGACTACTCGAAGACTTCATCGGTGCAGCGGGCGGACAATATCGATACATACAAACGAATTCGGCTTTTTGCGGCGATAAAGCCAGGCACGCAGTGGGGTGCCTCAAAGGGCGCACGTCATGTCACTGTATTGATTTGATATGCGGTCAACCTCCTGCATTCTCAATTTCCTATCGGTCGTACCGGTCACCCGGTCCATCGGCGCCTAGACTTTGTGGACGAGTGTCACGATTTCTCGCGATTTGTATATAGGCATGCATGGCATGGCAGCAACATTAATAAATTTAAAATGAGCCATAGAGAAAGAGTAAATACTAGCCAACCTCTATGTGAGTACTGGCCACAACCGACGGTTCTACGTTTAAGGTTTGAACTTGATATATGAAGAATACGAAGTTACTTTATTCATAGTATTGACATTGTCACTCAAAACATATTGTTTAATGTGTAAAAATCAGTAATAAATAGATCTGTGTATATTATTGCCTGCTGGTCTGATGAAATCACAAATGGGCGCTGGAGCTAAGTATTTAGTGATTCCTACTGTTTGCGAGTAGCTAGTGTTGTAAAGCTAATTATATGGGATCCTATTGGTTCTACGTATCTAGTGATTGTTAATGTATTGTATAGTAATTCTGTATTGTAATAGTAAAGATGTTTTAGAGCCTCGGCTGAGGGTAAAGATGTTTATCGCCTCAGTTGAGAAACCGATACCTGATATCGGTGAAAGACCTGTTTACAGGTAACAGATATTATTATGAAATTATACCCAGAAAGTTATATAGTTGTAATCTTAAATAGAAATTGATAGAACTGCAATGCTAGACTGCCGGACAGTGGAATCATATAACTTTTTAACCTACAGGTCGCACTGAAAGGGTTGTGGATGAACCATACTGACAAATGCTTGGCATCGAGATCAAACAGAGCTATCAAAATCAAAATCAAAATCATTTATTCATCTAGGCCACAAAGTGACGCTTATGAACGTCAAAATTTAAGTTAATTACTTAATGATTCTACATTTACATTTACTGCCTCGTTCGCAACGCAATAGGTAGAACCACGAGAAAGAACGGGCAATAAAACTCATGGCCACTCTTTTCAAACAAATATAATGGTGGTACATTTTATTTTTGTAAGGAGCTGCAACTGTTTCACATTGTAGACATCTACTAGTAAATTTTTTAGTAGCAATTGATATCATACTCAAGCAGTAAATGATGTTCATATGGTAAGCCTCCCAAAGTAAATATGGTGAAACAGGAGCATCCACTTACGTCTTTTTAATGTAGGCAACTCGCGAACATGGTCAGAACTATGGTAGAAGTGAATGAATCAGAAAGTAACGGTATATGAAACCAAAGCAATCGACAACCAATTAGTTAGCCCATGATCACGATTTACCCACATTTTACAAATCCGCAAAGTTATAATGAAAGTGTGGAACATGAATGCAAAATATAGTATGAAATGAGAATATCGTAATTAACTATACTATAAAATAAAACTACTAATTATTGACCTAGTCAAAAGCGAACAACTACTTCCAAGCGCTCCTGTCATCAAAATAATCCTTCAAACTGTAATATGCCTTATTTATAAGATTCTTTTTGACTTTGCCTGAAACGAACTTAATGGCAAGTCTAAAATATAAGTTGGTAATTTATTGTATATGCGAATACTGAGCCCAATAAAAGAGCTATGCGTTTTGTGCAAACGAAAATACGGAACACATAATTTATGTCTATTTCTAGTATTGATATTGTGTATGTCACTATTCATTTTATAAGAATTTATATTTAGTCTTACATGCATAACACTGGCATAAATATATTGTGACGCTACAGTAAGAATACCAATAGTTTTAAATTTTTCTTTGAGTGAGACTCTTGTCTTTAACTGGTACATGGCCCTAACTGCCCGTTTCTGCAATATAAAAATATTTTGGATATCAGTAGCTCTACCCCATACCAATATGCCATATGACATAACACTATGAAAATAACTAAAATAAACCAATCTAGCCGTATCGACATCGGTCAACCTATGAACCTTCTTAACGGCATAAGCAGCTGAGCTAAGTTTCCCTGAGAGATATGTAACATGCGCACCCCATTGTAACTTCGAATCAAGTGTTAATCCTAGAAATAATGTGGATGCAGTTGTTTTTATTTTAATTTATTTTATTTTATAATTTTCGGAAAACTTACAGCTAATTGGTACAGTGAACAGATTTATAGTAAAATATGGCCAATTACAAGTTTTCACAGATAGGTAACATTATTAGGTAGTTTTGTAACATAACTAACTTAACTTCTAAGGAACTTACAAATAAAAAATAACAATAGTAACATTCACATTTAAACATAGTTAATTAAACGGGAAACATTTTTTGTATTTTTATATATAGGTATAAAACTAACGTTTAACACTTTACACACAAACACAACATTTAATTACAAGTGATGGTTGTCACCAAAAAACTGATCGCTAAGTTTTTTTTTCATTTTTAAGACACTGGTAGTGAATAGGTCGATATCTACATCCTGACATGCCGTGTTATACATGCGGCTCGCTCTGATTAAATACGCGTTTTGACGATAATTAGTGCTAACCGCGGGAATATGCAGGAGGTGTGATCTGCGTAGATACGCAGATGGTATACGCAGTCCAATTTTGCTTAGAAACTCAGTTATGTTAATTGACCCATTAAATATATTAAATAAAAAGGAGATGTCAGCAATTTTACGCCTTTCATATAGAGGCAGTAAATGAAATTGTTTACATCGGCTTATGTAATCGGGTAAATAGCAATTCGCACGATATTGTATGTACCTTACAAACTTTCTTTGGATGCCTTCCAGCCGATTAATGTAGACGTCGTAGTGAGGATTCCACACTTGTGACGCATACTCCAGGTGACTACGAACCAAGGAACGTATAAGTATAAGATTTTAATAGTCTTAATGCTTTTAAAGTCAGCTGAGATTCGGCAAATGAAACCTAGCGCTTTAGTGGCTTTTTTGACGATACATTCAATGTGAGAATCAAAAGAAAGTTTTGTATCAAATACTATCCCTAAATCCCTAATATTGGTCACTCTAGTTATAGGTGTATCTTTGAGAGTGTAGGTGTGCAGAATTAGATTGGGTTTGCGAGAGTACGAGCAAACGTAGCATTTAGATACATTTAAATCAAGCCTATTGAGATTACAATATATTTGAAAACGCTCGAGATCTTCCTGCAATGTACGTGCATCATCGGCTGTCTTTATTTTCCTCAAAATCTTCATATCATCGGCATACAACAATATTTTTGAGTACTGAAAGCATGAGCTGATGTCGTTCATGAATATATTGAAAAGAAGAGGCCCGAGTAATGATCCTTGGGGAACGCCTGAAGGTACTTTAAATGGTCTTGACGCGTATCCATTCAGCACCACAGTCTGACATCTGTTCTCAACGTATGATGTGAACCATCTGTAAAGGTCACCCCTGATTCCCATGGAGTAAAGTTTGCGCAGAAGTGTTTCGTGATGTATACGGTCAAAACATTTACTGAAGTCGGAATACACAACATCCACCTGTGTCCGTTGTGCCATTGACTCCGATATGAAGTCACTACAAAGAACTAAATTTGTTGTCGTAGATCGTCCAGGGAGAAAGCCATGCTGATATTCGCCAAAATCGAGCTTAAGAGAGGAGTATAACTGCTTATGCACTATTTTCTCTAAAATTTTTGCGAATATACACAACTTAGATATGGGCCTATAGTTTTCAACTTGACCCTTTGGTCCTTTTTTATAGATGGGTGTTATGTATGCCGACTTCCAGATGGTGGGCACCAGACCAGTGTCAAATGAGCGCTTAAATAAAATTGAGAGAGGGGCGGCGAGACTGCTGGCGCAGCTCCGAATAAAAACGGGTGGCACGTTGTCTGGGCCTGCTGATTTATTGAGGTCAATTTGTTTAAGTAGCCTGTGTACCTCATCTTCGTATATCTCGATGGCATTTATGTGTGAGTTTGATTTAGCCTGCTCATAGAAGTTCGAATATTGTATGCTATGTGAAGTAGAATCAGGCACTGGCTCTTCCAGGAAATTGGAATGGAAATAATTTCCAAACATGTTGCAGATATCATCACCATTATTGGAGGAAACCTGTCCATACTGCAATGTTGAGGGATAAGCATTAGAATTTCTCTTCGATTTAACATAGCTCCAGAAAGTGCGGGGATTTTTACGTATTGCAGATTCTGTTTGTGTGATGTAATCATCAAATAATTTACTTTCCAGCTCCTTTGACCGCTGTCTTAAGATTATGAATGTTTGGTAGTCCGAAATATTATTATATTTTTTAAATTTGGAGTGGAATTTAGATTTTTCTTTGATCAATTTTATTAAGGGACTTTTATACCATGGAGGATACTTAAGCTGAGGGGTAGTCATTCTGCACGGTATGTAGGTATTACGTAATCTATTAATGTGGTCATAGAAATACGACACGGCATCTTCAAGCGGCCTACACTCCAGTTCGTTCCGCCAGTCCACCCGATCCATTTCCGCCTTTATAGCGTCATAATCAGCCGAGGTATACAAGAACTTAACAAAAGGGCGGATAGGCAAACTGTGAAGTTGGACGAAGTCCACAGTGATGCATAGGGATTTGTGATGAGGGTCTTCAGGTACCAGAGGATCACTGGGTAGAGTGACAGACACCTCGTCATTGGACAGAACCAGGTCTAGAATTCTGTTATTAGTATTCGTGAAGCAATTATACTGTTGCAAGTTGCAAATATTAAGGTTGTCAATGAAGTTGGTCTGTGTTGGGCTAAGCAGGTTTGTGGGGGTCAACGAGCTATCATCTTCTGAGTGTTGCCAAATGATATTGGGCTGGTTGAAGTCTCCCACAATTAAGAAAATGTCTGTCGGGTGTGCAAGGACTATATCCATTAAATTATTTGAAAACAGATTTAACTGTTCTGATAGCGTATTACCCCGATTCTGGTTACAGATGTTAACAACACAAATGTGCATTTTATAAGATACTCGGGGATTCCTGCGATGCAGTGTCAGTGTAATCCAAGTATCTTCAGCAGAGGAACACCAGAGTAGTGAGAGCACGCAAACTACGGCGCTGACGTATAGGGAGCCACTTTTGTTGGGAATGATAAGTAGACACATAGTCATAGTTACGAAGATTAAAAATGAATGCATGAAATGCAGTTATTCAGAAGACGGTCAAGTTTATTGAGGAGATCTGCATTCAGGTCAAAGTAACATACATCACCATAGTCGATCAGTGGGAAAATCAAAGTTTGCACAAGCATGTGTAAGTTTTTAAGGCGGTAGAGAGCGCGCAGTGTACCGGTGACCTTCTGACTTACCTGTGTCACCTTACCTGTGTAGGGTAAAGATCGATCGTGGTGCCATTAATAATGATGGTTTGTAGTGTCGTTAGGTCCAGTCTGCTTAAAATTCGTTGACTACCCACAACTATAGCCTGAGTCTTGCAAGGATTCACAATGAGACCAAACTTGTCAGACCATGTATTTATGGTCGACAAATCCCAATTAACTTTGTGAATGGCCTCGGCTACGCATTCCACACTTATATGGGAGTAAATCTGCAAGTCATCGGCATACAAATGGTACGCACACTGAAGATTGATTTAGGAGATTTATGAAAATAGAAAATAAAAGAGGAAAGAGGATGCCGCCTTGAGGAACGGCAGATGTGATGTCGTACCATCCCGATAGTGACTCATCGAGGCGGACAGACTGTTGACGAATTCGTAGATAATTTGAGAACCAATCCAGGGCCCCAGCCGAGACCTTAAGATGAGAGAGCATAGATAAAAGGACATCATGACTGACTGAAACCATTTGAAAAATCGATCAACACTAAAACAGTGAGTTACATATATATATATATAGCCTCTCGAATATCGCCAGTCACTTTGAGGAGGGCGGAGGTAGTGCTATGACCAGGCCAGAAGCCTGACTGAAGTAGACTTAACAAGTTATTGTGGTAGACAAAACGAGACAATTATTTGTCCACACAGGCCTCAAGCACTTTGGATAGGAAGGGTAAGGTGGCGATCGGCCGTAAGTGTTGAGGAAGAGTAGGATTGGGGATTTTAGGTAGAGTAATTATGTTGGCTTCGTGTTTGGCGCCACAAGAAGTACCAGAGGAAAGTGAAAAGTTTATGATGTGGGATATTGCCGACAGGAGCTGATCTAGGTTCGTTGTAATCATACGACGGCTTATGTTGTCACATCCCAAAGCATTAGACTTTATGGAGAGGATTATCTTTTTGATTTTAGCCGGTGACTCTAGAGAAAAGAAAAAAGGTCTTAGTCGATTCAAATATTTTGCAACATCAAAATAGTGTTGCTTTTTGTTATAAAATCTACTGATTAAAGACATCAGCGGAATTTTTATTGAATACTTTAATCAACAACCAAAATGTATATCGCACAGCCCAAACAATTAGGTACTTGCGGATTGGGAAGAAACGATGTAATTAAATAAAAGTTAACATATTTATATAAAAAATACAATATTTATAACTAGAGAAAACTCAAGTTCGTACATAAAAATATATTGTAGGCAAGTAACCCCATCGTGTGTCGTAGTACAATCAAAGACGTAGGTTTTTATTAAAAAAAAAACTATTTTATTGTTAAATTGAAATTATTTTGATTACAAACCATTGTTTACACAATCACTAAGTAGGTTTACAACTATGAAATAATTTTAAAAGACTAATAATTATAATAATCACTTCCACATGTACACCACACGAGTGAAATATAACAATTACAAACTCGTGATAAAATCATAATTACGCTCCTAGTAACAATATTCATATCCTTAAGACAAGAAATCAATGAATAGGATATTATCTAATGACTCTTCCTGCGATAACATAATGTACTCAAAACTTTATTTAAATTAGTAGTAATTCTAATCTTAATATATAAAATCCTTGCGTTACTAACTGACTGACAGACACGCTACAGCTGAAACTATTGGGCGCAGGAAGCTGAAATTTGGCATGTATGTTCCTTGGGGACCGTATGGGTGCACTAAGAAGGGATTTCCCGAAATCCCCACGGGATCAGCCAAAACGGCTAAATTAAAAAAAATGCAGGCGTAGCTGCTGGCGTCCTCTAGTTAGTTTATACAATTATTACACGAAGTAAATGTTTACAGAGTTGGTAATGATTAATAAGATTAACGCTGTAAAACGTTCTCTATTGATTGTTGACATTTCTTTATCTTCTTTATACAGCAACATCCTTGTATTAGTATTCCTCATGCACGTAAATATTTCTTGAAAGATGTATGTTTTTAATACATGAACTGAAGTATTACGATCACATACGCAACACTCAAAGGACAATGGCAGATCTCCATACATCAAAATGTCTGAAATTAAATTGAAGCGTACAGTAATAAAAAATATATCGAAAAATTTGGCGTAAGTAACAGAGTCTATAAATGATTCAATTTTCACTCAGGAAAGGTGGAAAAAGAAGATATCGATGTTTGAATTTTTAGTTAAGAATGAACAATATAGGTAAAAGGAAAGCAAAAGAAAGTATGAAAGGTAAACAATGTAGGTAGGTACGTTTGAATTATCAAATGATATATGTCAGATTGACATCAAAACGCGGACGTATTTTGTACAAAGAAATATAACCTAAGGCATAGAAGTAACACTAATTAACAACAGCGGTTGCTATGATTGATATCTTCTTTCTAATGGCACATGCAGTATGATAGAAAGAGCTATCGATAGGTTTAGCAGCACGCTCTTATAGCAGCCGCGTGGTAGGCAAACAGTAGACAAAACATAGAGTGAGGAAACCGAGTGTTGTTCGTATCAGTGATGATTTATCGATAAATATTTTTGGTCAAATGTCTAACTTTAGTATGTGTCGATATAAATAAGCCGTAAAAGTAGTTTTTGCTGTCGACGCAGGACAGTGCTTTGCAAAGACTTGCCAGACAGACAGTACTAAAATAATTCACATGTTTAATTGTTCGTTTTAGCCATAAAATCTATTGACAAAAAGTATTCATAAACTAATGAGCGATGCGTTGCGATGAGATGCTAAGAAACTGTCACTTAGATTATGTATTGTACGAATTATACCAGATTGGCTAATGCGGCACGGCAGGCTTTGGCAATTTGTTTGCGTCGCATCATATCACGTTGCTTGCTATCGCTAACGTTGGACACTGCTCGATTTTTTTAGAGTTGTAGGTAATCCGACTGCCACGCCGAAGCTTGCGGGTTTGATTCCCGCTCAAGTCAAACATTTGTGTGCATGAATATGGATGTTTGTCTTGGTCTGGATGGTACTATGTATAATATGTAATATATTTACAGAAAAGTATATATGCATGTTTATCGATTGTCTAGTACTCGCAGTACAAGATATGCTTAGTTTGGGACCAGATAATGTTGTGTGAATGTGAAAGATTATTATATTTTATGGTAGAATATTATGCAGCGGACTACAAGGCAAGACGTCTTTGATCAGTCAGGATAGCACTAATATGATAAATAATATAGAAGTAGGTAGATTAATTAAAATCGTTGTAATTATTATATTTTATTAATATGTTCAAACTAAAATTACACACTTTTTGTTTAGCTTTGGATAAATAATTCTACCGGGTGTGCAATGTCCGGGCATAAATGTAATGTAGGCAGAGCTTTCGGTTTTAAAGGACGCCAGGTGCTTTCTGTCTTTAAAAACAGTCTTTCTCAAAATGACGTGAACAAATACGGTGGTACTTCTGCTAAATCAAACTAGGCCGTCCAACGGCATTTATCCAAAGTTTTCTTGTGACGTCATTAATAAGCAACCTGTAATAAAAAACACCTTCTTAATAATAAAAAATGCTACTCACATCCCTAATCCATCTACTATTTTATAGATGCAAAAATGTAAGCCTACACACACGCGCGTTCACTGGAACACTTGGCTTTAGGTTAATAGACGCTACTTTTAAGGTAGGTATCTAAGTAAATTATGTACATTAAACTGCGCTTACTATCAAACGCGCGATAGAAAATTAGACCGCTGGACGTCTTTGTTTATTGCCAACTTAGCAAACGCGGCTACCCGCTGTCGCTTCCAGCGACAGTTTTACATTCATGTCCGATAGTTAGTTTCCGTATTTATCCCTCATTGAAAAAACATCGATATCTCCTTTCACTGTCAAATCCCATCACTAAGGCTTTTAAATCAATAAATGTACAAAATAACAATTTGTGAGTTAAATTCAAAACACATACGTATGCAAGCTGTTCCTTTGATTTGCAATACAATGATATTGTGTAAACTTAACACTCATTATTGCATTAATACGAGAAAAGTAAATAAATTTGTTGGAAAATGCCGACTCACTGCTAGAAGATAAAGTTTCTCCTGTTATTTCCGTTCCGAGAATAGCGGCATCCACATCCCGATATCACATACTCGATGTGTATTAATTAATGAGTACACTATTTAATTATTATAAGCTTACTTACTATTTAAATGCAAAAAAGTTATTAAAAATGTAAACACAAACGTCTAACAAATTTTACACTGATGACAGATCACAGCACGGCTATTTAGAGAATGTAGTCAAAGGTATGAGTATGTATAGAGTCTTTGCCTCTTTAAATGAGACGCGTAATTTGACGTTATGATTAACCAACTAAGACCAACTGACATTACATGTTGCACGTTCGGTATAAGGAAATTTATAGGGCATGTTCTCTCTAGTCTAAACGTCCAACCTCTTTGATTTTGTAGCATCAAACTGTCACAGCCAAAGACAAAAGCAGAGCTGCACATTTTAAATCGATTTTATGTGAAATCGATACAACATTAAAACGATGCTGTGACGTTTTTATTTGATTTAAACGTTGTTTTGCTTCAAAAATATTAGCTTATTGATATAATGATGACTAAATATTAAATAACTGCATTTTAAACCAAACCAACTCTATAAAGGTCGATCGTATCGATTACTTATTTAATAATCGATACGCATCAATGTCAAACGTCTATTCCTGTCACACCAATGTCTATGGCAACAATCAAATAATAATGTATTCTTAATCAATTGGAATGCTTTTTTATCATCATAAAATACGCCCGCTTTAACGAGACAAAGGTATTTAATAAATTATTGGATTAAGTACATTTAAATATGTACAATAATTAATAATACTATCAAAGATTTTATATATAATTGAAATTCCTGATTACTTTAATTTAGAAGAGGTTTGATAATTATGTTTTTATGACTAAGTAGATTTTTTTATTTCCATTTTCTGTTTAAGTTGTTATAATTATTTTTTTTAAATGTTAAACCCGTTAGGTATGTTGTACCATTATTGAAGTTTTATAGTAAATGTTGATTAAAAGATATTATAATACCTAATAAATGTTGATTTCGTATTTTAGGTAGTTTTATTTTATTTGAATCGACCATTTAATAATAATAATTAATTCTTGATTGTACACCAGGCAATAACATGAGTGCATTACAGAGTTTCTTATAAACTAGTGTTACAAGGCCGGTCTTATCGCATAATGCGATTTCTGCCAGACAACCGTGTACGGACAGAATTAAATAAAAGGACAGGTAGTATGCGGGTGCACTATAAACTAAAATATAAATAACAAATTAACATGATTATTACTCTATGCTTAAAACTAAAATAAGCTTATCTAAACTGATAAGAAAAACATATACCTACTTACATCCATTATCTATATACATAAAGTAAATATGATAATAATATTAATATATATATATATATATATATATATATATTTAAATCGCGGAAGACTTCTTGCGTCATTTCAAAGTCGAACCTTGTGGCGTCCACCACTGTCAATGCGATTTCAATTGTTATTTGTGCGAATATAGGTACACTTTAGTCATGTGAATTCAATTATCAACAAGAAATTTTGATTAAACACGAAATGAAGATATTCAATTTCAAATAATTCTCGCTGGTTTCTGGCGTCCGTTCATGATGGAAATAATGTGACGCACTGTATATTTCTGAATATGTTCTATGTGTATTACAGATTATCCTACATCCATCTTAATTTAAGTTTATATCGGATCCGTATATTTTCCTGTATTTAATATAAGCATTCCATTAATTAAATGACTTCCTACTACATTAGAGGTTATGTTGATACCGAATATTTTTTCTGTATATAGTCCATATATTGTGTTGAGTATGCTGCTTCCTCCTAAACTGATATATTTATCGATACCGTACACTCTCGTGTTCCAATCGTCATGACCGTTTCGAATGGTACCTACCATTAGTTGCCATATTAGTTTGATCTCACAACTATATACTGAAGAACTGTTGCTCAAGTTGTTGTTCTTTTTACATGCAATGTTTTTGTTGAAATCTCAATTCTTTTTGCTTGTGATGGTCTTTATCAAACATCTCTCCTCATGGGGTGTTATTCTACCCTGCACCCCACCGTGACCACCATCCGTGAACTTCCATCCGTACCCCATCCGTGCCCCCAACAGTGCCCACACCCGTGAACCCCCACCCGTGCCCTCACCCGTAAACCCCCACCCGTGCCCTCACCAGTGAACCACCACCCATGGCCTCACCCGTGTACCCCCACCCTTGCCCTCATCCGTGAACCCCTACCCGTGCCTACACCCGTGAACCCCCACCCGTACTCCCACCCATGAGTTCGCACCTACATCTCCACTTATGTACTCCACCCGTGAACCCCCCCGTGCTCTGACCAGTGAACCGCCACCCTTGTCCTCACCCGTGTCCTCACCTGTGAACCCCAACCTATGCCCTCCACCCGTGAAACCCCACCCCCCGGGCCGCGACTTATGCACCTCCACCCGTGCTCCTCGCCGGTCCCTTCCCGGTGCCTGCCCGATCCCTACCCTGATCCTACTCTACGAGTACTTCTAGATAGCCAAAAATATTTGAATCTAATAGGGACATAAACTGAATTCCGAATTCTAAACCGCAAAGTTATCTTGGTGGAGTAATTAAAACCTAATCCACGTACTACAAAGGTTCACAAACTTATTTGTGTAGATTCTAAAATATGAAAACTAGACCAAAATTAAAAAGTTACATTTGTTTGAATTTTTCCTAAAGGTTTAAGGATTTTTTTTATTTTTTTAGGCTTAATGATAATGATCATCAAAATTACAAGCTTGTACCTATGTCTGCTAGAAATACCTTAGAATTTTATAAATACTATTGAGTGAGTGTGACAATCAATAATGTTAAAGTACTAGTTCGATTTGGATGAAACCACGTAATATATTTTTCATCCCTTCTATTCGAAAAGTGTCGCTTTGTTCCTCTTTTAGTTGGAGCAAAATAGCTCTTTTCTGTTAAGCACTTTTTAGCGGGCGGAAAAGTGATTTGAATTTGGAACGTATATCATTCATGGAAATCGAATGTAAATTGTATAAATAACTGGCTGGTACGTGTTGGCTGCACGGGCGTGACTCGCGCTTGCAAAAAAAAACAGCGCGCGAATTACGACTCTGTTCCCGTAATCAGTAGGTACATACTTTATTGAATTTTGCAAAAATAATGAGTTCTACGTCGAGTTGTAAAAGAGGAAAATATAAATTTGTAATTGTTTTAACTTATATTCACACGTCTAATTTTATAAAATATGTTCATTAATTACATAACACCGTCTCTTATTTATTTTCTCATAGAAAGGGGATGGAAAGTAGAGTATATGACTCGAGAGCAAATTATTTTTTCCTCGGGAAATGTATTTTGAACCCCTCGCTGCGCTCAGGATTCTACGTTAGAATCCTTTTCTTCGCTCGTGGTTCAAAGTAGCGCCCTCGCCGTAAAAATACCATTTTCCTCCCTTGTCATACAATCTACTATTATTATAAAGATTCTCTCTTGATAATGTAATGTTCAGATGTCTAGCTTTATCCAGAACGAAGTTACAGAGACTTGAAAATGGCCTGAATGGCTTCGGTAAAAGTAAAACTAACGACTGAGCTTCTTTGCTCGACTTCTTTGGTTTCAATGCCATGCACCCTGATTAAATACGAGCGTTATCTAGGACTAGAGGACGCCAGCAGCTACGCCTGCATATTTTTTTACTTTATCTGATTTTACCGATCCCGTGGGTATTTCGGGAAATGCCGTCTTAGTGCACCCCTACGGTCCCCAAGGAACACACATGCCAAATTTCAGCTTCCTACGCCCAATAGTTTAGGCTGTAGCTTGTCTGTCAGTCAGTCAGTAACGCAAGGATTTTATATATTAAGATAAAAAAGCTTATTACAGTCATAATTGAGTTGGCATTTTTGTTCTAACCATATCTATGTACTACGTACTGTCTGATGTTAACGCGTCGGTTTCCTCAATGCTGAGGGTCGTGACCACCTCATGGAAACAGTATATTGCGGACCACTTCCTGCCATCTATTCCTATCTGCTGCTGAGTGGAGAGCGATCCGCACGACTCTTAACACCACGGTACACGATACCGTGGTGTTAAGAGTCGTGCGGATCTGGTCGATCCAACGTATCGGGCTTCTGCCTCTCGGTCTTTTTACTTCCACTTTGCCAGTGATTATTAACTTTTCCAAGTTATCACTGTCTTTCCTCGCAATGTGCCTGAAGTACTTTAGAACTCTGCGCAGGCAGATGGTGGAAAGCCTCATCTGGATCTTGAGCTCCTGTATGATCGATACGTTGGTGCGGTGTGCTGTCCAGGGGATGTCCAGCATCTTCCTCCAGCACCACATCTCGAAAGCATCAGTGCGATCACGGTCATCTTTTTCAAGGTCCATGTCTCTGCGCCATACAAGAATAATAATATGGAGAACACCAGAGTGCATACAAGATTGATCTCGGTTTTCAGAGAGATATTCTTGACATATCTTTGACAGCAGTGCCATGGCTCGTTTGCCATCCCGATCCTTCTTCGCACCTCAGATTCACAAGAACCATTATTACTTATGCTTGAACCCAGGTATATAAAGCTGTTAACCGTCTCTAAATTGAGTGACCCAGTGGGCTCAAGCTTGCCTGTGCGATCTATGACCATGATCTTCGTTTTGGACCTGTTTATAGTGAGACCTAGTTCACTGTTAATGCGCTCCATCCTATCAGTAAGGTGATCATCTCGGCGTCATCTGACGCTAGCAAGGCGCTGTCGTCTGCATAACGCAAATTACAGATTTTGCGTCCACCAACGGTGATGCCTAGGGAGGCATCACCGTTGGTGGACGCAAAATCTAAACTTGCGATAGCTGGGAGGGCCCAGCTATCGCAAGTACGCCTCACTATATATTCACCGTTTATATTGAATAGGATGGGTGAAAGGACTCAGCCATGTCAAACTCCTTTTTCAAAACTGAATCGTTTAGATTTCCTACCGTCAATCCTCACCACACTTTGGTTCTTGTGATATTAAGATTGCAGAAGTGCAATCAAGTGATGAAGTACACCCAGTTCTGATAAGACCCTCCATAGAAAAATTATGTATGTACGGATTTGGTGGACCAATCTACTAGTGGATAAAATCATACTTAAGCTATCGTGACTCCAAAGTTGTATTGAATGGCTTCAAATCATCCACACGCTCCATAACTTCAGGAGTGCCTCAAGGATCACACTTAGGGCCATTATTATTTTATATGTTTATCAATGACCTGCCGGACTGCTTTCACCCCTGCCCTGCTATTCGCATAAGACCTTAAAATCTTTAAGCCTGTAGAGTCACTTAATGAGGCCCTACTTCTTCAGAAAGATCTGGATTCGTTGTCTATATGGTGTCATAACAATGGTATGCAATTGAATCCAAATAAATGTCAGTTTATGAAGTTTACTCGTGAGATTGACCAAATAACATTAAAATACTCGATAAACGGCGTAGAATTAAATGAATGTGATTGTGTTAGAGATTTAGGCGTTTTGTTAGACAAAAAGTTAACCTTTGTACCACATTTGGAAATGATCATTAAGAAAGCATCTAGATCTCTGGGTTTTATTGTAAGAAATGGAAAGGATTTTCGCAAGCCTCATACAACATTTTTGTTATACAATAGTTTTGTGAGAAGTCATTTAGAATACTGTAGTGTAGGTTGGCGACCGCATAATGCCGTTCATATTTTAGGGCCAGAAAGAATTCAAAAAAGATTTCTGTGCCACTTGTCGCCCCCGCGTTTCCCAAGAATGGTTTCTTATCAGGATAAACTTAAAAAATAGAGAATGAAAACTCTTGAAAAGAGAAGAAAATATTTAGACCTGGTTTTCTTATATAAACTTGTCCGCAACAAAATTGACTGTACACAACTCCTTCATAGAATAAATTTTAGAGTGCTATACAAATATCCTAGAGTATTCATCATTCTCCTTTATCCGCCACCCAGAAAAACTATTTCAGGCTCTACCTCTCCTGTCCCTCGCATGTGCAAGCTACTTAACCTCTGCAATCACGATATTGATATATTTGCTGATTCTCTTACTAAATATCGCAAAACTATAAAATGTAATACTTTCTTATAAATGTATTTCTGTATGCTTGGCGAATTTTTGTATCAGGAAAAGGTAAGCTATTAAAAAAAAACTGAACTGTAATCCGTACGTTTTAAACTTGTTATTAGTAATACTTACTTATGTTTGTTATTGGAAGTGTAAGTGGTGTTTGCTTATAATTGGATGTAGCTGTTACTCTAGATCGTAAGATGTTTATAATATTTGCTTGTATGACTGTTAGAATTGTTAGCAAACCTAAATAAATAAAAATGACAGTCCCAGTTGACACAGTCAAATGCCTTACTATAGTCGACGAAGCACATTATGACAGGTGTGTCGAACTCGTCGCATTTTTCCACAACTTGCCTGACGTTTAATATTTGTACACGCGTGCCTTTTCCCTTGACAAAACCGGCCTGTTCTTGCGGGATCTGCCAGTGAAGATAATACCGGACCCGGTTGTTTATAATGTCTATCAGGACTTTGCTTGCGTGACAAATTAAAGCGAGTGTGCGATGATTATCACATTTTCTGATCGAACCTATTTTATGGGCCTTGGGCCACTTGCCGTTCCACTATACGTAGTTGCAGATGTTGTGCAGTGTGTCAACACCTTTTTCACCCAGAGCCTCCAACACTTTAGCTGTAATTTGTTAGTTTTTAACGATCCAATGGCCGATACTATCTCCGATCTTAGGATGTCGGGTTCTAGGTGCAATTTAGCCCATATGGATAACCTAGACATCTGAATGTTTAATACCTAACTAAGAGAATATCGTATGACGAGGTACATTTCCAAATTTCATTTAAATCGTACTAGTAGTTTAAGAATTATATTGCAAGTCAAAGTTATTTGATTTATAATCCACTTGAAGAAGGAAGTTATCAATTCGACTGTATTTTTTTTTGTATATTTATTTCGCGGATTACTCCGTCAATAAGGAACCGTTTTCAATGGTTCTTTTTTCATAGGTCATACTTCAATGTTGGTCCCTTTCAAATTTTATCGAAATCAGCTGAGCTGTTTTTGACAAATTAAGCTAATTAAAAAAATATATATATACAGGCTGTCACAAGACCCATCACCAAGCCGAAGTCTACTTGTTGTGGACATCATGCCAAGTCATACTAACCAAAAATAATACCTGGGAAACGACATTTTTTTTTTAGTTTTCACATTTTTAAAACCGCAATCAAAGGCACGCGCGTGCAATGCTCGAAATATTTACTTATCCACGGGGTCATAGGGCATCTATAAAACATATTGGCGGGGTAAATGCATCGATTTTGTAGCTAATAAGAAAAAATCCATGCTAACTTTGAGCCTCAATATCTCTTGAACCAGTCATTTCCCAGGTATGGTGCCGAAGTAAAAAATGTTCGTAGTGATTGGTACAACATGGGATTTCAGTTTTCGTTAAGGGTCTTTTTACACCCTGTATATATATACCACTCAAAACAAAATAAGGGCCACTAAGATCTTTTGCTGTACCATGAAAACAATAAAGACAATTGTTTAACTTTTGTAACTACAAAATAATGTTATTGGTTATAATATAGGCTAACAATTGTTCAAAATAATGATCGGGGATTGTTTTTTAAGTCCATAATGAAATTGGCCATATTGAATGAAAAACATGAACAAAAGAAATCACCGAAAAAATACAAAACACTGTTCTTGTCACTTTTGTTTCTTCTTTTTAGTAACGAGTATGTCCTCCTCTCTTAGCAATACACACCAGAAGCCTTGTGTGCATACTCTGGATCAAATTCCTCACTTTTTCATCTGGAATCTCCTCCCAGGCACGTTTTAAGGCGTCAATCAGCTGCTGTTGATTGTAGACCCCTTGCTCATTCACTCTAACCCTTCATTTCAATTGGTCCCACAATTGCTCGATTGGAATTACATCCGGACTGTTAGCTGGCCATGGTAATACCTCAATATGAGACCTTTCTAGGACAGTTTGGGTCGATTGAGCTGTGTGTGCAAGGGTATTGTCTTGCTTCAGGATGAATCCAGGCTCCACTCGCTGTGCAAATGGGATCACTTGAGGCCTGATGACATCCTCGATGTAAAGTTCTGCAGTTACGGTACCAGCATTTAAAATGGTAAAATGGAGCTCGGTTTTACCGTGTAAACTAATCCTTCCCCAAACCATTACGTTGGGACCACCAAAACGGTCAACTTCGTGGATGCAGGACTCCGTATACCGCTCGCCGCGTGGTCTCCATACCCTAACACGCCGATTATCATTGAAAAATTTTACTTTGATTTCGTATGTAAAAAAGCACCTTGCTCCACTGATTAATCCCCCACTTCAAATACTGACGGGAGAATCTTAAACGGTTTGCACATTGAACCCTGGTCAGAGGAATTAGAACAACTCGTCGTCTTGACATTTGCTGATCTTCGTGCAATCAATTACGTATTGTTTGATCACTGACACGGGTACCCGTTGTCAGCCGTAGGCGGTGTTGTAACTTACGGCCCGTAACTGTACGATCACGACGAGCACTTAGTTGGATGTACCGATCCTCGTGCGCCGTTGTTACACGAACTCTACCTGAACCGGGTCTCCTGGCAGCACTGTCGGTCTCTAGGAAGTGAATCCATACATTTTGGACAGCTCTTCAAGAAAACCCCAACTGCAAACCCACGTAACGATGAGAACGGCCTTCTTGAATCATAGTAATGGCTCTGGTTGCCGTAATTGTATCCATGTGCCTTCGTAATGGTGGCATGATTAACGCGAGATGATAAATGAATCAATTAAAATTTAAAAGTAAAACTTTTTTCCTAAAATAACTGAGACAAGTTAAGAAGACAATCGAAGAAAAACTTAAAAATAACATTTAATTTTTTTTTTGGAATGATGACCAATACTTTTCAAATTAGGAACACAAACACCAGCATAAAAGACATCAAACACCAAAGAGTTCGTAATATCAATATAATGCTACTTACCAGTCACTTTCAGTTTACTAAAGTTCACTTAAATGTAAATTAACTAGTGGCCCTTATTTTGTTTTGAGTAGTATATATCAACTCGAGTGAACTATTCGAATTTTGTACACGGTTAAAATCGGTTGTATGCCATCTTTGGTGAAAAATAATTAGTCACCGACAACTGACCCACTCACTCCACGATCATCATAACAGGTTAGAAGAGTAAAAAAATATATAAAGACAACCAGTGGATATCGGGCGAGGCATCAAGGGAAGCAACCAGAAAATAATAAGGGACGTATAGGCCGCGCCACACAAGTTGGTGAATGTGAAGTTAGCTACAAGCTGCGCAATATCCAATCCTGACTGAACCTCACATAAAGCTGCGCGTTGATTGGATATTGCGCAGCTTGTAGCTTATTTAACATCCGCTAACTTGTGTGGCGCGACCTATAACTAAGGTGGCATCAAGGGAAGTAACCAAGGGCCATCAAGGGGCCCAACTAAGGAAGCGTCAAAAAGAAAGAAATTGTATCGGTAATACCATCAAGCTTTATTTTTTGAGTTATTAAGTACAATATTAAGACCATAATCATAAAATTACAATTTTTTTCGCGATTCAATCAAGTCAATCAACAACACTTGACATATTTTTGTTGTAAATTTGACCCAAACAAACAAACTGGTCAAGCTAAATAAAACCGTAAAATATGCGTAAAAAAATTTGAGGTAAAAAGGAGGTTTTCTTACAAATGCACCCTTTCATATTCTCCTACGTTATCTACGTTATCAGAAGTGGGATGGCCTTATTGTCACTCGATGTAGGTGGCAATGAGTCGCTATCGCTCGATATAGGTGATAGCGACGACGATGGGTATGTCACTCGATGGAGGTGATATGAGTTGCTACGCTCGTGTAGGTGATAGCAACGACGGTGAAGGAAAACATCGTGAGGAAATCTGCATGCCTGAGAGTTCTTCGGAGTGTGCTCGAAAGACATGTGAAGTCTGCCAACCCGCATTTGGCCAGCGTGATGGACTATGGCCTTATTGTCACTCGATGTAGGTGGTAATGAGTCGCTATCGCTCGACATAGGTAATAGCGACTACAATGGGTACGTCACTCGATGGAAGTGATATGAGTTGCTACGCTCGTGCAGGTGATAGCAACGACGGTGAAGGAAAACATCGTGAGGAAACCTGCATATCTGAGAGTTCTCCGGAGTATTCTCGAAAGACATGTGAAGTCTGCCAACCCACACTTGGCCAGCGTGGTGGACTAAGGCCTTACCCTTTTCATAGTGAGAAGGGGCCCGTAAACCGTGACACTTTTCGCTGATTAACGTTTGTGATATAATTCTCTGATACTGTTCAATAATGAGAGAGTTGCTTTCATAATATTGTGATATGATAGTATGATGCAGTTGAAATAAACTTGATGTTGACCCTTAGTGTTGTGGTTTATTACGTAACGAGCCCTATTCTTGAACTAAACAATGACCAGAATAGGCCGAGCTAAGACCTTGAGATATTGCAGAACGTTTTCCCTTTTGCAGGAGCATAACCCAGGGCACCTACAAGATGGTCTGACACGATCAAGAAGGCGGTGGGTGGCAGCATGCAACGTGCCTTACATACGGCGTATGACCGCTCCTGCTGGAGACACATTTGTGGTCGCGATCTTCAGCAGTGAGGAACCGAGGACGAAGAAGACAGAGCATCACACAGGGGCGTGTGACGTGACAAGATGGCCGTGTCAGAGATTGGAGAACGGAACGTCAAATCTTAATAGATTTGGGTGTATTCGGATACGATGGTTGGCAACACTGAGGTCGGCAGTTGACAGCTGTCAATGTCATTTAATGTTTTAAAAGCGAACTTGGAGCTGTCAACGGGAACTTTTGGCGACAGACAAAGCGGAGGAAACAAGTGTGGCCTACCTACGTCCGACTTCGCCGCGTTTCCAAAAAGTAATCCATTTTCATCCGTGCTACGTGTGCATATTTAGTTTGTGAAGTTAACTAATAAGTTTGAGTAAAACCTATTGGGTGTATACTGAGTCTTATTTTCCTGAAATGTACGATGGACTTAGACCTGAGAAACGAAGAACGCCCACATTCTCCTACGTTACCTACGTTATATATTACAAGTAGTATGGTACCATCTTTATGAATTCCTTTCCTTTTTGCCTTTGGTTTTCATAATTATCTTTAGCAACGTGAATTAATAATCCAATACTTGACGCGATACTAACTTAATAAGTACAAGATGCATCTCGCCACCAAGACATCTTGAGACAAGTCATACAGCCTATATTATAGCTCTACACAGTCCTCTATCTTGCAGTGAAAGTCTCAATCAAATCGGTTCAGTAATTTCAGAGATTATCAAGACAAACACAAAAACAGCCAGACACAGTGAAAATTTTAGAGAAGGTTATTCATGTCTAAAAGCATTATTTTTATTTAACCTATGTTGTCCCACTGCTGGGCAAAGGTCTCCCTTATACTCTTACAAGCATCCCTATCTTCTGCCAAATTTGGCCAGTTTCTGTCAAAATTGTCTAAAAGCATAGTTATTTTAAAATCAAGGACAGTCCATTTAATCTTATTAGGTATATTTATGAATACGAGTGTAAACCAGGCAAAAAATAATCCTGCAGCAAGCTGCAAATTTTGGAAAAGTATTAGTAATAAAGGGCACAATTCTAAATAAATATGAATCCACTTATTTATTTACCAACTAAATTATTTAATGTATTTTTAAACATCTGTTGCTACGTACAACCAATTTCATCTATCGTACAATGGCGAAAACAATCAAAACAATCATGGTGACAACCAGTGTTGATTGTTTTTGCCATTGTGCGGTTTCATCGATGTCCGTTAAATGTCTCTAAAGAACATCGATGAAACTAGATCCGAAATCACGGTATTAAAGTTTTCACACACACTATTATTACTATCTACTCAATTTTGCAGCAGCTTTGGTCGAACTGTTGTCCACCAGCCACGTCCACCTAGGATTCGACCTCTAGTTGAAAGAACATTACTCATTTACCTCCAAAATACTACGTCAACCAAAGGTTTAGCTAGGTTTAATTTTTTTGTGAAATAGCATTGCGAACGGAAATTGGTAAGTCATAAACAGCATTGATCGAAATATCAATCCACAGCGTAAATAGATAGATTTCATCACAAGTATTTGACATAAATAAAAAAGTGGGTAACCAATTTTTAAAAACACCTGTTTTACGAAATTTGGTTTTATTACATCACTTATATTCATTATAAACCATGGGAGATCAACAACGACGGCTTTGTTAAATTTTACCAGTGATTTAAGCTGCAATCTGTATCCACGCTACCAAATTTTGTCATAAGCCAAAAATAAATCTGATATTCAACTTTATGAATATTAGATTTCATTGCTAATAAAATCACGCACAATTCTAAGTTGGTATTTTTTTCAATTTTTCATTGTACGTTTGAACATCTATGTCATCTAAAACTCCTAAGGGTGTTTATATTCTTAGTATTATTCTTTCACCTTAAAATTTAGTTTAACTATGTACATTTGTATGTGTATTTCGGACTTGGTATTTACATTAGACGTGAAACGAGTCGAAATCTCGCGATCTCGTGGCGTGTTGCTGCACAATGGTAGGTAGTTAATAGTGGATTATGAAGTGGTGATGGTTACCCACTTTACTGGATACAGGGTCATCCAAGAGTCAACACTGTCGAGAAATGCTACTCGGTGCGTAGTGAAGCTACACGTAAAGACCAAGTGAGATTTTTGCACTAGACTAAATTTTACAAGTGAACTTGTGAAAAGAATACACATAATGTATACACGTACACTCTGTTTATTCTGAACACACTACCTAAATTCGTATCTGAACTTTCACAGGAATGGCCTGAAATTTAGTCACTAGTTTACATTTGTTTTTTTTGTGGGCATATACTGTCCCACTGCTGAGCAAAAGCCTCTCCCCTGGATTTCCACAAATCTCTGTACTTTGTGATCTCTGGCCAATCGCGTTCAAAAGCGTCTATGTTATCCCGGCATCTCCGTTTGGAACGTCCTCGTCGCTGCCGACTGCATAGTATTAAATTTGCGTGTTGCGCAATTTCAACTGCGTGCATACGGCAGACGTGTCCGGCCAAGTCCCACTTTAGTCCGGCAGATTTTTTCCTATGTCGATTAAGCCCAACATCTAGTGCAGCGTAGTTTTACGGACGTGAGGAATATTCACTCGCATAATGCTACGCTCCATGGGTCTTTGGCAATTATTCAACTTGGACTTCTGAATCTTGGTCAGGAACCATGTTTGGTAGTATATAAATGTTGAGGAGTTTCCGCTTCAGAGATAGCGGCAGGTTTCCCTTCAACATACAACTACTTATTATATATATTTAAAACTAACTTACCCTTAGTTTTGTAAGACTCCACGATGAACCTAAGCAGTCAATTAGATTACTATAAGAGCGTATGAAATGTTTTATATATTCAGTTTTGTTGCTGTCAGTGGTATTTAGAATTTCTAAATTAACTTGTAGCGATTTTTATAGAATATTGACATTTTTGCGATACGTATCAGTTAAATAAATTGACAGCTAATTATTACATATGCACCCTAAATATGTAAAACTGTACAATCTGTATGAGATGATTATGCTTTTCGAATCTTGCGATACTAATATCGCAATGTATCTTACACATACTGCAACAGTTATTCCAATATACACTATGTAGCTGATTATTGAATTATGCCGCCGAATAAATCCACTGTCAATTATGGAGAATTTATTTACAGGTTCTTCCCCTAACGCAAAGGAAAATAAATGTTTGTTGTAATTTCCATAAACAATAATATTGCAAAAACTAATACCGTGATGACAGAATACACATACGTCACATAATAGAAGCAAACCCAGAAATTAAATAAAAAGCAAGCAATACAGTAAATTTTAGCGATCCAGCTTACTAATTTTGAGTCACTTAATTTGTAGTGAGATCCTAAAACCAATCTAATAATTAGAATGCCTTGTAATGTCAACGCGGCTTTTTTATATTAGGTCGAATTTTATTTTGGAGAGACATTTTATTTGGTAGAATAAATCATGGTACATTGACACTATCACTGTTGTAATAAAAATAAAATTTATTATGCACCGTGTCTATTTCAGGGTGATCATTAAATTTTATCGATAATTATTAAGGTTCTATGTCATGTGGCGTAGATGAAATATTTGACACAATTAATTATTAATTCTTATGTCATTAGCAATGATCGGAGTAGGTAGATTGATTTTTGGTACATGTATCATAAATACACACAGAAAGAATAACATGGATAAGCCATTTTTGCGAAAAGTAATTCCGGCATTTCCGGATTCAATTAAATATTGTTAATGTTGGTAGTGATATTATAACTACTCAATTCAAAAATTAAAGGAAGATATCCAAACAAAATAATTCGTTATTTACTTATCTGTTGAATAATAAAGAACCAATCGAATTCCGATCGAAGCTTTAATATTTTTTATTTTTAGCCTTTATACGGCCACAACTTCTTATAAATTGTTGCACTTTTACAAATATCAATATTTCCATAGTGGCCATGGTAATTTACAAGGGTAGAATAAATAAAAAGAGTAAAAATCAACATTGTTTATTGTTAAATATGAACATATTACATATTTTTTTCCTGAGTGGCAGACTCTTACTGACTAAAACCCACCCGTGTTCCATCAAGTGACCTTTGCGTTCCAGGGCTGCGGTAACTTTTCATAAATTCCGCAACCCTGGCAGAATACAATTCCTACCTAAGTTCCGTTTTATTTTTTAATAATCATCATTTCCGGAGGAATGTCCATATTAATAAATACGTTTCGGATCAATGACGTCATTTCAATCTACCTACTCCGACCACTGGTCATTAGGTATTGCCAGCAGTTTCATAAGGTAAGAATAGAAAATAATAACTAGCTAACGTAAGAGGCTAGTATTGTTTTCTTGGCGGACAGTTAGATTTTTTCAATTTTGATAGTCAGACTAACGGCTAGGTATAATAAACCTACTATGATTCGACCTTCCCGTGGTTAAATTTGACTACGAGTAGGTAAACGAAAAAGTCATACCCAAGCAACTACTCTTGACATTTTAAATTAAATCCATCCATCCATCCATCATAAACTCCAGGACGGCATGGAGTGGGATTCCTGATCAAAAAACATTTGGCTAAGTTTTAGTAAGTTTTCACGGTATATCAGAGCGTATAGCATTAATAAATTTAAAACTGCCCAATCACAAAGAGCCATGGAGCATCGCTCAGATGTACTCACCAACAGAACAAGCTGACACAGAAACAATCGACAAGTTTTACTTAGACCTATCAGAAACATTAGAAAGACATGGAAATAAAAACATAATAGTAATGGGCGATTTTAATGCCCAAATTGGAGATCGTCAGGCAGATGAGGACACAGTGATGGGGCCATTTACATATAATAAAAAAGATAGAAGCAAAAATGGCAAATTAATGTATTTCGCAATGACAAATAACCTAACAGTCCTAAACACAACGTTCAAGAAAAGCATAAAGAGTATGTGGACCTGGTTATCACCAGATGGAAAAACCAAAAACCAAATAGATTTCATATTAACCAACAAAACCAAACATTTCTCAAACTTCGGCGTTATAAATAATTTCAATTTCAATACCAACCATCGAATGATTCGAGCTGAACTAAAACTAACTTCACCCAAAAGACAAAGACCAAGGAAAAATATGCAAAATGTAAAGCTGGGAAAGCATCAAATAGATCATATAGCCACTACTCTTATGACCAAAATTACAAACTATTACCAAGAAACAACAAACATGGAAGTGAATGAAAAATATAACTGGCTGGAGAAAACAATTCAAGATACCACAAAACAAAGTCCTAATACAAGAAAACAACCCAAAAAATGGATGACAACTAAAACTATTAACCTGTTGGAAGAACGAGCTTCGTTAATCAACAATAAGAAAACCAAAGATAGAAGAAAACAGATAACTAAAATTAGCAAAGAAATAAACGAAAGCATAAGGGAAGACAGGATTCAGAACAGAATGGAGACAATTGAGAAACACATACTACACACAGGTGGTATCAAAAAAGCCTACAAAGAATTAACCAACAAAAAGGACTGGATCGTTAAGATGAAGAATGAGAAAGGAACTAAAGCAAATAAGAGGAAGGATATTTTAGAAATTGCTACATCATACTACAAATAATTATACGAAAGCACTACGGATGACAGAGACATAGAATTGCCAGAGAGCCAAAGCGTACCAAACTTCTTGCAAAGAGAAATCGAAATCTCCATTGACACCCAAAAGAACGACAAAGCCCCCGGTCCAGATGGTATAAGTAACGAAGTACTCAAACGAACTAAATCTACACTGGTACCTATACTAACAGGTCTATTCAACAACATCCTCGAAACAGAGATCATCCCCCAACAATGGGCACATTCTAACATTGTAATCTTATATAAAAAGGGAGACCAATACGATATTGGGAACTACCGACCCATAAGTCTTATGTCCAACTTGTATAAAGTATTCGCAAAGACCCTACTTAAACGAATAGAAAGTAAACTTGACGAGCAAAAACCCATAGAACAGGCAGGCTTTCGGAAAAACTACTCGGTGCTAGATCACATTCACGCTGTAAGACAAATTTTAGACAAATATGCTGAATACCAACTCCATTATTACATAGCATTCATCGACTACAGCAAAGCATTCGACTCACTAATACACACGAAGATCTGGGAAGCGCTAAAAGCACAGGGGATCGAACACAAATACATAAGACTTATTAAAAATGTGTACAAACATAGCTCAGCTTGCATCCAATTAGAAAAGAAAGGCGAAATAATTAAAATCCAAAAAGTAGTTAGACAAGGAGACCCTCTCTCTCCAAAACTCTTTATAGCCGTATTAGAAATGATCTTCAGAAACCTCAAGTGGGAAAACCTAGGATTAAACATCGCCGGTCACCCGCTAACTCACCTAAGATTTGCTGACGACATTGTGTTGTTCGCAAAAACGCCAGAAGACCTAAACAAGATGATAAATGAATTAGCAACAGAAAGCAAAAAGGCAGGACTATGTTTGAATCCCGAAAAAACCAAAGTAATGATCAATGGTGAGAAAGTTGCCATAAACGTAGGTGGCACCGAAGTCAGCTATGTGGAAGAATATATATATTTAGGCCAACTGATAGCACCAAAAGACAACATAGATAAAGAAATAAACAGACGAGTAATCAACAGCTGGAAGAGATACTGGGGCTTGAAGGAGGTGATGAAAGACGGAAAGCTTCTCATGTCAACTAAGGGTAAACTATACAATAGTTGCATATTACCAGTCCTAATGTATGGCAGTCAAACCTGGGCTCTAACAAAAAAGTCCATAAACAGCTTAACCACATGTCAACGAGCTATGGAAAGAAGCATGTTAGGAGTCAAGAAAAGAGAAAAAATTAATAGCAATAGCATCCGACTGAAAACCAAGACCCAGGACGTAACCCTGAAGATCAAGCGGCTAAAATGGAAATGGTCAGGCCATATGATGAGAGGAAGGGAAAAATGGAGTAAGATGGTCAGCCAGTGGTACCCAAGAGAAGGCATAAGAAAACGTGGCAGGCAACATAAGAGATGGGATGATGACATTCGATAAATAGCTGGAACTGCGTGGAGCAGAGTGGCCAGATGCAGAAAAGAATGGAGGAGACTGGAGGAGGCCTTTGCCAACTGGCAAACAGACACACAAAAAATTAAAAAAAATCCATATATATGAAATATAAAAAAAAATGTATCATAATTATGCATGTCTGATAAAGGCTATAAATAATAATAATTGATAATTAATAATAATCCATCCATCATAATGAGCGATAGGATTGTATCTAGGGTCACTTGATGTTGCAGCTCTAACTTTAGGCAGGTACATCTACAGTACATGAGAGGGCTCATAATATCCTTTTGGTGTGGTCTATGGCCTTCTGGAAGCTTTCAATTATGTATGCCATGATACGCTTCCATGCAAACCTATTTTATAACGTCGTCATAAGCTATACTGCATTGGATTTTACTGTTATACTTAAGCGGTAGACTCGAGTCTGTTGAAATTAATGGTCCAGAAGCCATGGACTTACCTGTTTCATAGGGAGTGCTACAGGGTTCCATTTTAGCGCCATTCTTGATTTTTGTCTACATTAAAATAACTTTATTATTCACACAAACATCTGTGACATAGTACTGGTCGGTGAAAACTAACTGATTGGGAATTCAAAGAAGATGAAAAAGGTAAGACTACGATGGTGTAAAAATGTTCTACATCATCAGCCCTTTTTACTGTCCCACTGCTGGCCTCTTCCCATTGTGAGAAGGGTAAGGCCATAGTCCATCCAGCTAGCCAAGTGCGGGTGGGCATACTTCACATGTCTTTCGAGAACATTACGGAGAACTCCCAGACATGCCGGTTTCCTCACGATGTTTTCCTTCACCGTTTAGCAAACGATAATTAACAATTTCATACGCACATAACACCGAAAAGTCATCGGTGCGCGCCATGGATTCGAACCGGGACCCTCTGCGTAGCAGTCTGTCGGTCTCTCCACTAGGCTATCGCTGCTTTAAAAAAAATGTTCTTAAATGTGTCAAAATGCCTATTTACAACTATTCATAATTAACGTCATTGTAATAAGTTTGCGTTGCCACATGTTAGTATGGCCCTAACTAACTTAGCATTTAATTATGTAAAATAATAAATAAAAAAGATTATGGGTAGAAAAAACGATATACGAATAAGTTCTTTTGATTAAGAAATCAAGTGAAAAGTAGGCAAGTTTGTGATTTTTAGTAATTACTAAACTTCACCTGCGGCTCCGCCCACATGAATTGTACACCTAAACCTTTCTCAGAAACGCGTGCGCGTTCCCTTTATCGAAACCACCTCCTCGTATCTTCTTTCTCCAAGTGAATTCAGACATGCTGTCTTATAATTAATTAAACTGCTCTATGAGGGCAACAAAACCCAAGTATGGTTCATAACGCTACGATTAACTTTGCCTCTGGGTACCATGTTACACATTACATTCTCCTTTACATAACTACATACGCACATATCTCTCAGAAAAATCTAGTTTGGCGTCTTAGACCAATTGGAAAGTTGCAGGTTTGCTGACACAACAACATTTTTACTTTTACTACTCTCGTGACGTTTTGTCATTTTATCATGAGTACTGTTGATATCGGATGTATTTGATATCGCAAGAACGTGAGTCCGAACTATTTGCTCGGAATTTTCCACATGCTCACTTTTATCGCATAACAATGTATAACTTTGAGCGAGTCATTACCTCGATAGTCGATCGAATCGTGTTAAGGCGAGCTTGCAGTACTTTTTAAGACTTTTGAACGTCTGAAAGTCCCATGAACTATGATATTTTGAAAGAATAAAAATTAAAGTATAAAAGTTGAACATATTTTCTAGTAAATCGTAAAGATAGAAACACGATTTGGAATGATTGGCTCCATAAAAAAAAAGTCAAACATGGCACTAAATCACAATTTTAAACGTGTACTGCTTAGAGATTCCATAATGAATGTATATGAAAATATTATCAATAGAAACAGCTCTTTATTTTAAAATAAATGGTAAAAACAGATTTCGTAATTTCGTTATTATTTTTCTCCAAGAAAAAAAATAGTCAAAATGTTGGCATTATATCGCTCGCCGGCCGTTCATCAGTCGCCGCCTAGGCGTGATTGAGGGCGGACGTACGTCGTTGCTCCGCAAAATCCCACTCCACCCCCGCATTTACGTTTTCACAAAAGTACAAAGTAATTCGTATTCCAAACTCAATCGTTCAAACCATAGTCATACTAGTAAGAAACCGTAGACAGGTTACTGACCAGGTAACCGGCGCTTACGAGTGGCACGCATCGCGAAAAGCGTACGCACACTAATATAAATATGTCAAAACGACACACTAAGAATTGGATAAGAAGTGTAAGTGAGATAGCACATCTAATCGCAAGCGCAAAAAAGAGATAAACATATACTCACTGTACCGACGCGCATTGTGACATATCATGCTGACCGTTTCACAAAGAATAATTTGACTCAGATGCGACATGATCACTTTATCTGTCTTCAGTAAATTCAATTCGCCTCAAAGTAAATTTGATTAATTGATTTAAGGTAGGGAAATAAAAAGTCGATGTGATTTATTTATAACATTTATTAAAAAAATACATTTTATTCTTCTCATTTCATTCAATGGAAACCTAAAACAGTACGTTAATATAAAAACTGTGCGCAGCGAACCCACCGTACCCCTGGGGGTATGGTGGGTCTTTTAAAGCTCAACCGTACTCCTGGCTGAAATTCTCGTACCAACGTGTTACGTGGACATTAAACTGAACAGTGTTATCTCTCGTATGATAATGACTTATTACTTACGTTTTTGTATTTTTAGACAAGCGAAGACAAGCGATAGTACGATGATATAGTGCAACAAGGAGATAAATTAGAGAATAAAACGTTTAGGTATTACTGCTAATGGTTATAATGCTTTGTATATTATAGGTATAATCTGTGGTACTGTTGAAGACCCGTCATCATCATCATCCTAGCGCTGTCGGATCATTCCCACTAGTTCTATTGAACAGTTCTATGATAGAACTAGTGAGACTTTTTTCCCACTAGTTCTATTAGCACAACTTGATGAGAAGAATAGAACTACTGGGAAACAGTTATAGGAAATTTCCCACTAGTTCTATGTATGTTTTACAAAGGTAGTGTCACAAAATCGCACTCAAATATCCGAATAAATATGTATGTATAAAAATGTGTTAAACAAATGAACGTCTACAAAACAACTGAACTTCTACAAAACAAATGAACGTCTACAAAACAAATGAACGTCTACAAAACAATGACATGATTAGGTTGAAAATCGCATGCACCTGTTTTTTGCAATCACAATCGATAGCTGATCACTTTCTATAAGTCATTTGTTTTGTAGACGTTCATTTGTTTTGTAGGCGTTCATTTGTTTTGTAGACGTTCATTTATTTTACACCTTAAACAAATGAACGTCTACAAAACATATTCATTCGGATATATGAGCGCGATGTCGTGACACTACGGATTATTCCCAGTAGTTCTATTGAATACCCTTGTAAAACATACATAGAACTAGACTGCGACATTTCCTATTACTTATCCCATTAGTTCTTTTCTCTTCATCAAGTTGTGCTAATAGAATTAGGACAGTTCTATAATAGAACTGTTCAATAGAGCTACTGGGAATGATCCCACAAAATAGTAGAACTTGAAATTAACGAACTGAAATTAATAAACTTATTACACAACAATATTATCTGGGAGTACAGTTAAGCTTTAAAAGACCCAACATACCCTCAGGGCTACTGCCAGGGGTACGGTGGGTCGGCAGCGAAAACTGTGCAGTACAATCTACTTAGTTGTTTAATACTAAAAGGAGAAAAACAAGAACAAGTGAATGGACTTTGATCGTCCGTCAATGTTTGTAACTTACGTATGATTTTGTATTTCTATAATAATAATATATTGTGTTGATTCAGCCTCAAATCACTTTTATTACTTGACAAAAACACACATCATTTTTTTATTATTACGAATGTCCCATCTGGATACTTTGTTTTTTAGTCTTTGAACACGCACAATACTGCTTCTCTTTTACACTCGCTAAATGCCAATTTTTTATTCACTCTATTATATGTGATACTGAATTTATTATAAATTGTATATAAAACGTTGTAATATTGTAATACTCATGAATGAGAAGTGATTCCATAACTTTTAGTCATTTTCCTACTATAGTTTGTGCAAAATCTCATTACACACGACGGCATTTTCAAATGTAACGTACACACACGCGAGTAAAAGAGCGAGCGCTTCCGACCGCAGCGCGTACGCGACTAAAGCCAAATGGGACATTAAACTTATTTTTAATGTGCCACTTTTGAAGTTCGCATAACTCATCTACGGTTTTTTAACTACTATATCTATGGTTCATCAAACCTAATCCAGATACACTCGAACACAATTGACTTACACGCACACACGAAACCCCCCTCCCCTTCCCCCGCTTGTTTGCTTTGTTTTTTGCGGGGGGTGAGGTCGAGCTACGCACTGTACTGCAACCTCGCCTTAAGTCGTAATATATCTAAACCCATAATAAGCCCTCAGTAAATTGGTTTAATTTATTCTCGCTGACATTAGTAACCAACGAGCAAATTAGTTTCGGTTTCATTAATTGGTTCATGCATATCAAGTGTTTGACGTAATTTTAAACAAAAAAATCCTTTAATTAATTTTGGTCTTAATTGGCCTTTACAAGACGTTTTTGTGAGTCTTTGTTTACAAAGAGAGCGATGTCACGCAAGTCTTTGCCCGCATTTTAATAAAATTATATCTAATTTATCATTGTACGTCTCGGTTGGGATGATATTAAGTTAGTGAATTTGATTAGTTCAACAGACAGCGTCCGCACTAGTACTACTACATACTTACCAACATTTAATCAATGGACACAAATAAATTTCGGAATCGTAGCACACATTTTTGTAACACACTAAGTATTGTCCTGTTTGGGGATCTACAACATTTATTTTTTATTTTATTTTAATTTATTTATTTATTTAAAAACTTCCTGCAAAATACATTGCACAAGGCGGACTTAATGCTTATAGGCATTTTCTTCCAGTCAACCTTTAGGTGATGCAGAGATGATCATGGCAGGTGTGTACTACAACAGAGTAAAAAGAATACGCTACATAATACATGTTTATAATTTAAATTTTAATACATAAAATATCCATACATACATATAAAATAAATACATATATAAACATAGGTATATACACATATATATATAATATATATATATATACATATATATAATACATATATACACATGAAATAAATGTTTAAAAAGATAGACTGCTAACAAGTAAGTTATAAAGTGCTACTGAGAAGCTTCCGACAATTTGCTATACAAAAGCTGGTGAACTCTAAATTTGAACGTGGCACGGCTACTGGACGTCCTAACTTCGGGAGGGAGAGTATTCCAAAGAAGGATAGATTGGATATTGAAAGAAGAATGTACTAAAGTAGAAGTGTGAGATGGACAGAGAAGATGAAGGTTATTAGTAGATCGCAAGTTCTTATCATGGTTGGAGCAAAGATATTGAAAATAAGGTACTAGATATGACGGACCGTTAGGAGAGTGAAGAAAAGAGTATACAGTCGTCAGAGTACGCAAATTTCGTCGCTGACGAATCGGCAACCATTTTAATTCGTTGCGAAATTTAGAAACGTGATCAAACTTACGCAGATTAAAAACGAACCGAATGTAATAATTGAGAAGTCGGTCAAGTTTGACCATGATATGACCATGGGAAGATACTAAGGACGGACTAAAGGGTAACATCAAGTCAAGCCAGGTGTCGTCGCCATTTTTTTTGTGGTGAGTGGCTTGCAGTGGTAATACACTAAGACTGGCTGACTTGAGGATGTGCAGGAGTTTTTGTGCACGAGGAGACTGGGTAGAGAGGAGGTTGGTATTGAAATCTCCCATAATGACGTGATGTTCGTACTCAGACCCTAAAGATTCTAATACCAGTGCTAAGTCGGTGATATAATCAATTGCTGGGGGACAATATACTACTCCAAGGACAATTTTAGTCCTCCTAACCCAAACCTCTAGGAAAATAAATTCAGCAGAAGTATTACAAGGGGAAGAGTCAAGAATTTTATAAGAAAAGTCACTTCGCAAGTAAATTGCGACACCGCCGCCTCTTTTCTCTACACGGTCGTTGCGAATGAGAACATATCCCGGTAAAGGATAAGTGGTTAAAAGAAGTTGAGGTTTGAGCCAGCTCTCCGAAATTAGGACGGCATGAACATTTGCATCGGAAAATGCCTCAAGGAGTTCACTGTAGTGACTTGCCACACTTTGAGCATTTATGTGACACACATTCAGTAATCTATTTGAACAATTTGAATTTCGGTTGAATGTCTCACGTTCAAAATCACCAAGTGATACGTCAGCAATCGAGGAGAAACTATCATCAGCAGACGAAACCAAAGAATTGTTAGCAGATATAAATATGTCATCATTAATATTCATAGATTAATTAATATATATATAATAATATTATATAAATATATAAATAAAGTGAAATAAAAATATATCAAGTTATTAATTTTTTACAAAATATTATCATTACTGCACCACCCCCCAGCTAAATTCACACAATAAACACTAAACAGAGAAATAACATAAACTTAAACACGAAAACAAAATTAGGGTTGAAACATTATGGCCCAGATATCTGGCCTCACTAAATTTAAACATCTCTCTCTCAACAGTGAATTCTGTATAATTAAAACTAACATAATATGACACATTTAGCATCAAGAGAAAAGAAAAAATACGAACGCACCCAAAACGTTTTGATACAATCTGACAAGATTGACACATGTCAACTGTCAATGTAATAACCTGGCAAAAATGTTCATGTACGTAGTAACAATAAATAAATTTTAAAATAAATTAGTGGGTAAACAGAACTTAATAAACGAGAAGTAAACAAAATGGTTAAGCCGATAAGAATAAGAGAATCTCTTATGAATTATGGAGCCAATAAACTTATGAAGTTAAATATAACAAGAATACAACGCTGGTGTCACCTCAGTTTTTACGGGAGTTCTTGTTTGCTACACCGGACGAACCTCCACTTCCAGCACTGCCAGTGGTTCCTGCAGCAGACGAAGAGCCATCCAATCGTTCTGGGTACTTTGCTATCACTGAATTTAAGCCGTCTATGCACGTGATTTTTGAACGACAGCCGTTCGGAGTTTTGATAACAATGGTGCCATCCTGCGTCCAACACGACCGCATACCGAAGTGCTGACGGGCACGCCCGAATACAGTCTGTCGAGACTTGAGGAACTCCTTGACTGAGATTGAAGTGCTTTTTTGGCCCTCCACACTGACATCTTATCATCCAAGCTGCTGAAACGAACCAGAATAGGCCGGGGATGATCTTTATTCGGGCTACCGAGTCTATGGCAAGTTTTGATGGCCTCAGCAGATAGGTTTTTCAGACCCAAAGTGTTTTGCAGAGTATCTATGATGAGAGTAACACAATCCTTCTTCGCCGACTCTTTGAAGCCAGTGAATACAAGTGCCTTCCTGCGATGCCTTGTCTCCATAGTGTCATACATTTTGACACATTCGTTTATCTGCTTTCTAAGGATTCCAAGCATGTTGAAAGCAAGTTCTCGAAAGGTACGGAACTCTTCAGCCAACTTTGCTACGGTGTCCTTGGCTGGCGCGTTACCTTGAAATCTGGCCCTCTACCTCACCCATTCTTTTTGCAAAGCAGTTTTCTAGGCTTTTCTGTGCAGCTTGAATTTCCAGCAGTTGTGACATATTTATTTTGAGAAATAAAACTTGATGAAAGTAGTGCTGTGTAGTTTAAGTTTGTAGTGATCAGCTGGCAAGTGGTAATGTAACTGAAAACTGATTGTTACATGTAACAAACGTGAGTACAAGCTATTTGTAATCAGTTGCACTCAGAATATCTTCAAAAGTTCAGTAAACTTTGCAAAATTTAATTAAATAACCTTTTCAAAATTTTTAGATGTTATAACTTATTTACACCTACCGCCCAAAAAAAAAAAATATATTTATATATTTCGTGCTTGATAGAAGCCGCTTAATCCACTTCTACCATTACGGTAATGGCACGTTTGAGTTGAGGATATTCATAGAACTCACTGAAAAATAAAATAGTGAACTAGACTGGTTCCGTCGTCCAGTGGATAGCGTATGCGTCTGCGGATCGGGTCGGGCAAAAGTGGTACTGAGTTTTGCTGAATTCTCAGAAGCAACACAGAGCCCGGCAATGTGCCCGTTAACGGCAATAGGATCGCCCTCTATTACGTGGGACCTAAAATTCATAAGGGGAAATGAGGGTGTAATATTACACCTCTGCCCACCCCTTCGGGGATGCAGGAGTGAAGCTATAAAAAATATATATGATAATTTTGGCCGATCGTTCGAAGATTGTTGAAGGAATGTTTGTTACTCTCTTACATAAAAACTATTGAACGAGTTGTGCAACAACAACTTTGCAGTAATATATTAATATGTAGATTAATTAATATAGGTAGGTAACATAGGCTTCCTCTATTAGCGATAACCGATGACTAAGTGTGCGGGATGAGCGACGGCGTTTTTGCTTTAAAGCAACAGTTTCACAAAGCTATTGTATATCCACTGAAATCTGTGGACGAGAATGAAAGCTTGTTTAACGCTCCTCTAACGTATAGTATTAACAATCCTCTAAAGAATCATAAAAAGATATTGACTTCTGAATAACACCATTGGTAGCAAACTCAGTAGAAGATGAAATCCTTGTGCGCAGATAATTAGCCATTGTTACTATAATTCAGCACATAATCCCCTTGCGTATATTTTGCGATTAAGCATTTATCGACACTTAAGATACGCTTTATAGTACAATTGTTGCAGATTTCAGTAGTTTCATAACAACATTCTATAATCGCTTCTGGTGTTTTTTTTAATTTGTATTGATAGTAGTATAGTTTAGCTAACCGGTACTGGTGTAACTAAATGTCAGATTGCCTCGTTTGTAAAGTTTTACTAATAAACGAACTATAAGTAAGATCTTCAGCCTAGACAACTGAACCAAAAGTATAAAATATATTGATATGACTGTGTACAAATCACATCGTGAATGTTTGAAAGTAATCTGGTCCTCAATTCACTCATATCTTATTTTTAATGGGACCGGTCGAAGGAGAAGGCGGACGTTCTCTGACCAGATTGGAAACTTCCTAATAAAAGGACAGGTCAGAAGTACCCTAAACAGAAGAGCATGAAATTTGATGGGAGTGAATGAAGCACGAGAGATATCTCAGGATCGTTGCAAATGGCGTTCCGTGTTCTCTGCTTGTCCCTTTGGGAGACAGACGTGAGTCCATGTATGTATGTATGTATTATTTTTATTAGAATAGTTAAGTTACTTAAGCCCATAGTACTCAACAATCCTATAAAAGCCCTTCTTAAATCTGATCAAGGGCAATTAGTATTCTGTTCCCGTCCAGCAATATATCATGAGTGGGCTTCATAGAATGCCCTTGAGGGTTAGAGTAGCAATCATCCCGTTAAATGCATCTATATCATGGCGCATTCACCCTTGAGGGAATCTCATGGCGTAATATTTAAGTGACTGCTGATGGATGTTTGGCGTGCTACGTCTTTTGTGTCTTTATTGTAGGGTTAGATTTCTTTTCCTCGAGTTGAATGGCGGTATTGTTAATCTTTGATCTAAAATGGGGTGTTATACGTTTGGCCTGTCTGTGTATCCTTGTCTCTATAGCTCCATAACAAATGGGTTGATTATCCTTCAGGGTTTCTAAAAGACTTCATAAATAAACTTAAAATAGACGTGAAAGCATGCACTCATTAGATTAAATGGCGCCCTTGGTGTTTGGCACAACGATTGATTCCCATAAGTTAAAAACTTTGTGTGGCTCACAAATATTTGTGTCCAATGAGTGTGTTCTTTCTTTAAGTCAATCGATTAAACCTTTTTTGTGTCACGGTTATACATGATAATTTCAGTAATAAACAGAAATAATAATCGTACTGTTTTTATAATTAGCCAGAGACTCTAGGATGTCAATAAAAAAAAACGCATTTTTAATCATTATAATGATTTTTTGGGTCAGAGTTGTCCATTAGCACGTATAACCTTTATCAACACGTGGATTGCTGATATGCTTGCTGAAAAAAATATAAGCAGTAAAACATAAAATACACGCTGTAAAAACCCTTAACGAAATTTCCTTATGTTACAATTACAGCTGTGTTTAGTTGTATATATAAATAAAAGATGGAGCACTAAGTCTATGATTGATCGCAAAATTTCATCAACTAATTGCTCTGAAGCTGAAATTTGCTAGTTAGATAGTTTTATAGTAGTTTGTTGATTGTGTTGACTGTCGATACGGTAGTTTGCAATCACCTACTTGTTTGACGAAAATCAAGATGGCCATAAAAAGTATGTTAATTTAGGTGCAATCTGAAATATAATAGTTTTTTTTTTAATCTTACATTTTACCACTCAAATTTAGTGAACCTCTAAATGCCAATAAGGTCTATCCAATTTAGACCTAAACTCTAGAAGTGGGTACATAAAACAAATTAAGAATTATACCTACGTTTAAAAGGTTTTAACCAAATTAAATCACGATAAGATCCATGTGAAGTAGTTCAATTTCAATTCATCACAGAAGTAATTACTGCAAAATGTTAAAGCTGGTAGTAGGTAATAATAATAAACTACTTACATCTGACAAAGATATTAGAAATCAGTGGGCAGAATATTATAAGTACTTATTAAACGTATCTCACCCTAGGCAGGCCACGGGGGCCTGGCTGGCTCAAACTCACGCGATAAATACCTACTACTTCGTGTACCGCCGTCGGTACAAATGACAAAGGGCCGCCGCACGCCCGGCAGCGTATACGCACGGCACGTTTCCCGCGCTTTCTTATAGAAATGCCGAAACCACGAAGTTATTGTGCAGTGGATGGGTGTTAAAGGCACAAAACAAATAAAAACTTGTTTTTTCGTTGCCGAAGGAGAAACAATGATTTATGTAGTAAGTAATGGTATAAGATTTGATATAAGTAGGTACTTATATAAAATTTTATTTATTTTATTTAGAGCAAAGGTAGGAAAGGAAATATTATACTAGGTATGTAAATGTTCATAAATTGATAAATGTAGGTTATTAGGAATAAATATAAATGTTGTTTTTATTGAATAAACTCTATTTAATGTAAGAATCTTATGTACGTACTCACTGTATTGTCTGATATTGTGCCCGATAAAGGGAAATAGGTAATAGGCCCCCTACTACGTACGATTATTATACATTTTATTTCTTTTATAACATATAACTTATTGTTAATTTTATTAAATATTAGCTGACCCGGCAAACGTTGTTTTGCAAATTTTTTTTTTCTTGAAAAATAGATGTTGGCCGATTCTCATAGATACCGGATAAGCACAAAAAATTTCATCAAAATCGGTCAAGCCGTTTCGGAGGAGTATGGGAACGAAAACTGTGACACGAGAATTTTATATATTAGATGTTAACAATTTGTATTTACTAACTGACTCGTGTATATATAGGTATTTAGCAAATAAAAATATGGTTATTTCGAAACATTCGTTTTATTACCAAAATCATCATCAGAACAACCCTAGCGCCTTCGTTCGATGACGCGCTTGTACGTGCAGTTACACAATCTGCAACTCTTTGCGTGCATACTTAGGGTACATTTCTCTTCACTGCAAATAACGGCTATTATTTCTAAGATTTTGTAGGTGATTATAGCGTAGGTATTTTCGCTTTTGTATGGGAGTGATGTATCTGTTACGAAGTAACCATTTAGTAATCTGTGCCCTAGGGCAGCAAATTCTAAAAAACTGAAAACCGTCTATGGACCAATACCTACTATTACACCTCAAGAACTGAAAAAAACCATGGCCCAAATGAAAAATCGCAAGGCAGCAGGACCAGACGAAATACCAATAGAGGTCTGGAAGCAACTAAAAGGAGCAGGAATGACCTGGTTGTGTAGTTTGTACAACAAATTGATTAGAGGCGACCGTATTCCTGATTCTTGGCGGAATAGCTTTTTGATGCCGTTTTATAAAGGGAAAGGAGATGTTAGTTTTTTTTTTTTTTTTTTAAATGGCACCCGTCATCACAGGGTGTTGAGCCCAGTTCCTTCGATTTTTCAGCAACATTCATCCGTCTGCTTTCACATACACTCTTCGCCAGGGGAATTCTTTATTGAGTCCACATTTACATTACATAATTTACCTATACAACAACATTAACAATTTAATTTAAGCACATATATTACTTAATCTAGAATGACCCATTTGGGTTCTGCACGAGGGCCGCAGATCAGGCCCTGCACAGATAGATTTATTAGGGCGTCCAGACGTCATATTAAACAAATAGGAGCTTACGCCCTACTTTACCTATTTCTGTGCACGACACGCCCCGCGACGTCCGTGCAATATTTGATAAACGACTTTCTTGTTATGGGATCAGCCATAAGTGCGGGCAGATTATCGGCAGTTATGGCTGCTCCCATATCTTGTTCAGCATTGTATCTGGACATAACATAAATTGGACATTCACATAAAATATGGAGCACGGTCTCCCGCGTTCCAGGTTCGCAAGGGCACGACGAGTTGTCCTTACACTTAAACCGGTGTAAGTATTCGGAGAACCCGCCGTGCCCCGTTAAAACTTGTACCATTAATGCGGACAAGCCGGTCTTGCGGACCAGCCTGTACGCATCAATGGCGTCGGGGAAAAATACTTTAGTGACCGCGGCGGTCTCGCCCTCCTTGTATCGACGGTTCCATTCGTGAAGCGACTCCTGTCGGATATGTCGCTTCACGAATGAAACCGGACACTTATCATAATCTGGGCGGCTTTTGCTCTTAAGGGCAGCCTCTTTGGCCAGTTCGTCGGCTCTCTCATTCCCCTGCAGCCCAGCATGCGCCTTTATCCAATGTAGCGCCAGTCGCCCTCCATTTTGGGCGACTCGCGCCACATTAGTGCGCACCTGGACCGCAAGGGGATGACAAGACCAGCTGCTTGTGACCGCCTCCAAAGCCGAAAGCGAGTCCGAGTATATACCGACCGCCGCGATCTTTTTCACAAGTACCATTTCAGTCGCCTTGCTCAGCGCGAGGAGCTCTGCCTGATAGACGGTGCAAAACCGCGCCAGCACGAGCTTTTTCTTCCCGGTCTCCGCCCCGTTATCCCACAGGGAAACCGCGGCCCCCACCTTTTTCTGGATCTTACTCCCGTCTGTGTAGACCTTCAGGTTACTCGGCTCGTGCTGGAGGATCTGTGCACCGTCGACCACGCAGTCAAACGTTAGCTGCTCCACTTCTGCAGGGTGTGGGTTATCGGCGTGAGCCACAGGACGCTCCACCTCCCGGTCCCCTATTACTCTCCGGGAGTAGCTTTTCCTTATCTCATAAAGGGAGGCTGCTTCCCGGATTCTTATATCCAGAGGAAGGCGCCCGGAGAGTAACAGCGCCGAGTTCAGTGACACCGTCCTGTAGGCTTTCAACATTTTAAGTGCGAACCCACGTTGAACCGCGTTGAGCTGCTTCCGGGTCCCCAATTTATTGGACGCTGGAGCCCACGCACTCGCTGCATAAAGCATGATGGGCTCTATCACTGCAACGTACATCGTCCTGATGATCTCGGGCTACAGGCCCCAGCTGATTTTGGCTGCTCGAGTTAAATGTTTATAGAGACCCATCGCCTTCCGGCAGATGTTACTCACGTGAGAGTTAAAGGTGAGCTTATCGTCTATGGTAAGACCCAAGATTTTAATCTCACGCAAGTAACCAATCAGCTGGTCGCCCATGCGCAGATGTGGAGTGTTGTGCTTGCGCTTATTAGTAATAACCATGGCTTTGGTCTTGCTAGGCGCAAATTTTAGTTTATTACGCACTCCCCACCCCTGCACATGCGTGAGCGCACGATTCGCCTGGCTCTGAATCCCCGCGGCTTCGGGTCCCGAGAAGATCAGGACGATGTCATCCGCGAAAGCCTGCCCATAATCCCTTCTCTGTTCCAAGTCCTTGAGCAACGGATCCAGAAGGAGGTTCCAGAATGTTGGGCCCCCAATGGAGCCTTGGACGCATCCCTTCGTGGTCTCTGCTGCAACCTCTTCGCCGGCGTATCGCACTAGGACCCTTCTGTCCGTCAGATATGAGTCTATGAGTCTTCTTACGTTCGGCGGACAGCGAGTTTCGGCTAGTCTTGTTCTTATCGCCGGCCACCATGCACTGTCGAAGGCTCCCTCTATGTCAAGTGAGACAACCACGACGATTTTCTTTTCCGCCAGCCTGTCTCTTATGTGTCTCATCATGACATACAGGGAGTCTTCGGTGCTCCGTTGGGGCGTAAAGCCGTACTGCCTATCACTTATGTGTGTCCTGATGTGCCATCTTATACGATTCATGGTCATTTTTTCTAGCACCTTCCCTAGCACTGGTAGAAGACCTATTGGTCTGTATGCCTTCGGTTGGGTGTAATCGTCCTTGCCGGCTTTTCTAAGGATCACCACAACGGCTTCCTTCCATTTTTTTGGGAAGCAGGCTAGGCTCAGGCATTTGTTGAGCAGCGCAAGGAAAACCGCGGGGTTGGCATTGATGGCCGCTCCGCAAATATCAGCCGTAAGTCCGTCTCCACCTGGAACCTTCTTGGAGTTGAAGCTACTCACGGCACTCAGCATCACTTGCACCGTGAAGGGAGGATCGCTAGGTTCATCCAGTACTCTATCGTTGATCTTCCTAGCGGCCTCCCTCGTAGCTCTCTGGTCTGCGTTGTCTTCAGCCTCATTGTCAGGTGGATAAAATGTTGCCGCCAGTAGTCGTGCCGATTCGGCGTTGCTTAAGGCTATGCCATCCTGTACCAATGGTACGTCGTCCTTCTTTGTGGCAGTGCGGCCGATTACCCTATAAATGCCGTCCCACATTGCTTCCCGCTCCTGCCTGCCACAGAAGCTTTTCCAGCTGGTGATTTGAGCGTTCTTGACCTCACGTTGGTAGTGCTCCTTCGCTTCCAGATATTGCTCAACTACGTGTGTCCTTCGAATTTGCGACGCGTTGGCTATTCTCCTGCGCTTCGTCTTAAGCGCACTCTTGAGTGCCGCCAGCTCGACAGTCCACCACGGCAACCCTGCTTGTTTTCTGTTTTTTATTTTGGGTATGTTGATTTCACTACTCTCAATTATTGTGTGTGTGTACTTTTCTATTGCTGTTTCTAGTTCGGTGGAATTATTTATCTTTTCTATTTCGGTTATGTTTAGGTTATTTTCTATTTGCAATTGGGAGAGTTTCGAATGAAACTCTGTCCAATTTGCCTTTTTCGTGTTTAATTTTCTGGTTGAACTTTTAACTCTATTGTCTATGATAAGCCTTTAATTTCAAACGGGATTGCGCGGTGGTCCGACGTGGTGACGTCCCCATCGAGTCGCCAGTTAACGACTCGCCCCAGCAGATTCTCCGAGCACAACGTAACATCCACGCAACTGGTGTAGCGAACACCACCCCTGTAAGTGTCGAAAGTAGGTGTTGTACCTTCGTTTAGTACGTGAAGGCCTGTCTCCACCAGCCCTCCGGCTAGCTTTTCGCCTCTGGCGTTTTCGCACCTGCTGCCCCACAACGTGCTCCATGCGTTCACGGCTCCTCCGACTAAAACTTCGTTTGCGCCCGCTTCTTCCACGACCCTGCTGAGCAAGTTAAGTTCGGGCTCGATGTCCGCCTGCCCCTCGAGGTATACGGGCACCATCAGTATGCCCCAGCCCCCGGCTTCCAGCACAGCGACTGCCATATTCTCACACCAACACTCACACTGATAGTGTCATCGAACACTGCAATGGCGGCCTTGTTCACCCTCTCGGTCTTCCTTGCACATTGCAGTATCCGTACCCCGGGGTAGCTCTTCATCTCGCCTCTGTTGCCGATGTAGGGCTCTTGGACGAGCGCAATAGCGGTTTTGCGCTTTTGAGCTTCCATGATGAGCTCCGCCGTTGCTAATTCACTCCTGTGGAGGTTTGCCTGGATGATCGGGAGCGAGTGTCTGCTGCATTCCAACTGGGACAATTTTAGCAATATTGGACGCTGGCTCGAGCCAGTCCATCCCACCGCCTGCGCACCGGGCACTCCATGCTGAAGGCATTGTGTGCCGTGCAGTCTAATTTCGCCTGAACACAGTTGCAACAGGAGGGGGGCTTGCTGGCGAGCCAGTCGTCGCACTTATTTTTTACGTGGGGCCCTCCGCAATGACTACATTTGACGGTAGTTTCTTTGCAGAAACGTCGCCCATGTCCGTATCCGAGACACAAGCTACACTGGACCAACGGGGATTGGTCCATGACTCGGACCCTCTGGAGGTCGATGTGTAGGGCTCCTTGGTCAGTCGCTCTCTGCCATACTTGCGGCGACGTTTCCACAATCACGTCACACGTGTGCGGGTTCCTGCATCTACGTCTGAATTTTACTCGCAGGCGACATTCCTCCTCGCTAAGGCCGCGAAAAACACCACTATTTTGGTTCCTAAGCGCCTTGACCACATCCTCGTCTGAGTTCATGGTCAAGACGCCCCTGAGTGCCAACAGTGGGTCCTTGTTTTTCACGTCCTCAGCCAGTAGGTGCTCACCTGCCTTCTCTATCCGTCTTTTGAGTGTGGCCCTGTCTTCTGTTGTCCTACATCCCATGATGACTTTGCTGTCTTTACCTTTTCTGATTCTGTCCACCACCACACCTCCTTCGTGTGCCTTCACGGCCTTCCTTATCCTAGTAAGTTCTCCTGTTTCCTTTTCGTCCCTTGAGGTTACGACTATCGAGTGCAGCGCCGTGCTTGCCGGGAGCTGCCTCACAGGCTGACCCGCCGCAACACTCGCGTATGTCACCCCAAGGCTCTTTTCACTAATCAGGCTACTGAGGGTTTTAAGTTGTTCCCCGTTTTGTTTCAGGAGAGTGGCGTGCTCCCTAAGTTCCCGAAGGAACTCGGTCTCTCCCTCCGCCATTGCGGGGGTGGATTGAGAGGGCGAGTCCCTGTGCGGGCTGGTTTCTTGAGTCAGTTTTAGTGACTTTCCCTGGTCATTTGCCAATTCGGCCTCCTTGACAAGCTGATATAGCCTCTCAACGGCGATCATGACCTCCGCTTTTATCTCGTTCTTCGTGTTTCTCGAACTGTTCAGCTGCAGCTTGGCCTTCGTCAGCATAGCCCGGGCCTCCTTGGTCCGGCTTGCATAGACGATCGCCTGCTGAGGTGAACAGCTCGGGCGAGACGCGGTTGAGGCTGTTGTTTTAGACTGCCGCTTTGACGCTACACGAGCCATCGTCGCCTTACCTTTGGTTGGCGACTTCGCCTCCCACTCCCCGATACTCCTCCTTACTCCACCAACCACATCGGTCATTGAGGGCCCGGCCCTGTCGTCGGTTTGGTTGTTTGGTGGAGTGGTCGGTTTCTCACCCCTCATGGTCTGGGCTTTTACTGGAGTGTGGATCATATTGTGGTGGTGTACGGTCAGTCGGTGTCAACGGTGGGTATACTTCAAATCAATTAAAATACAATTGTTGTAAAAGGACAATTGCAAGGTAAATGTAGATTAGTTTATATAAATAAGACTCGTCGACCTTATAGGATAAACGCCAAATCAGTGCGGGGTTGTTGCCGAGAAAAGCACATTAGATGCCATTCAGACTATCAGAATACTGCTGGAAAAACCGAAGACTAGTAACACCAATTTACATATGATCTTTATAGATCTATAAAAAACATTCGATCACGTGCCTTGAGACCTGATTTAGGACGCACTCCGAGAACAAAATGTCCCAGAGATGTACATACAATTGATCCATGATATGTACAGTGTTACGACACAGGTGGTTTATCCAGCAGGAACGTGCAACAAATTTGAGATTACGGTGGGAGTTCATCAAGGTTCGGCACTGAGCCCTCTTTTATGTAACGTTACTATGGACTACTTCACAAAACGCTGCCAGAGACTCGTGCCATGGAATATACTGTACGCAGATGACGTTGCTTTGGTATCAGATTCGGTAAAAAACCTACAAAACGATTTCACCCGCTGTGTGAAGTCACTCGAACAAAACAGTCTAAAGATCAGTCGCAAAAAGACAGAGCATATGTCATGGATATTCGATGGCCGCACGCAAGTCAACCAAATACAACTCTACATCGACGGTGAACCCATACCTACGGTTGACCACTTTAAATACTTAGGGTCAATCATCAGCAATTATGGTAGGATCGAGCGTGATGTAACCCATAGAGCAACTACGGGCTGGATGTAATGGAGACAACTCACAGGCGTAATGTGCGACAGGAGAATGCCCATTAAACTAAAAGGCAAACTGTATAAAACGGCAATTAGATCCCGCCATCCTATACGGCACAGAATGCTAAGCTTGTAATTAACAATACCTATCAAAACTTCACGTGACAGATATGCGCAAGTTACGCTGGTCAGCGGGTGTCACGATGCTCGAAAAAGTTCGCAACATCCACGTCAGAGGAAGCTACAAGATTGCCCCCATTGCCGAGAAGGTTAAAAAATGACGCTTTCAATGGTATGGACATATGTGCCGCCGTCCTGAAGATCAAATGGTACGAGTGGCCCTAAATCTACCGACAACGATGCGACGCCGCGGAAGCTGCCACCTGGCTCTCATCAGTCCAAAAATATCTTAAGGACATGAGGGTAGATGCTACGACCGCTCAAGACAGAGCAAAATGGAGAAGGCAGACAAGGAGAGCCGACCCCAGATAATGGGATATGGCGAAGGAAAGAAGAAGTTAAAGCCGGTAGTAAACTTTAAATTGATTTTGCCGAACTGACTTAGTTGTAGTTCAAGCGTATAGATATAACGTGCTTCGGACACAACTTAGTAAAGAAATATTAAAAGTTAGCCCATTTTACATAGGAAGAAAATAATGCAAGCTTCGGTGATTTTAACTAACATTTCTTAACAGACTTACAATTTAAAATCATTCGAGAATATTGATAAGGATAATTAATTTATAAATTAAAGTTGTGTTTATTTCATTGTGTCCGTTCGTGGTATGTTTGTAAAGTCCCTCGCGATACAGGATTAAGTCCTAACGTGGGAGTTGTCTTTTTCAAATAATAATAATCTACAAATTGAGTGTTCTTTTTGACTGATATTTTACATTTGTGATGTTCAGGCTGTTTTTTTGTTTATATAACTGTAACTCAAGCTACGCTTTCTATGAATATAATAAAAAATTGCTGCAAATAGATATTTTCTAATTCATCAGGTGTACCACCACCCTTACTTCAACACCGGCCGTCTAGAAATATTAATACTTGCAAGTTGGCTGAAGCCGGGCTTTATACTTTGGTTGGCACGTGACAGCAAGTCTAACCACTTGCACGTCCGTGGATAGTGCTGTATCAAAAATAATCTACCAGCATACGTCCTGGATACTACACCGTCCAAAACGACACTTTGTAAATATTGCCATCTACCGTAAAATAGCGCTACTATATGAACGCTGTGCTTGTCACAAATGATGGTTTATGAACTAGTTCACTAAAAAAACAGAAGAGGGCACGTTCCCACCTCCACCTCATGGTCCCACCACCCGTCTGGGTATATGGACCGAATCTTGGGAGAGGCGCACGGTACTTGCTGTATGCTCTTTCCCGCGCGCCCTTTGTAAATTCCCTACAAATTATATGTGTCCCTGAGCCACTCTCTCCATTCAGGGGTGGCTGTACTACTGTAGTACGTTAGGTGCTGCACTTCTCACAGCCGACGTCACGTTCACGGCTTCGTCGCCAGCCCGGGTCCGTTTCTCTCTCTCTATATCCGCTCTCTTCGTATGCCATTTGTGGGCGAAGTCTCTAAACCGCCGGAAGTTCGCCTCAGAGCTCACAAGTTCGGCGTAAAAAGGGGGCCCGACCGCTGGGACAGTGATCCCATCCATCATCTCGGTCCTATAGTCGTCGTACAGGGGGCATCGCCACAACACATGATCCAGGCTTTCCTCCTCTTCTCCGCAATAGCATTCACTAACCTCACACAACCTCATCTCACACAACCGTTTCCTAAAGCATCCATGTCCAGTCAGAAGCTGCGAGACTTGATAATCCGGCTCGACCCAAGTGTACTTGAGCCGAGCCGCCACGTCCGGGAAGAATCGAAAGAGCTCCCTACCCTTCGCCTCGCCTTCCCATCTCTGTTGCCAAAAGGCAACAGTCTCCTCCGAAATTTGTCTGCTTGCGTTTCTAAACTCCTCCTTGGGTAGGTGTCCAATATCGTCAATCCTGCCCGCACGGCTGACCTCGAGGTCGGCTGGCAGAACACCCGCCAGGACGGGCAGGGCCGCTGTGCTGCAAGACCTGTAGGCCTTGGTCAGCAGAATGAGCGCGGGTCTCTGTGTCCTCAACAACGCGCTTCTAACCACAAACACGGTCGTTCGCCTCCACCAACATCCGGCCGCTATGGTAATGATCGCGGCATACGTTCCCCTGTAGAGGACGCGTAGCGCTCTGTAGCGCATACCCCAGGATGCGGCGGAGACTCTCGACATCTTACCGAATGCAGCTGCGGCACGCTCACCGATAGACTCCGCATGTTCCTTAAAGGACATGCTTGTGTCGATTATCACACCCAGAACTTTGGTCGACTGTACGCTCTTGACTGAGACCCCATTAAGTCGGACAGTCGGTGGTCGTCCGGACATCTTCCCCTTCAGTGTCATAGAGTATGACTTGGAGGGGGAGAAGCCCAGGCGGTTCCGCCGTCCCCACTCGCTGATTAAGGCCATGGCGCATGAGGCTGATGCCTCGATGCCGGCTCTTGAGTTGCACTCAATGAGGATCGTAATATCATCGGCGTATGCGACCAATTGCACTCCGTCTGGGTATGGCAATCGAAACAAGTCGTCCATCAGGAGGTTCCACAGTGAGGGTCCCAAGACTGAGCCCTGCGGGCAGCCCATGGTTAGTGGCTTCCACACGACCCCACTTCCGACGAAGAGACCAGCCCGGCGACTCGTGAAGTACGCGACCAACATCCGGTAGATGTTGGGCGGGCAACCACCGTTCTTCGCCTTAAGCAGGATCATGGGCCACCTCGCGTTGTCGAAAGCACCTGATATGTCAAGGAAGAGGCCCTGGACATATTTGGCCCGGCTCGCTGTTACAATGTCCTGAAGGGACCGCAAGGCTGTTAAAGTACTACGACCTCGAGAAAAACCGTGCTGACAGGGTGAGATATTGCGCGAGATGTTGGGTGCGCAGTAGATCATGATTACCCTCTCCAAGATCTTGCCTAGAACCGAAAGGAGCGTGATAGGGCGATACGCTTTAGGATCGGTCAGCGGCCTGTCGTTGCCTTTCGGCAAGACGATAAGCCGACCGTCCTTCTACGTATCAGGAAATGTGCCCTCCTCAACGCATCTGCCAAGAACACGCGTCAGCTCGGAGTCAGCTACGTGCCACACATGTTTAACCATGGGGGCGGTGATCCCATCGATACTGGGTGCCGTGTTGGGAAGGTCCCGAACTATAGAGCCCACCACATTTAGAGATGGTAGGGGTGCATCGCGACCCCAGGGCGCGCAGGCCGCCAGTAGCCTCACCTGTCGGTGGTAGGCGCTGTCGGCGCCTGGATCGTCGTCCGGGCAAAGTGCTCGGACTACGAACTAACGACTAACAGAAGACGGCAGTATAAAGTGTTTGAGTTCATAGAAATAAAATTGACAACTTCAGTTGACGCGTTACTGTGTTGATTGTGAAAGTGTTTCAGAGCGCCAGCGGTTATGTCGTAAGTATTTCCTTTATTTTAACATAATTGTAAGACATCAAAATGAGCTTTAGGATCTGTACTATGTGATAATATTTATGTGATAAAGTTTTGCCTACGAGTTACATACTGATTTGGACTTCAAAATATTGTTGTTACGAAAACAGTTACACCTTTGAAATTCACAGTCGCTTTTCGACTTGTTTACGATTGATTTGCGTGCTATTCAGTGAAAATATAGTAATTAAGTTTCTAATAAACATACTCATACACTTTTATAGTTAAAATATATTAAAATGATAGAGAATTAACAAATAATATCAATGTGTTCTTCAGAATTTTCCTATGGATAGCGCGGTATCCACGGACGTTACAACAAAAGTTAAAAATAAGGGTCTGTACAAACACAGAAATGTGTTTGCAATATTTAACACTGCATGATGTTGTCATCATGTGTTTTGTTGGTTTTAATGCACTGTTTCATTTTCACACTTTGAAAATAACTGTTTTTTATTTTCAGCTTATTTAAATGTTTTTTTCTTAATAATTTAATGCTATAAACTTTAATATTAATTCACAACGAGCTTGTTAATTCTAATATATACAGTAATGCTGCTTTAGGTGCACTAACATTTAAATATAATAGGTGTTTGAGTCATACTAGTAGAGCTACCTAACTACCTTATATATGTATACCTACTATATATATACAGAAAAGAGAGTACACCTGTGTTTGCGTAAACTGTAATATAAAATTATGTGTTGAAGGTTGTTTTATGGAGTACCATATTTAAACGCACACAGTATGCTTGTTATGTACAAATTAATGATTAAATTACAAAATTTACGTTTCTGTTTTATTAAAATTTTATCGTTATAAGCCAAAATAATAAATAATTTAACTATTTAATCACTGTAATTTGTATTTTATTATAAACTCAACCAATTTAAATGTAAACAATAAATCGGTTAATTGTGTGCAGAAACCCTTAGACGGGCGGCCATCTTGCTACAATTTCGAAGACGCGCGACGTCTCGGCAATTGTCAAGAGGCCGCTGCAAAATTGCAGGGAGAATGTATTTAGATTCTATTTTTTTAGCTGCTTAAACTTAATTCTATATCAGTATATTAGTAACATATTAAAGGGAAATGAATCTAGTTTTGTTTTTGAGTGTTTTATTCGTAAACAGTATTATATTTTATGAATACCAAACCAATTTATAGAAAGTTTTTGTTTATTTTTACTCAGTAGTTCATATTAAACCTGATTTTAACTATTTTACACTATTATTATCGAGTGTTAATATAAATAAGTTTAATTTTTAAATGTTTAGCTATGTTTTGGTATTTTTTATCTTGACTGTAGCTATTATATTTAAGAAGTTACAAAGGTTTTTGTAACGACAAAGCGCGCACAGTGCCGCGCGGGTCGAAGTGGCGAGTAGTCGGACGTGTGACGTAAATTTTGTCGCGCGGGCCGGACGTTAGAGTGGCTAAACTCAAGCATATGATTATTGGCAACATTGTATATCTTTCAGTTAATGGATATTTTAAGTGACCGCTCTGTTTTCTTTGATATGTTAGTCTTTGATTGTTATTATTGATGATTCATTAATTCGGGATCTGATGAGTCGAAACGCGTTAGACGTAGAAAAAGTTAAGCAGACTCATTGTGAATTCAAATGATACGAAGTTCTGTTTAGGCTTTCATTTGTTAATGAGTATTACGAGACTTACGTTTACATTATTCAAAGAAAATTTCAATGTAGGTGTATTTTCGCAATGTATTTATAAATTTTGGGGAGCTGTGTAAGTCATTAAACATTATTTAACGTATCAGAAGGCATAAATGTATCATATATCAGTCAATACCATCATATCAGTCTTTCAGTGACCACAGCCGTTACTAATCGGCCAAAACGTCGGAATAATAAAGGTTAATTTACCATTTATTAATTTTGTATAATATATACACATCGGGAAAGTTTAAAATCGATTATTGTGAACCTGTACAAGTAGTTTGCGTAAGCTAGCAAATTGTGATTGTTGAGTCTTGTTCGTTACAAGTTGTATCTAGTGTTATCAGTCCAGTGACTGCAACCTGTCTAAGTCAGTACCTGGACAGGTTGCTCTTAATTGCGCCTAGCTCTTCTCAGTATCTCTTGTTATTAATTTAAACTTACTGGGTTGTTGAATTTGAGTCTCTAAGTTTCTAGTAAATCATTAATGTGATTTAGAAGTTTCCTGTACCTTTCTGTTCAAACTATTATTGCCATATTGTTTTTCTTGTAGTTTGTTTGCAAAGTTTCATCTCAAATGATCACGCTTGCAAGCTTGCCGTTTGCTTGCACCAATAGCCTATTAGTTTAAGTTATCGCCTCATCTACTACTTTACCGTACTTAAATGTTCTTTCAATAATGTAATAAGTAGAATTAAAAAATCATGGCACCCTGCACTACTATCTTCTCATCATTATTAAATAAGATGAAAATTAAGATATCTCCTGCGCAAAGGTGTACCAAGTTCGCAATTTCTAGACGTCTGAACTACAGCTAAGTCCGTTCAGTAATATCAACTCAAAGTTTACTACCGTCTATAAAACATTTTGTCGTAATTACTTCTGCGATGAATTGAAATTAAACTGCTTTACACAGAGCTCATCGCGGTTTATTTTGCTTAAAATATTTTTGGACTAAGCTTTTTAATTTCTATTTATGTATTTCCAGACGTTTAGGTTAAAGAGTTTTCTCAACAGCTGCACTGCTTCTCAGCTACCATGATTAAGGTAAGATACTAAGAAGACTACACGATTTTACATGGCACTTATATTTATGTACTTTTATTGATAAAATTTTAAGATTATACTTTTATGCGACGCTTCACATTTAATTTATTGTGCTTTTTATAACATAACGTATATAGTTATGAAGTACCGGTTCGGAGAACTAGCCAGTTAAAAAAAATTGTGTACCCAGATATTCATTAATTTTAATAAACTTTTTCTTAAAGTGGTGCTATTTTTTATTAAAAAACCGAACAAAATGTTCTGTCAATACTGGTGATATATCTGATTGGTGCCAATAGCATTCAGACCATTACTTGATTATATTATGATATGCGTTTTAACTAGCGGTTTTACTTTTCGATAACAGCGCTACCAACCGGGCTCAATTCGACACTGTAGCAAAATCCTTTCCTTATGCAGGTCTCCTAGATTTCAATAACCTGAAAATGTTACTTTTATACCTATAAAATCAAGTTTTCCCATTAGCTAGGGCTGGGTTTCATTAGCCTGATAACAGGGTCCCAAGCTGGAGGAACGTTCCAACTATCTTCCCTATTGAAATTAGGATGTTTTTTTAATTTCAATAGCTTCACGTATCATTCTTGGAATAAATTGGTGTTTTTTTGCAAGTATCTGTGGTTTATCAAATCGCAGGTAATGGTTTGTTCCTAGTTCTACATGTTCACACACAGCAGACTTCGTCGAGCGTTTGTGTTTAATGTCAGCTATATGTTCCTGTCATTACCATAGTTTTAGAGCGGTTCATCTCTAGCCTGGTGAGTTTGCTAGATTTGTTTAGTGACTCTACCATGTACTGTATTTATTTTCCTTTCTCTGATATCAGCACCAAGTCGTCAGCAAAACGTAGGTGGTTTAAATACTTATTTTTTACTTTTATTCCGCATTCTTTCTAGTCAAGCTTGCTTATTATCGACTCTAATGTGGCTATAAATAGTATAGGTGAAAGCGGGTATCCTTGTCTTACGCCTCTCTTTATACTGGCTGTTTCTAGTTTAACTCTACTTCTGCTCTTCTTGTATATGCTTTTGATTACTCTTATATATTCGTTTTCCAAATTTTGTGTTATTAGAGTTTCCCAGATGTAGTTGTGTGACATTGATTCGAATGCTTATTTGTAATCTATATATGCCAAATACAGAGGTCTATTTCTCTCTTGATATTTCGTTCAAGTGTGTAAATATGGTCGACGGTAGAGAATCCTTTTCTGAATCCTGCCTGTTCAACAGGTTGTTTTTTTTTCTAATGTAGAGCTAATTTTGTTGGTCAGGATTATAGAAAAATAGCTTATATGCACTCGGCAGCAGACTTATAGGTCTGCAGTTCTGAATATCATTCGGGTCGCTTTTTTTGTATAGCAAATTTATGTTAGATTCAGACCATTGGGTGGGTGTCTCTTCTGAATAAATTTGTAAACGGTGTAGCTAGTATTGGCGGATATCTTTAGAGTCTCGTCTGCTAGGTTGTCCGAGCCCGGGCTATTGTCTAATTTCAATTTGTTCAGTGCCTCAATGACGTCATTTTCTTCCAATTGGGGTCTTATTAGTATATTACCGCCACTGCTGTTATTTTAGTTCTCGTGGCTCGTGTCTTCTGGCTCTTTTGGGCTGTAGAGATCCCTGTAGAACTCTGTTGCTATGCTAATGATGTCGTCGCGGTTGTTTTTAGATAAATCGCCTCGCTTTAGCTTTTTGATCCAAATTTTATTTGGTTTCAGCTCTTTGTATACCTTTTTTTGTGCTACCAGTTTGGTTTAGGTGTTTTTCAATAGTTTTTTATCTGTAGTTGGCATAGTCTTTTCTTATGCATTTGTTGACAAGCTGGTAAAGCGCCGAAATTTCGTTTCTTGTTGCTCTGGTTTTGTTTGAACTTTTTTGCAGGTCTGGTCTTCTTTTAAGAAGTTTTAATGTACGCTCTGAAATTATTTTGTGGAATTTCCTTTGGGCTTTGTGCTGCTAGGGCGTTTTGCAAGCCTTACGTTATGATTCTGATTAAGTTGTCGTAGTACTTCTGGACTGGGATATTAATCTCTGCGATATTTTGATAAGTAGGAGTTTAGGTATTCTTTGAACTTGGTGGTTTTTTCTTCGCTTGTTATTGTGTTATGTTGACAGTTAGTACATTCTGTTCTACTTTTTTAGAAATGTGTGTCATATGATATTGTAGCTTTTACTGGTCAGTGATCAAAAGGGTAGTTAATGTTCAGTACTTCTTTGTTTTCAAAGAGACAAGATCGATTTGACAACACAAAGTCGATTTCATTTTTGCTGGCTGCATCCAGTGATCGCCACGTCCATTTTTTTTTTTTGTTTTTTTTTTTCTTGAAGAAAGTGTTCAATATAGACAGTTTGATTTCGCTGGCCTATTCGATTAGTCTTTGTCCTCTCTCATTTCTTATTCCATATCCGTGTGTTTTCGTGGTTAGTTGTTCCTTATTTTTTGGTATACCAATTTTAGCAGTTAGATCGCCAATCAGTAAGAAGTCTTTGTGTGCTAGTTCTATTATCCTATTAACTGTCACATAAAAGTTATTAACTTTATAATCGCTTGCTTGTGCAGTGAGGGCGTAGACTTGAATGATGGATAAACTGGTATTCTCGAATCTCAGGTTCAATATGGGTACTCTTTCAGAAAGGCCGAGGTAGCTTTCTATATAATTTTTAAGATGGTATTTAACTATAAATCCTATGCCATGTCTTCCAGGTGTGTAGCCTGTATAACTGAAAATAAAGTTTTCATTAATAACCATTTAATGACATAAATATATTTAGTTCTAGTAGAAAAGAATCCTCTGAACTATAAACTAGTGTAAACTGTATTTCGGAGATCACTGTGTTCACCATTTTGTTTTGGCCTGCTGGTTAAGTGAATCTGACTGTTTGGTTGGAGATCGTGGATCTATAATATTTCTACTCAGTACAAAGCTATGTGCAAATGAGCACGATTAGTTGTGTATATAATTATATATAATCGGAAAGTCACTCATCACGAAATCTCTAAAACAGCATATAATATCTTAAGAGTTTAATAAAACGAACATGTAATTCAAATTTTACCAGTAAACACCATTTTTCATTATCTAGTCTTGGGCCTCTCGTAATTTGCTTCACGGTATCTTCGTGAGTCAATAGAAGCATCGCCCTACTTTAACACGCTGGTTGGTCTGACGGGTTGGCCCAGGGATTGGTGTCGATATTTCTGTCTCTATAGAAATATACTGTGGTGTAGGATCATAAGAGGTGACTTAAAAAAGTACAGAAGCAAATGGTACGTACTGCTTCAACTTATTAGAGCAAAGTGTCATAGTAGACTGACTCACATTGTTATTGTGATACAAATGAGGAGAAAAATTTGTCCAGTCTGTAAACGGATGTATGATAATTCCCTAACTTGAACTAAATTTACATACATACAAGCAACGAACACAAAAAATAAATAATATTTAGTACTATCTAGATAACGATCAGAATCGTTACGCCATTAAGTGAACCGGCAGTAGGTACAAAACACCGTCCAATCTCGTTATCCGGGCTTCACTCGTTGTGTTATGATTCAGGCCTTTTATACGCATGCTATAAAACCGTCCGCCCCGTCCACCTTTAATTTCATAACCTTTATCTGTACTTGGCTAACTGCGGCTTAGTTTTAGGTGCCTAGTTTGTCAGCTGCCTGACATAAAATGAAATGGTTTTATATTTTATATATACTTTTTTAGTACTTATTTCCGGTCAGTTTTTTCCCCTTTCACGTGACCTGATTTCTGATCCTTAAGTTGCTTACTGGGGTGATAAATTACGAAATGTGTGGGCAAATTTCGAAAAAGCTTTATAATTTTTTCGAATGTGTTTTATTTTAGTGGTCGTTTATCGTATGTCAAAATCTATTTATGATAGTGTACATATAAATCATATCCACTAGTGTATATACAAATCTGTATGTTCTTGGAGTGCTAATAAAGTTACTATTACTCCTCCTGCAAGAAATAACTAAAATATATTCAGCCTTGTATAGATTGAAACGGATTAAATCTGTGTTCTTTTTTTACAAACTCCACAGTTAATATGCTGTTTGTATGTAATAAATTTGTATTATACTAGTAAATAAACTGAATATCTCATGCCAAATATAGCGCGAATAACCAGCCCCAAGGAATAGGCCTACAGAATCAAGTCTTTGACACGATATATAACTCTTTTTTACTGAACCGGAATCGTAAAATGTGTGTAACTGTAGGTAAAGAATCCCGTATTTATAACCGTCATAGGCTGAGGACATCATCTGCGCGTGTAGGGACGTATTTTTTACTATTTTTCCTTTACTGATTCTACGTATCTATGATATGAGTACATATAGTACTAGCTACGCTTCGCGGCTTTACCTGCTACATAATAGACGCCTATTGAACAGTCACATCGCGTCATTCGCATGAGCTATCGAACATGAGCTAACGATGTTTAGTACCTGAACTAAAAAAATAAATGGGTGTACCATATTTTTTTAGTTCAGGTACTAAACATCGTAGCGTGAATGTGGAATAAGCTAAGTTGTTACCATCTTCTATATGGTACTTACTCTTATTTAGAATTGTGCACTTTGAGTCAGAATCATTTCAAAGAAGCACGGGTATACGTATTTGAGATAGTAAAATTGAAGCACCGCAGTGGTTTGATTGACTGTCTCACTTAGCAATGAGCCAAATGTTGTGAGTTCGATCTGCATACAGGCCAACACTTTGTGATCCACAAATTGTAATTTTGAGCTTAGATGTTCTTTGTGTCTGTTGATTTTTTGAAAATTTCTCCGCGATAGAGAATATATTCTTTAGTTCTTATGGCTTCACAACTAACAGACACAATAAACACCCAGTCTCAAAACCAGTATTGTCTCGTGTGGGTACCAGTAACATTGTCAGGCGGTGAGGCAGCCGGTTAAACCAATGCACCAACCGTGCAGTTTTTTATTTCAAATCTTCATTTGAACGATTATTACAACTTGTATTCTTAACCTATCAACTTCACGGGCTATTAGCCATATAAATAAATACACACATCAACAAAGTCTAGGGATATTTTATATTTCATCAAATATCTAAAAATCTATGAAGAATTTTCTGATACAGTAAATAGAAGAATCATAGATTATTTTAAGGTCTTTAATAAAAATAAAAAACATTTCGTGTTTTTTTTTGTTTTAAATAAAAAAAATATTTTTTTTAATCATCATGGAAAATTAGTATGATAACAACAAACATTTCTTCTTAAAAAACTATTAATTTTAATAAAAATGGAAAAAATCTTGTAAAATCTAATCATTAATAATCAGTGTTGCCACCTCTTACATTGATTACACATCGACATCGATTGTTAATACTTAAAATTAAATTGTCAATGTCTTGCTGCGGTATGAGGTCCCATGTCCTTTGCAAGTGTTCGTAAAGTTGTTGTTCAGTCGTCAAATTTGGTGGAAAATCTCTCAAAGCTTTTCGTTGTAACATGTCCCAGGCATGCTCGATAGGATTTAAGTCGGGCGACTGTGCAGGCCAATCCAAAACTTGAATATCGTGCTCTCGGAGAGCGGTCGATACCAGCCGCGCCGTATGGCAAGGAGCATTATCGTGCATGAGTAGAAATTCATGGCCTATTTGAGTTCTGTGTGGGACAATAACGGGCTCTACTACCTCCTCGTGGTATTTTTGTGCAGTCATGCTGCCTTGGATCCAAACGAGTTGGGTTCGTCCGCCAAGACGAATTCCTGCCCACACCATGATTGTCCCGCCTTGGTATGGGTGGACCTCCTGAGGGTGCCGTAGACGGCTAACTCTCCCTGGAGCTCTCCAAACGCGTGTTCTTCGTGAATCCGGGTGAAACCCAAACCGGGACTCATCGGTGAACAGCACCAAAGACCATTGTTCGTCACTCCATGGTAAATGCTCCCGAGCCCACGAAAGCCGCCGACCGCGATTGCCACGTCGCAATGCTGGAACACGCAATGGTCTTCGAGCATGAAGATCAACTTCATGTAACCTTCTTCGCACGGTTTGGTCGCTTACCAGCAGCTGGTGGTCCTCCTGGAGCCTTTGCACTAGTTGCAGCGCTGTGATATTGGGTTGTCTTCTGGCGGTCATTTGGAGAAATCGATCCTGTCTCTGCGTAGTAACACGATATCTACCTGTGTGCTGTTCGGCCACATCTCCAGTACTGCGATAACGTGACCACAACCTTGATATCACATTTTGACTGGTATGTAGGGCCTCAGCAACGACGCGTTGAATTGCACCATTTTCTAACATGCCCACGGCTCGTAACATTTCATCTCGACTCAAATGACGACGTGACATGACTTTTAAAGTTCGTACGTCACGTTAAATTAAAAAAGAAAAATAATTAAAAACCCTTTTCATTAATAATTATAATAAAACAGTTTTAACTTTCTTTAATGTAACGAATTACTAGCAAATTTGCCGCCATATTTTGTTTATTATTTTGTTTTTTTTCTTTCCATGTTCAAATTTTGAAAATAGAATAAAAGAGGTTTTAATCTGTATATAAACTTTTTGTGGAAACTAACAAGGTTCTAAACTATAAACTCGTAAATAATTTAGGATTAAGATATCCCTAGACTTTGTTGATGTGTGTATTCTAGGATGATGGTGACACTACCGATCGATAAACATGCTATAGAATTGTCGAAAACGATCTGTCAGGGAGCCTATGACAGTACAACACTATGACATCGTACACATTTATTTAATGGATCCCGACGATCTGACCAACTTGCGTTGTCACGCCCTGCCCGCGTCTCTTAACGCGATAAACATTCGTTCAGTAATTAAACTTGTATAATTTAACAAAACTTGCATACTAAACTCATGCTGTCTGTACCTACTTTAAAAGATTAAGAAAAGATTAAAGAAAATAATTTAGCAGAAAAAAAGCCATGACACTGAGTTTGTTTCGGCTTTTTTTCTCAAGAAGTTTCAGCTAACAATAGTCGACGTCATCTAGAAAGGGGGCTTTGATTTGTATAAGTGTTGTAAAGAACCAAAATGCTTAAATAAATATGCCTGTCAGAATCGCAATGGTTTAAAACTATAGCATGTTCAATATATTTCAGTAAAAGAGAAATAGCTTTATATTACTGAATGTACGCATACAAAGGTGAAATTCATGGAGTAGCGGCCACGGCGGATCTTCGCGGGAACGTCCGAAATGCGCAAAAATTCGATATAAAACATTTATAGCGGTGTTCAATAAAAACACGCGGTCCCAGCGGATTCGCGCGAATCCTGACGGGCGTGTAGGATAACTAACTTTTGTTGAAAGTTGTAGACAGAACGAAATAAATAACCACATCGGGTGAGGTCAGGAAGCGAACCAAGCTCCAAGGCGTTAGTGTTGGATGCATCCGGGATAAGGGCTCGGACGTTGATGATGATAATGATGATAGAAAGAAATAAATTAACGATGTATTTGCTTTTTGAATTCTTTTGTAGATGAATCAATGTTGGAATGGATCAATTATCGCCAGCCTTATCCTTGTTGAACCCAAGATTTACGACTTAGACCTCGTGATCCGCTTTCAAATCTAACCAGATTTAGCAGAATATTAGCCTTTCTGGTTTCTGTAACCCAAAGGCTAAAGATATTCCATAGATTTGCATCATTAGGTACATTTGATTACATTTGATTACGACGTCAAAGATTGTCAGAACAGCCAGAACCAGCGGCTTTAAGTTCTGTGCGTGACACGGAGCAATTGATAATTATTAATATTTCCAGTGGATAGACAATATCAATTCCGATACACTGCCTCATCATTTACTATTTAATTTTTACGTTACGTTTAAGTTTTTTAGGAAGGTGTCTATTTTATACAGTCTAAAAATAAATATGGATTTATTATTATCAAATATTTGGTTGCCCTACCAACGAAAACGTAGCTTCACTATAAATAAATACAAGCTACCATGTTTATACTCGTAGGGTCACGTGTTATCGTGGAAACGGTTAAAGCTAAGCCTATCCAACAAAATCACGTTTTCCCTAACTACCTTGTGAGTCACTTTGATCAATTAATAATATGTATGTTAATCTATCCCCTTTAATTAAGTCGGTGAAGGATAAGACAAATGTGTATCTGCAAGTCATCATTTCTAATTTTCAACTGGTGCGTGAATGCGCGCTTTATCTGCGACATGTGCGAAGATAATTTTCACGCTTTTGGTTGGTGGTAAGTTTAGGAGGTAAATCTTCAACATACTCGCATATCTCGGTGTAGGGGTATAAGTAGATGTTGTGTCGTGGTAAAAGAAATAATCCATAAAACAGAAATATATATGCTTTACTGGTACCAGTTACTAAATATAAATAAAATATGTCTACGACCTAACCGAATGAGTGAAGGAAGACGACTGCTGCGCCGCGCTTACACAATATTACACCTTGTATATAATTTGTAGCGCCAGCAGCCGCTACAATATTCCCCCCTTTATTAAAAAAGAAAGGAATAAAAATATTAAACAATCTAAAAAACTCAGAAACAAATATAACAAACAATCTACATACATAAAATAATACAAGTTAGTACCAGGTACTAGCGCTCAAATTGCGTCATATCACCAATAACATAAACAACTGTAGGTACGCATCAAGTTACCGGAGCGCTAGTCCCGAGAATGCAAACTAAACGAGAAAGTAAACTGATTTTATATGTGGACCTTTATGCAATGTGAGTCTATTTTTAGAACGATATAATGAATAAAAAATTGACTTTACTATTCCAAAAACACAATTGCCGCTTGCCGCCGTTTCTATGGAACTTCCTTTGCTCTTCGTAAGCCGCTTGTACAGAGAGCTAGTCATACGAAGAAGCAAATACGTTCACCGGTTCTGCCAGCGATCTTCACTAAGTTGTCGGGGCTGTTATGAGGGACGACAGGGTGCGCTTTCCAACATTGAGCGGTATCCATCCTCGCCTCCAAGTGTGATGAGCCGTTTCGACGCGTGCACTGTCCCGTTGAGTGCCACCGCCGGTCCCGTGTCGATCCCGTCCTCAGAGAATGCTGCATCTTGTCGTCTTGTTGCGGAATTCTGCCTCGCCACCAAGGTCAATACGCCTTACGCCGTATGCCTCGACGTACGCACTGTCCTGCAAAGTGCCGCCGCCGTCGTGTGCCGCTCCGATATACTCCTGCTGCCCATATTGCCATAGTCGCTGTTGTCGGCAGATCGTAGAGTTCCTTGTTTCAAATTTGGTTGCACGTGTCCTGACTCTGATGTTCTCCGCAGTTAGGTTGTAAGCCCTTTTGGTCGTAGGGAAAAGGGCGGGTCGTCTCCCACGAGTCCAGGATGTCTTCATGTCCAGGCTGCTTGTCTGCTCACTGTTGCCACGGTGCACATGCGCTTGTTTGATTCCGCTGACCATGTGCACGTGCGTCGATGCCACGTTGCTGATGCCAAGAAGATTGCGTGCTCGCTGTCGGGGGTCACCAATGTAGGGTCTCGATATAAGTTGTTGTGAGAGAGATAAAAGAAAGATTCCAAGATACTAAACTATATATTTGACTGGTACCAGTTGTTAAATATAAAATATAAATATACTACAAAGCTCCGACCTAACGATATGAGGGAAGGGAGACGACTGCTGCGCCGTACTTACACAATATCGTGCCTTGTATATAATTTGTAGCGTCAGCAGCCGCTTTTTGTAGCGGCTGCTGACGCTACGCTCGGTTATCAAAAAATGGAACTATAAGAAACTTGAAATCGCCTGCGATTCCATCCTCGTGGGACATTTTATTCCCTAGGGTGAGAATTCCAAAAGTTTACTTTAGTGCTGTCCTACACTACCCAAGGAACGTACTTGCCAAATTTCAGCTTAATGCGTCCAATAGTTTGGCTGTGCATTGTCTTCGTCTGTCAGATCTGGGAACTGGTCTTGATTTTAAAGTATGAACGTCATGCTGCCTGACAGAGAAACCGTTTTTCCAACTTGAACCTGTCTGAACTGCAGGCTAGTTTTGATTTCATCGTGTAGCTTTGATTAGACAGTATGCACATTACTCAGTGAGATATCTAAGAAATCAAAACAATATCGAAGATAAGAATATATATATGTATATTTACATCACGCTATCTATTTGTCGCCCTTTTACATCGCATTATTATGACGTCCACCAGTTCCACTTAAAAAATATGAACTATTACAGCGAATATTAGTCGCTAAGGCAATGTCAAATACTGTGTGCATATTATTTTTCTGAAATTTTGACACATATTGATATACAAATATACGTATATTAACAACCATAGTGAAATCAATTAGGACTCCAGCCAACACTATCAATTATCTGGCTTCCCGTGATATACATAATTTAATTTACGTTTTCCTATCTATCGCAACTCCTATGAACAGTGCAACGTTGCCGCTCTTCTTTCTTTAATATTTAATAAGTAGGTGGATAAATATTATTTCTATGTTATAGTGCAGGTATGCTAGCGTAAGCGTGAAGTTTAAAGTTATGAAAATAAAACAAATATTGAGATCAATGCAATTTATTACGATAATATCACAAGAAATACTTACTTAAATGTAAAGTACCTATTTACTTATTTCTAAATTATGAGAAGTATTGGCACATATAAAAAATAGTACTAACGTAGTATTGGAGAGAATCATACGCATATCTAAGCATACGCTTAGCCTCAAACGTCCATATATGTAGTAATTTGCAAGTTTTACAGGTATTTAGATACATACGAGTATACGGACGTGGCAATATCGTAAAAGTTTCAAACTATTAATCATTTGACATCTTGGACGTCAAATGACAGATATTGTGAAACTTTTACGATATTATAACGTCCGTATAAGTACATATATGTGTAAATAACTGTGAATCGCACAAGTGATTTGTTTAAACCCTGCTAAACAATAAACAAAAAATAAAATCTAACCCAAATTAAATCGCCGCGCCGATTGAAAAATAACATTTAGATTTAAATCACAGTCACAAGAAATAGTAACTTAAATTAAAGGTACCTGTCTACTTACTTCTGATTTAAAATCATTATTATTTAGGAACACTTTAAATGAGGTAGATATGATATTTACTGATAAATAATAATCAGGTCACTTAAAATACAAAATTATCTTAAATAAACTCAAGTCGAACACAGTGGGCTATATCAACCGTTTATAAAACGGATATACGGACGTCAGTAATCCAATTTGATATAAACGGACGTTGAAAATCCCATGATTTAAATATATTTCAATTACCTGACATCCGTATAATATTAAAGTTTACAATATTAAATAACACAATGAAATATACCAAGGTAAGATTTACACGATTTTACGTGGTGAACATAAAAACGGTGGCTCTCATTAAGTTAGCAGTACCCTAATTAAGCATCATAAACTTACAACATTTTTTATATACGTATATAGATATACGAAATTAAAATCATGAAAATTCACGATATTGTAACATCCGTATACTCGTAGTATACGCATATCTACGCAAAAGCATACGCTTAGCCTCAAACGTTCATATATGTAAACATTTGCAAGTTTTACAGGTATTAAGATAAATACGAGTATACGGACGTGGCAATATCGTAAAAAATTCAAACTATTAATCATTTGACATCTTGGACGTCAAATTACAGATTATGTGAAACTTTTACGACATTATAACGTACGTATAAGTAAATATGTGTCTAAATAACTGTGAATCGCACAAGTGCTTAGTTTAAACCCTCTTAAACAACGAAAAATAAAATATAACACAAATTAAATCGCCGCGCCGATTGAAAAATAACATTTAGATTTTTTTGGTAATAAGGCGTATTTGACATTTCGTTTTGGTGTAAAATTAGGGATATAAATCACAGTCACAAGAAATAGTCGCTTAAATTGAAGGTATCTACTTACTTCTAATTTCAAATTATTATTATTTAGGAACAATTTTAATAAGGTAGGTATGATAGTTAAGTGCTGATAAGTAAAGTATCTCAAATAATCTCAAGTCGAACACAGTGGGCTTTACCAACCTACGTTTATAAAACGGATATACAGACGTCAGTAATCGAATTTGATTCAAATTATAAACGGACGCCGAATATCCCACGATTTAAATATATTTCCATTATCTGACATCCGTATAATATTAAAGTTCGCAATATTAACTAACACAATGAAATATACCAAGATAAGATTTTACACGATTTTACGTGGTGAGCATAAAAACGGTGGCTCTTATTAGGTTAGCAGAACCCTAATTAAGCATCTTACACTAACAACATTTTTATATACCTATTTAGATATACGAAATTAAAATCGTGAAAATTTACGATATTGTAACGTCCGTATACTCGTAGTATACGGACGTTACAATATCGTAAATTTTCAAACTATTTGTCATTTAACACCCTGGACGTCAAATGATAGATAGTATCAAACTTGTAACGAAATTGTGGCTAAGCGTATGCTGAGATTTGGGTGACGCAACGATTATTTAATACCGGAACATACTGACAGCTGAATATGCTGCGGCTCAGGTTCTGCTCTGGCAGAAGCTGACTACCTGTGTCTGCATCAACTGCACTGAGTTACAAAGTCATACGCATATCTACGTAAAAGCATACGCTTAGCCTCAAACGTCCATTTATGTAATCATTTGCAAGTTTTACAGGTATTTAGATAAATACGGGTATACGGACGTGGCAATATTGTAAAAGTTTTAAACTATTAATCTTTTGACGTCTTGGACGTCAAATGACAGATATTGTGAAACTTTTACGACATTATAACGTCCGTATTAGTACATATATGTCTAAATAACTGTGATTCGCACAAGTGATTTGTATAAATACCCTGCTAAACAATAAACAAAAAATAAAATCTAACACAAATTAAATCACTGCGCCGATTGAAAAATAACATTTAGGAAGTTTTTTTGTAATTAGACGCATTTGACATTTTGTTATGGTGTAAAATTAGGGACATAAATCATGACACAAGAAATAGTTACTTAAATTAAAGTTACCTATCTACTTACTTCTACTTTAAAATTATCATTATTTAGGAACACTTTTAATGAGGTAGTTATGATAGTCACTATTAAGTAATAACCAGGTCACTTGAGAAAATACAAAATTATATCAAATAAACTCAAAATGAACACAGTGGCTTACACCAAACTACGTTTATAAAACGGATATACGGACGTCAGTAATCAAATTTGACTCAAATTATAAACGGACGTCGAATATCCCACGGTTTAAATATATTTTATCTATCTGACATCCGTATAATATTTAAGTTCACAATACTCGCTGCTAGGGAACAGGCTCCCTCCTGAAGTTAGAATTGCCACCAACCGTTATGCATTTAAAACGAAACTACGGAATCTTCTCTTTGATAAGTTGAAGGAATTGGCTCATCACTCTCATCAGCTATAGCATAATTATGTATTTATGTATGTATTTTATTTATGTATTATATTTATGTGTGTATCATATCTATGAATAATTATATATATCTATAGTATATTTATGGTTAATAATATGTATCTAAATTATTAATATGTATTTAATAGATATCCTATTTTCACCACATGGCTAATGTACCTACCTCATCTATCTCTGCACCACCAAAAGGTTGACTGGCAGAAAATGCCACTAGGCATTAAGTCCACCTGTGTACTATTTTTCTGCATAAAGAATAAATAAAAAAAAATAATGAATTAACACATTGAAATATACCAAGATAAGATTTTACATGCTCCACAAAGATGGAAGTAGAGTATACTCTCTCTTACCACTACACTGTACACAAACAAATGTACCAGCTAATACAAAAACTAAACAAACTAAAATAACTGATTATTTTACAACTATACAACCACCAAAAAAGGCCCAGAAATACTATTTGTTTTCGCAGATAAAATTAAGCCAAGAACTACTACAATAATACACCAAAATATAGCAGGCGTAATAAATAAACAAGAGCTAATTGAGGTAGCCATAAATGATTTATCGAATAATATAGGTAATATTGACATTATCTGCTTAACAGAAACCTTTTTAAAACAAGGATCTGAACCCAACCTTAGAATAGGCAATTACAAATAAGCTTTGTTTTTCTCACGCCCTAAACAACGCAGAGGAGGCTCATGCATACTAATAAAGCATGACCTGGCATACAAACATATTAGCAACTTACCACCTTCAGTCCCCCTTCATTTTGAATGTAGTGCTAAAGAAATTACTACTTTTAATCTTGTAATAGTATGCATTTACAGAACACCCTCATCCAGCACAAGTATATTCTTAAATAAATTTGAAAAACTCACTGATAAGCTATGCAAAAAGTCTAACAAAACTTTATTATCTGTGTAGATTGGAACATTGATACATTAAAGTAGGTAAAAGGTATCCAGTGAATTACAATCCATACTTAAAAACAATAACTTAAAAAGCCACATAACATTACCGACGCGAAAATCATCTTGTTTAGATCAAATTGTAAGTAACGTTCACGAAGGTAAATCTAATATTCATTACCTAGCATTATCTGACCATGAAACTGCCCAATCGTTGACTATCAACAATGAGACCTACAGTGTAAATAACAAATCTTATAACTATCAATACAAAACCATTAGAGATCTTAGCCAGGAAAACATGGTCAAATTCAAAAACTGCATTAATAATTTGCACTTCACTGAGGTATACGAACAACAAAGTACAAATGAAGCATTTAACACCTTCCATGACACTATCACCATGTTTTATACTTTATGTTTCCCCAAAATAACGATAAAAAGTGTAAGTGTAGTCAAACACGTAAAAAATAGAAAACTAACTAAAAATATAAAACGATGTTGTATAAGAAAAAGAATGCTATACTTGAAATATCATCTTGATAGACACAATAAAAGACAGAATAAGACAAGGTATAACAATTATACAACAATATTAAAACAATGTATCAACAAAGCTCAACAAATAAACAATCTAAACTTCATTAAAAACGCAAAAAATACCTGCTCAGCTGCATGGAAAATTATTAAAGAAAACAATAATAAAGCAATAACTAGCGCACACATAGAATCAATAGAATTTAACAAAAAGATCTACACCAAGCCTATTAAAATTTGTAATTTATTTAACAATTACTATGTATCACTGTGCAGCAATGTTAAAAAATACGAAGATACAGGCCCACCTAACCATATCACCAAAATATCTCAAAATACTAAGACCCTTATTTCTCACACCAATAGACAACTCTGACACATTAAAGATAATAAACTCCTTAAAAAATACTCATTCTACTGGCTATGATGATATAAGTACAAAGGTATTAAAAACCTGCGCACACTCTTTAGTAGCACCATTAACCTATATCATTAACCTGTCACTCGTAGAAGGTAAATTCCCTGATCGTCTTTAACTGTCAATTGTTAAGCCAATGCACAAAAAAGGAGCCAAAACTAACATCAATAATTACAGACCAATTACACTCATACCTATACTATCAAAAATATTCGAGAAACGTTCGTTATGTACATCAAAATAGAGACATTTCTAACTTCTTGTAATATCTTAAATAAAAAACCATTCGGTTTTCGGAAACAAAGCTCCACTGCATTGGCATGTTTTTCTTTAATAAAGCATATTACAGAAGCCTTAAATAATAAATCTATAGTCGCATGTCTGTTTCTAGACATGACAAAAGCTGTTGACTTCGTCTGTCACCAAAAACTGCTCTCAAAGCTCTCAAATTATGGGTTACGTGGAAATGTTTATAACTGGATTGAGAGTTATCTAGAAAATCGAATACAATATGTCGAATTAAACAGAACTTATAAAAATAAACAAAAGCAATACAGATCGATGTACAAAATAAACAATTATGGTAAGCCCTAAGGGAGTATTTTAGCCCCTCTTTTGTTTCTGTTATACATTAACGATTTCCCTTTATTGCATCCAATCAACCAGGAAGTTATACTATTTGCTGATGATACAACTTTTTATATTTAAGATTAACATAAACTTAATCTAGAAATAAATATAAAAGCGACACTCAATAATGCCATAAGCTGGCTTAGTTAAAACAACCTTAAGATAAACATGACAAAAACAAATATTATTCAGTTCCAAACATATGCAACAAATCTAAATTATATCATAATGACACGCACATAAACGTTGTTGATAATTGCGTATTTTTAGGTATCAGGGTCGATAAATATTGTAATTGGAAACCTCATTTAGAAAAACTAGTCAATAAAATAGATCGATTTATAAATGTTTAAAAAAAAGTTAGACTGACAGTAAAAATTAATGCTGCACTATCTGCATACCATGCTTACGTATCCTCCCTGCTCAGATACGGCATTGTTGTATGGGGTAACTCGGTTGAAGTTGACAGAGTTCTTATAACCCAAAAGAAGTGTATGCGAGCAGTATGTGGAGTCGATACACTGACAAGCTGTAAACCTCTATTTAAAAAACACAAGATTTTACCTATTCCATGCTTATACATATTAGAAATAGGTTTACTAGTAAAACATCATGCTGAATAGTTTTTAAAATTTGATGATACATAACTGCCATCTATTAAATTGGAATTATTTAGAAGAAATGCATACTGTATGGCAATTAAAATATATAACCATATTCCGCTAAGTATCAAAATGTTACCTATATCCCAATTTAAAAAACAACTTTTTAATATACTATTAAATAAAACTTATAATAGTGTCAAGGAATATCTAGAAGATAAGGCCCTAGGCAACTAATATTATCACCGATGCATATTAGTAAAATGTTATTTTGTTTCATGTGCCACTCATTGTTATGTTTCTAATATATTTGTTCTTTATATTCCCATGTAGTACCCGTTTACTGCACTCAATTCGCACGCCCCAAGGGGCGGAATATGTTGTAACCAACCATTTATAAACACCTGTTAATGTACCATTTTCTTGCGAATAAACGAATTATTATTATTATTCGTAAGTGTCTCTGTTACACGGCTATTCTTCTAACATTTAGTGTTAAAAGAATAACCGGACCTTTGGGAGGCTTACACGGGGATATGGATCCAACGCGCAGGGGCCCGTAGAGAGCTTTAATCTAAAATGGGATGGGACACATGCAGCGGAGCCTCCACAACTGCACTACTGAGAACAGCTATGGACTAGCCGCAGCATATGTAAGACTATTGTAATATGTGGAGCCTTATTTAATTGGTTTATGGGATTGGGTGTTTGATGGACTTGTAATTTTTATGGATGAAAAATGGCACCTGCCAGTAATACTCTAATAGTATCCGTCCGGATGGCAGGTGGTGACTCGCCAACTCACTGGATGGGCCCTCTCTTAACAGCCGCCCAAAGCAAACAAACTCTGCCATAGAGGCAACCAGAGGGAAACACCGGTGCGAGTGGCTAGGGGTGTTGAGCGGTGCGGCACCGGTTTCACCATCGCGGGTCTCGTGACAACGGAGACTCGGAGCGGATTTCCCCGTAGTTACGCCCTTGAGAATGACACTTCCACCCCCGAGCTGGTAGCTCTTGCGGATCCCTCTGGCCGGCCGACCAAGGCAAGCCAGTGTTGAGAGTCCTGCGGGTGCTCTTGGAAATCCACTCCGACCAGCCAGTAAAGGCAAGCTGGAGACGAGGCCCTGACCGACTCTCTCAAAGCATTCGGGACCGCAGTGTCGCCACACACATTCAGCTCGCCACAAAGCTGCCCTGCGGTTGTAAGGTTTCTTTTCATCTTGTAATACATTTTTTGTTTATATTACTCGATGAAGGTGATGTTTGAAAGCTGTTATTATTATTATTACACCATTTTACGTGGAGAGCATGAAAACGGTGGCTCTCATTAGGTTAGCAGTACCCTAATTAAGCATCGCCTAATTAAGGGGTGCATAGGGTTCCCAACAAGATCTTAGGGCCTAAGCCAACCTCACCTGCAAGTGGTGCACCTGCCGATCAACGGACGAGGCTCTGGCAAACAAAATATCCCGATAAGCGGCAATAGGCTCGCTACCTATTACGTGGGATCAAAACACTGGCGAAAAGTGTGCGTTTAATATGCCTCTACCTACCCCTTCGGGGAAACAGGCGTGAGTCAATGTATGTATGTATAATTAAGCATCATAAACCAACAACATTTTTATATACGTATTTAGACATACAAAATTAAAATCATGAAAATTTACGATATTGTAACGTTCGTTTACTTGAAGTTTTATATTATGTTCGTATACTAGTATACGACTGTATACTTGTAGTCGTATACTCGTAGTCGTATACTACGAGTATACGGACGTTACAATATCGTAAATTTTCAAACTATTTTTCATTGGGATATTTTTAACAGCGTATCAAAAATGTTATGTAACACACTAAAGTGAGTTACGCAAAAAAACTTTATTATGTCACTAAAATAATGACTTGCACACTAAAATACTATTTGTATCTTTTTACAAAATATCATTTGATATGAAAAGTTTCGTCCGCTCGGGAAACTTATCCACTCAGAAAACTTAATAGGTTATGTTAGGTTCTCTTGTGACCCTGCTCCCAAAAATAGGAGCCCTGCGAAGCAGCAGGGCTCCGTCAACTTAGCTTAGTGGTGCAATTAGTATTTTTGGTGGAAAATTAGTATTTTTGACTAACAGTTAAATACAACCCTTTTTCATTTAACACCCTGGAGGTCAAATGATACATAGTGTCAAACTTCTAACGAAATTTTATTGTGGCTAAGCGTATGCTGAGACGCGGGTGACGCCACGCAGGGTAGATCCGATTATTTAATACCTGAACATACTGACAGCTGCGTATGCTGCGGCTCAGGTGCAATGTGGACTTGCGTCTATTCTGCTCTGGCAGAAGCTGACTACCTGTATCTGCATCAACTGCACTGAGTTACAAAGTCATACGCATATCTACGTAAAAGCATACGCTTAGCCTCAAACGTCCATGTCTGTAATCATTTGCAAGTTTTACAGGTATTTAGATACATACGAGTATACGCACGTGGCAATATCGTAAAAGTTTCAAACTATTAATCATTTGACATCTTGGACGTCAAATGACAGATATTTTGAAACTTCTAAGACATTATAACGTCCGTATATTTATTTATTTATTTATTTAGGAAAGCTTACAGACTAATAACAACACATTTAATTAAATAAAAAAGAAGTTGCTAAATACAAGCTACCACATATAAATGCAATGTAACAAAGATTAATTACATCAGTTACTGTTGTAAGTATACCTACTTGCTCAATCATATAATAAATACAATGTTGCAGCCATGTTCCGCCATAAAAAAGTAACTAAAAATGAGATTCATAATACACAAGTTAGTATAATTATATATTATTATAACAAAAAAAGTCAAGAAAATAATAATGAAAAGGTACACAGGAAAAAAACCGCAATCTTGGCTATATATGCCGATCGCTGCTAAAGAAGTCACAATTTATACGTTTTTTTTATTTTTGGTCAAGTTAGTGCAGAATAAATCCAAATCTAATTTCCGTGACATTTGATTAAATGATTCGGCGCAACGTAAAAGAAAAGAGTTCCGTCTGTATTTCATTGCAGCAAAGGGAACGTGTAAGATCGGACGTTGTCGAAAAACTATTTGATTCATTCCAAGCTTGATGTTACCCATCAACTCAAGGCAATCAATCGTGTCATTGGCTATGTTTATAATGGTTCTTCTGAGTTCCAGAAGTAAAATATGATACCGTTTACAACGCTCGTCATAGTCAATAGAATATTGATTCGCTTTAAAATCTAAGTATCGCAAAAACTTTCTTTATACACCTTCAATGCATGATATATATACCTGGTATTGAGGGTTCCATACCTGTGACGCATATGCTAGATTGCTACGTACGTACATAGGCACTCTACAAAACGTTTACTGTCTTAAGAGACCGAAAACATGAAGACATTCTTATCACAAAACCAAGTGCCTTCGACGCCGTGTTCGTAATGTGATTGATGTGCATATCGAATAAAAGCTTTGAGTCCATGATAACACCAAGGTCTTTAACGTAGTCAACTTTCCTAATAAACTTATCATGAAGTTTGTAACCCGATCCTATGGTAAGTTTTTGACGACTAAATGTTATGTAACAACACTTTGCGATATTTAACTGTAGTTTGTTAAGTGTGCAACTGTGCAGTATGCTACAAATTTATCAAGGTCGTTTTGGAGTTTCCCTACATCCGATGCATCGTTAATAATTTTGTGAATGTTCATGTCATCCGCGTATACATAGAAGTATATAAGAATTTAGGAAACAAGAATTTATATCTCCAGTGAATAGAGTAAACAATAGTGGGGTCAAAAGCGAACCCTGAGGAATTCCAGATGGGATTGAACACCAACCGAGAATTGAGAATTGAGAGCGATTTTCAATGTACGAGCTGAACCAGCGGTACAAATTACCATGTATGCCGGCAGCAAAAAAAAATCTGTAACAGTATTTTGTGGTCAATTCGGTCAAAACATTTTTGTTAATCTGTATAGATCACTACACACACAATCTACCTAACTAACCTTTAGATTCAAAATCATGAAATAGGATTAGATTTGATGTAGTGGATCGGCCGCATAAGAACCCATGTTGCTCAGCACCAAATGATAATATAAATAATACGTTCTAGTACTTTAGAAAACAAACATAACTTTGAGATTGGACGATAATTCTCTACATTAGATTTATCACCTTTTTTAAATACTGGTGTAATGAACGCCGATTTTCATTTTAATGGAACTAAACCTTCTGTTACCGACCTATTATAAAAAACATGCAGAGCGGTAAAACCAAACTATCGGCTAAACTTGTTATAAATAATGGAGGGATGTAATCTGCCCCACCAGATTTAGTAAGATCCAAACCTTTTAAATATTTCATAACCTTTCCAGGAGAAAAATGTATTGTACTGATGTAATTTGTGCTTCTGCTGTTACCATTTAAAGTACTATACTCAAGTAGACAAGGCATATTGTCAACTTCTGGCTCCTGAAAAGTTGATCTAAAATATATTGCGAATTAATTACTAATTTCTAGACCCATATTAGCTGATACATTCTTATTATATAGTAATAGTACAGTGTACTAGGCAGTGAGCAGGTATTTTTTCTACTTTTAATAAAAGACCAAAAGGCCTTCGGGTTATTTAGGTTTGTGTATTCTACGTTAGTAATGTATTCGTCAAAACAAGTTTGTTCTAAGTCCACAGCTCGCCGGCGTAATGAAGATACCGTTAGATAGTCACTCATGTTACCATACAATTTAAACCTCCGGTGGTACTTTGACATTTTTTTTACCACTTTTATAAAGCCTGAACTATACCAACGCGGATGAGAAGTTTGCCTGATAGATTTCATAGGTATAAATTTATCTCTGAGACAATATACTCTGTCGTAAAAATGTTTAACTGACTGTTCCAACGGCTCAGTGCATAACAATAAATGTCAGTCTGTTTTATTAAGAGCAGATTTAATTGCATCGTAGTTACCCTTATGGACAAGATATTTTGAAGTTATTTTGTCTGCAAACCGATGAATTTCTACAAAACCTACCTCCACAATCAAAGGTTTATGGTGCGGGTCTACGGGGATAACCAACGGGTCATCGCACTCCGCAACGCTTAAGAAGTCAGAGATCAAGTTAATCACAACTGTTTTATTACACATTATAATAATATTACAATGTTTTACTAATGAATGCTAAAATATACTTATTAAAATATAATTGCAATCAATTATTACGCTATAGCGGGTATTAAGTAAAAACATCTTTTTCTGCCTGCCCTGGTCTCATATTACTTGGGGTCGGCGCAGAATGTCTTTCTCTTCCATTCTCTCCAATCAGACGTCATCTCATCATTCACTCCCTTTTCATCCATGTCTCTTCTCACACAATCCATCCATCTTTTCTTTGGTCTTCCTCTTGCCTTATATCCCTCAACTCTCATCTTCATCACCTTTCTAGTCACATGATTTTCATCCCTCCTCATTACATGCCCATACCAGGATAGACGATTTCCTTTCAGCTTTACTTGCACCAGTGCAACTTTAAAAACATACGAGTTTTAAATGGACACAGTCAAACACAGAGCACTTCAATCATACAAATACGAAGAGTGACAAAAGCCGGTACGGCCGGACAGTGATTAGTCATAACGGGCAATACGATGCGCAGAATTATATACACTATGTGGCTTAAATTATATCTAAGTTAGTAAAATGTTTTTAATAGAAACATAACACGGCAGTATGTACATCGATAGACTTAGTTGGAATACGTGAATAGCACAACTCGACCAATAGTATCTCGCACAAGAACATTATTAAGAGATTGTAATATAATTGACAAATAATTATACGATTCTTGCAAGGTCCATTTCTGACTTCACTATAATCACGTGCGATGAATCGGTTTTCTTTTTTTTTCTTGGCGTGCTTGACCCAGACGTAACGAAAGTCCTTATTCGTGGCTGCCTTCTTTGTTTTCGATAAAAGCAATTTATTTTCAAGTGTGGGGTGATCATTGACATGTATTTTCTGATTGCCCGTCAAACCTATGCGTCTTACTGTCAAAGGACTGCTTTTGGATGCTTGTCTAGCTGCTGCAATAGAAACCTCTTTCACGTAGCGATTACAGAAACTCACTATAATCGGTTTCGCACGCTCCTTTTCACGGGTCGGTACTCTTGTTATAAAGTTGACTTGGGTCTTGTTAACAGCTTAGTAGCTTATCTGATAACCAAGACTCGAGAGCATGTTGAACAAATTTTCGTTGTTTGGTTGAGGAACGCCTTTGATTTCCACGTTGTTCATACGCGCCCACTCATGTTCATACGCGGAGTCAGTACCCTTAAATGAACTGATACTGGTCTAGATAAGCGGACAAGCGACCGGTCTCCGCTTACTAGTCTAACCAGATGTGACTTAATATCAGCTTTTCCTCAGAGCGACTGCCGTTTGACCTACGCAACCCAAAGGGATAGCGGTATTACATGGTTTAGACCAATAACAACAGTTATTTAAGGGTACTGACGCCGCGTAGCGACTGTCAACAACTGTTCACGAGAGCCAAGAGTGATGGTTTAACATGCTCGCCGAGGCACGAGGCGAGCGATAATTAACAATTAAATACCAAATAACTCCGAAAAGTCAGTAGCGCGCGCGGTGGTTTCGAACTCCCCGCACGGCAGTCTGTTGGTATATCCTACTGTCTACTAGCTATCGTTGCCTGCTTTTTGGTTATTTAAGTTTTTTTAGTTAAATCATGATGGGGAAGCTGTCCTCATTAGATTTAATAACATACGGCAATGAATTGTCATAATAAAATTAGTACAATTAGAAGAAAATAATATTCTACAAACATCCTCAAATTAAGGTGAACAAATACTTTTGAGCGGTAGTGTATGTCTAAATAACTGTGAATCGCACAAGTGATTAGTTTATTTAAATCCTGCTAAACAATAAACAAAAAATAAAATGTAACACAAATTAAATCACCGATTGTAAAATATTATTTCGTTTTTTTTGTAATTTGACCCATGTACCTAACAGTTTTGGTGTAAAATTAGGAACAAAATCACATTCATCTTTGGGGTAATGATCATACATAAAAATATTCGCAATAAAGGCACCAAAACATGGAAAGTTCAAGAAAATAAATCAAATTTTCAGGTTTATTAATGTCAGCAACAATATGCGACGGTCGATGGTGAAAATAAATAGTAATGTTATTAAAATTGATGCAGTGGGATCTTAAAATAAAATGGGTTTCATCTCAAGGCTATCTAAGCTTGTTAGTCAAAATATGATAAAATAAACTTTTGTTTAAAAAACGTGTCGACATAAATAACCTCCATTTTAGAATCAAATCAAAATTTAACATCACAATGTCAGCAATAGTTACGAATTGACGAGCTCTCTATTAAGCTGAACTATTTTACATATCACAATAGTGACGAATACACTCCAGACGTGAATTGATTTGATGAAAACAATAATTTAGGGGTTTTCCAAGGCAGCGGCACAATACCATATATATATGCATTATTGCGTGTTTAATAAAGTTATTAAGTATTTTTTTATAAATTAACTCCCTTGAAGTTCCAGTAGAGGCAACGAAGAATTGAGACCTATGAATATAAAATAAGATGCGTGTGATATAAAAACATGAGAAATACGGCTTAGTAAGGTAAAAAAAATGAATTTTACAAAATACAGATCTTATATACGGGTATACGTAATCCTTAGGTATTCTGTTTCTTTTCATTTCGATTGTTTTTCCAGACATTTCGCTTAAAAAGGCAGACGCTACATCACACATCAACAGAAAACGTGTAAATACTTACTCACAAATAGTGAATAAAATAACCGATAAATAGAATCCTGCAAATTCAGATCTATTGTGTGCACGAAGTGGCAACGTAGCATTGAGAGCTTTCGTTGGACGTCACATACGGCTAGCAATGAACGTATAGAATAAAGACGAAAGCGCCACTAGTTTTTGCGACGAAAATCAACGGAACTTAGAAAATATTCTGTGCAGCAAGATTGGAAGAAAAATGACGTCCAATT